>JAJEJO010002437.1:157477-236371 GCA_020662805.1 Glaucomys volans
ATGAGGTTTTCATGGTGTAAACATGAAGAGAGATGAAAAACTTAGAAGTAAGTTTTGAATGTTATTGCATCATGCTGAAAAAAGAATAAACTCTCTGCATTCTGTTTTTACTATCTGGCATTTATGGCTCATCAGTATGACTTTCTTGACAGCATGGGCTGATATTAAACCAATACTAGTCAATGAAAAATGAAAGATTGATATAGCTGTGAGATTGTTCCCAATAGTAGTTTTACTGGGTGTCACCTTTTGGTTTTCACTTGGTTCATTGGGGAAGATGGTACAAGAAAATATTCACACAAAATTTTGATCAGAAATAGGACACCCCTATGAAAAATGCTGAAGAATTTATCAGTATAAAAGAGGAGAAAGAGATGGAGGGAATTAGTCACAGGAATATAATCTTCAAGGGTGAGAAGAAAAATTAAAAAGGATCCAAAGGAAAGAAGCCCTATGAAGGGGTTTCCAGAGAACATGTAGATTATTTACAATTTTTTAAGTGGAATTTAGATTGTGGAAGGGTGAAAACAAACAAGCACCATAATTTCCACAGAAAAGTCAGAAAAGGAATGTTTGCTTCAAAAGAAATAGTGCTGCAACTTGTAAAAAGAAATGACAGGAGATAAGATCGTTTAAAAAAAAACTGTAGAGAAGAAAAAGATGTGCAGCCAAAGGAATTCACCTGGAGGGGAAGGCATGCCAAGGACTGGAAGCTACAGATGGAAATTAGAATATGAGATATGATAAAAAAGTAGACCCCAGGAGACAAAGGGGGAAAGAGAAGGGTGAGTCCACAGGGAGCCTGGAAGTTGAAACCCTGTCGCACATATGGAAAAGCCAACCTTCCTCTAGGCAAAGTAAGCAGCACAAACATGTAACTAGGTAGAAGACGGCAAAGCTCAAGATAGACTTTCTAAACTACAAATTTTTTTTAAAAATTACACAAGGACTATGGAAAGATAAAGTGTGGAGTGACTGCCATCGGGGCTCATCTTAGCAGCAGCATTGGTTTGCTAGGGCCGTCATAATACAGCACCACAACTGAGTGGCTTAAACAATAGAAACTGATTGTCTCACCCTCAGGAGGCTAAAAGCCTGAGATTAAGGTGCAGTGGGGTTGATTGCTTCTGGTGCTGGGAGGGAGGGCCGGGCCTCTCTCCTTGACTGCAGGTACATAGATGGATGATGTCTTCTCCCTGTCTCTCTTCACATGATGTTCTGTGTGTGTGTGTGTGTGTGTGTGTGTGTGTGTGTGCATACACCCAACTTTCCCCTTTTCCTAAAAACACCAGTCATAGTGGATTAGGAGACTACTCTATTCCAGGATGATTTCATACTAACAACCAATTTGATCAGAAACACACCTATTTCCAAATAAGGTCACATTCTGAGGTACTGAGGGTTAGGGCTTCTATATATATATATGTCGTAGGAGGACAAAATTTGCAGGATTGCCAGCAGAATGCCAAGCAGCAGAGGGATTTTGTGTAACCCAGAAGTCACCTGGGGTCTGCAGCTCCTTGAAATTGAAGTACTATCATACCAGACCCCCACCCACATCCAGGCTGTTCGTACCCTCCCCAATATTTCCATGGTTCCCCTGGGGGCTTATACTGGCAAGGCCAACCCTGGTTTCTGGCTCCTGTCCCCCTGTGCTCTTCATCCTGTGCTGCAATGATGCGGTATGTTCCTACTTCCTTGACAACCACCAAACTGAAAAGAAATAAATAAGACTCCCACTCATGCTAAGTATTTGTGAGTATAAGGGATGTCACAGTATGTCTGAGGGCCCCTTGCGGGGTGGGGGAACCAGGTGCTTAGGTGGCACAGAGTGAACACCTTAAACCTGCCAGTAATTAAGAGTCTTTTAGACGAGGCATGGTGGCTCACACCTGTTATCCCAGCTACCAGGGAGGCTGAGGCTGGAGCATCACAACAAGTTCAAGGTCAGACTGGACAACTTAAGGAATCCTCTCAAAAATAAAAAAAATAATTAAAACAAAAATGAGGCTGGGGATGTAGCTCAATGGTAGCACTCCCCTGGGTTAAATCTCCTGTACTGAAAGAAAAAAAAAAAGTCTTTTAGGCCAGTTTGCCACGAGGCTTCCCTGCAAAGTTGCCGCCTCCTAAAGCCTGGCAAATCTTCAAGCACACCTTTGTGCTGCCACGTCAACACCGTATTTCCTGCAGTCCTCCAGGAGCTGGAATGAGTTCCTGGAAGAAATGGGCAGAGCCTCCCCCCACACACATACTCAGGCCCATTTGCCACGTTGGCACTAGAGTAGTGCCACTCGTGCCCTGTAGCAGTGGTCCTCTTGTGATTTCAGGTCTCTCGGCTTCCCTTAGAGACCCTCTCTCCACTAGTAGGTGTGATCTTCTATTAAAGACACAAACCATGCGTTCCCTCTATTCCCTTCCTCCCCTTTTCCAAGTTATAGGGTGAAATCCTTTACCTCGCCATGTGGGATATACTTCTTGTGGCCCCACCTATGAGTTCAGACTTGTCTGAACCCCAAAATATACTCCAACAGGGATTTCTGTTCCATTTATTTATTAAGATTTTGGAAGTGGGAGTTTCAACAATAGAAAACAACAAAATGCCTGTTAGAACTGAAATTGAAAATGTAAGAGACGTGATTTAGGAGAGTGAGGATATGTGCCCTCAATATGTCGGAAAACAGGGCACCTATTAAAACACGATACAGAGAAAACTCTCAACAGAAAGCACAAAGCCAGAGAGTTTAAAGAGCAAAGTAAATATTCCCAACAGCTAGTATTTCATCAAGTACATGCTAGGAAAAAAAAAAGAAAAAACAGAGGTAAAATTCTAGTAAAATATCAAAAGACAACATCCAAGAGACAATTCTGTCTACAGAGTCAAGCATGATAAGGGAAAAAAAGAAACTAGGCAAGATTAAAGGCATTTCCTACAGACATGTTAAGTATGCAACAAGAGAATAAAGGAAGATAGTAGGCTAGGCACTAAAAATAGATTAAAGTTTTGCCAGAAGAAAAGAAAAAAGTGATCTTTAAAAGAAGCACTGCATAGAATTGTTTCCAGAATAAAGTACAGAATAATTCTAAGGGAGGTGAGGTGGTTACTCTGATGTGCTGCTCAGACTCCTCTTTAGCTCAGCTGCTAGGAACATGGTGGCCTTCAGGTGGCAACTCCTTCAGGGGTTGCATCAGCTGGAAAGGAGGGCCTTGGCCAAGGTCATACCCTGTCCCAGGGCAGCCACATCCAATGACTGTTCAGTTTGGAGTAGGAAGGCCTGGCTGCCTTGACCCAACTCAGGACAAATCTGAGAGGCATTCTAGTTCCATCTATCCTATTCTGCTTTCTCCCCTCCCTTTCTTTTATGTTGGCACCAAAAGCATTCCATGAAAATATTCTGACCACTAAATTCCATCTGAGGGTCTGCATTTCTAGATGCTCAACTTTGGAGAAATGGTGAACCAACAAGTGCTTTTACAAGTGAATTTATATGAGACTTTACAAGTAAGTGGTATTAAAAGATGCTGAGCTGAGGAAAAGCTCCTATGTTTATAATCAAACTGCTTTGTTCTTTGAAACTAGAATTGTCTGAGAAAATTGTGGGTTTTCAATATCATATGCAAGACAGTTCAATATTAATTATTGTTTAAAAAACAAGTATATTGTTAATAAAATTTTAAAGAGATACAGGAAAGGCAATTAGCACTTGAGTCTATTCACACTACTGATAGATTCCTCCTATGAATCTTAGCATGAAGACTGAGGGGGATGGCATTTTCAGAGCATTTGCGAACATGTCACAGGGTCATCAGGGAATGAACCTCCACTTTCCGTCCCTGGGTTTCAACTCAGTGCCATCTTCCTGCTGGACATTGCCCACCTTGAAACTGCCTGCTGAGTGGACCCTGGCCTAGCATAAGTTCTGCCCTCTGATAGCTCTGCACTCTGAACAAGTTCAGAATTCATGATCTCATCTTACCAGCTGCAACTGTCACCAGAGGAGGTCCTGGAGAGGGGAATCCTGACTCAGGACAAGTGGGGTCCTCGGCATCTGTGATGGAAAGGAATTTCGGCTTGTGTTAGGAGAGGCATGGATATTGATTTAGGAAAGCAAGGAATACATATTTAAGGGAGAAAGTGGGTCATCTTGATAGTGAGAGACAGCCACCTCTTGGTCTGGGGATTAATACTTACAGAGGGACGGTAGCTAGGGGCTGGACTAGAGGTGAAATTGGGGGAGAGTTAACATAATTTCAGGCCAGTTTTTCTAGCTTTTGCACATTGCGTTTGTATCATGTTACTTTTTTTGTGGGCAAGGACATGGGCAAAGGGCACAAGCTGGGTTGCTTATGAATTTTTTGTGTGTGTGCTTTCCAAAAGATTAATGGTTATTTCCTGCATTCCAAGAGCTCATGGGTGCTTCTTTTTTGAGGCTCAGTATATCTTTCTCTGTATCCCCACATTCCCATCTCACAGTGACTCTTGCATTTGTATCTGCTTACTGCCTTTGCTTTCAGTTCTGTCCCCTAAAACCATATGACCACCTTAACTCCTTCTGTAACCAGTATATAACATTGTGTAAATTGTGATGTGTGATCTGAGTATTGTAGATATTAGTGATTAAGATTGGAATAAAAGAATCTATGACTCAAAACCCAAACTCAAAGTGGATCAAGGACTTAGGAGTTAGACTAGAGTCTCTGAGCCTACTAGAAGAAAGAGTAGGCCCAACTCTCCGCCACGTCAGCTTAGGAACCAACTTCCTCATTAAGACTCCTAAAGCATAACAAGTAAAATTGAGAATCAATAAATGGGGGCTGGAGTTGAGCTGAGCTGAGCCTTGCCTGGCATGTGTGAGTTCAATCCTCAGCACCGCATATAAATAAATAAATAAGTAAATAAATAAAATAAAGGTCCATTGACAACTAAAAAAATATTTTAAAAAAAGAATCAATAAATGGGATTGTATCAAACTAAAAAACTTCTTCACAACAAAGGAAACAATCAAGAACGTGAACAGAGTCTATAGAATGGGATTAAATCTTTACCACCAGCACCTCAGATAGAGCATTAATCTCCAGGATATCCAAAGAACTAAGAAAACTTAACACCAAAAAGTAAAATAAAATTAACCCAATCAATAAATGGGCTAGAGAATTGAATAGGCACTTAACAGAAGAAAAAATACAAATGTTCAAAAAATATGTGAAAAAATGTTCAACATCTCTAGCAATTAGAGAAGGAAATGCAAAACAAAACTACTCTAAGACTTCAACTCATTCCAGTCAAAATGGCAATTAACAAGAATACTAGTAGCAATAATATTGGCAAAGACTTGGGGGGAAAGGTTCACTTATACATTGCTGGTGGGACTGCAAATTGGTGACATTCTGGAAAGCAGTATGCAGATTCCTTAGAAAAATTAGAATGGAACCATCTTTTGACCCAGTTATCCCACTCATTGGCTTTTACCCAAAAGACTTAAAATCAGCATACTACAGTGATGCTGCCACATCAATGTTTAGAGCAGCTCAATTCACAATTGCTAAGCTATGGAACCAACCTAGGGACCCTATTACAGATGAATGGATAAAGAAAATGTGGTATATATACACAATGGAATATTACTCAGTCATAAAAAAAAGGAATTATGGCATTTTCCAGTAAATGGATGGGTCTGGAGACTATCATGCTAAGAGAAATAAGCCAATCCCCAAAAACCCAAAGGCAGAATGTTCTCTGTAATATGTGGATGCTAACCCACAACAAGGGAGGGGAAGATTAGAAGTTCATTGGATTAGACAAAGGGAAATGAAGGGAAGGGAGGGGGGGATAAAAATAAGAAAGACAGAAGAATGAATTGGACATATCTTTCTTATCCTTATATATGAATATACACAACCAATATAACTCCACATCGTGTACAACCACAATAATGGGATCCTAATTGGAACAAGTTATACTTATTCTATGTATGTATAATATGTCAAAATACACTCTACTGTCATGTATATTGTTTCAGTCAGCTTTTTTGCTGCTGCAACTAAATGACCCAACCAGCACAACTGTAGAAGAGGAAAAGATTATTTGAGGGCTCATGGTTTCAGAGGTCTATAGAAGTCTATAGAAAGCCAGCTCCATTCTTCAGGGCTTGAGGTGAGGCAGAACATCATGGCAGAAGAGCATTGCAAAGGAATGTAGCTTGCATCATCAGGAAGCAGAGAGAGAGAGCGTCCACTCTCCAGCTACAAAATATATACCCCAAAGCGTCCCAATTCCCATCTCCTCCAGCCACACCCTACCACTTCAGTTTCTCCTGTTAATCCCTATTACGGGATTAAATCCTGATTGGGTTAAGACTCTTACAACCCAATGATTTCTCCTCTGAACCTTCTTGCATTGTCTCACATGTGAGCTTTTGGGGGACACCTCACATCCAAACCATAACATATATATAGAAAGAATGAACAAATAACCAATCCGTGACTGTCTGGTTTATGACTCTCAAGTAGAAAAAAAAAAAATACTGAGGGTATGGTAGAGAGATGAGGAGCAAGATGCACTGTTGTGCCATAAAGAGAGGAAGCTTAGTTGCCTAGTGATTTAAGAAGCAACGTAGGAATGGATATCTGTTCAATGCTAGGGAAATGTATTAAACCCAGGAGCTGTGGGCAGCCATGCTCCAGTATGAGGAGCCCAGATAAGAGATGTGGGGAGAATCCTGATGCAGCCAGGTGTCTGGTTTAGTTTGTTTCAAAACCCCGTGAAGAAAGATTTCTTATCTATTTCGGTCTGAGGGAAATATAAGGCTTTGTTGAAGCAAGTTTGAAGGAAATCTTGAAGAAGAAGGAAGAAACTGACAACTAATTTATATTAAGACTAGAGCAATTTCTTGGGTCAACTTATTCTTCCATGATTGGTTATGACTACCATTAAAAAGTGTGCTATATCAATAGCAACATGAACTTACTCATTGACGTATGCTACATAGCCAGGCATGGTGGTTTATGCCTGCAATCCCAGCTACCAGGGAGACTGAGGCAGGAGAATTGTAAATTCAAAGCCAGCCTCAGCAACTTAGCAAGGCCCTAAATAACTTAGGAATAAATTAATAATAATAATAACAACAACAATAATTAAAAGGGTTGGGGATGTGGCTCAGGGGTGGAGTGCCTCTGGATTTAATCCCTAGTACCAAAAAAAAAAAAGGGTACTATGTAATAATAGTTCACCCTCACAGACACACCCAGAAGTGTCTACCAATTTTCTAGACATGTTTAAATGCTGTCAAGTTGACAACCAAGATTAAACACCACAGTAGTCAGGATAAAAGACCCTTCACCAGTGCCATTTGCTCACATTCCAGGATAATTGGGAATCTCTTTCCAAAGGGGAGAACATTAAGAGGTACTGGCAAGCACAGCACACCTATAATCCCAGTGACTCAGGAGGCTGAGACAGGAGGATCACAATTTCAAGGCCAGCCTCAACAACTTAGTAAGATCTAAGCTACTTAGTGAGACCCTGTCTCAAGGTAATAAAAAATAAAAAGGGCTGGGGATGCAGCTCAGTGTCAACCTCCAATATCCCCCCAGAAAAAGAGATACTTGCAGCCCAACTTAGCCAAGTGTGTCTTAGTTTGGGGGTTCTTTTCCTGTTATGTACCTAATCACATGCACAGATACATACAGGTACTATCTGGCCCTCATGTCCTCACCATGTGGTCAGTGATTGGGCTGTGGGAACTGGTCCCTAGTGCTGCTTTGGCTGCTGGTTCTGCCATGAGTTTCTCTGACTTCAGGAGTGTTGTGCCTTTCTGTCATTATATGTATCTAAAGCCAGGTCAGGCTAACTTGCTATCTTTCAAGAAGCATATGACTCAGGTCATTGGTTGATTTGAACTTATCAGAAACAACATGGAAATTTTGTTGATTTCATTTGGCGTTGGAGAAAAAAGAAACAAATATTTTGAATGTAATAACCATATGCCAATCAAATGTTAAGTCCTTAAAGTTCAAAATTCTATGCAGTTATAAGGAAACAGGTGCAGTAACTCATAGTAATAACCTCAGACTCCACCATGATGGGCACTGGCAGCATTAGATCCTTCAGGTATATGCATGCTTTACTGCATGCATGCTCAATAAACAGTTGTCAAATCCGATGTACGTGTGCATAAATACAAATCACATATGTGTGTGTCTGTATTCACGTTTCTGGTAAACTTTCTTTTCTTTAGCATTCCTGTCCTCTTTCTCCAGATGTGGTTCATTTTATTTTGCTCCCACTCTCTCTGTGCAACACTTACCCACTGTTTTAGTCAGGTGTTTTGCTGCTGTGACCAAAAGACCTGACAAGAACAAGAAGGAAAAGTTTATTAGGGACTCATGGTTCCAAAGATCTGTCCACAGAAGGTCAATTCCATTGCTCTGGGTCCAAAATGAGGCAGAACAGCAAGATGAATAGGTATGGCAGAGGAAAACAGCTCAGGATGTGGTAACAGGGAAGGAGAGTGTTCTGCTCACCAGGGACAAAATATAAATGCCAAAGGCATTCCCCCAGTGACACTCCTCCTCCAGCCACACCCTACCTGCCTACAGCTACCACCCAGCTAATCCATATCAGTGCATTAATGCACTGATTAGGTCAAGGCTCTCAGAACCCAATCATTTCACCTCTCAATTATTCTGCATTTTCTCCCACATGAGCTTTTGGGGAATACCTCACATCTAAGCCACAACACCTGCTATCTCGTCACCATGCCGGCTGCCTCAATAGTTTTTGTCACCCATCCTGCAGTATGCTTTATTTTTTACAATGTGTGTTTTTCAACCCTTGAGTTTATCAGTTTTGCTGTTTCTCAGAAGGGCAAATAACAACCACCAGCCACCACTGACTGATTGAAGGGACTGCTTGCTGTATCACGATCCTCTTTTCAATCTTCCATAGCAGTCTTACTCCTTTGACTACCTGAAACTTCAGAATTTCTCCCAGGTACACCAAGAGACAGGCACATGATGGGACCTGAATTAAAGGTCAAGAATAGCTCTCCTGACAGTGCTCTTAGAATGTTTCAGATACGCTGGTGGTGAAAGCGAGAAGTGGGAATTCTTTTTACCTTCTTATTTGGTCAAGCTGCTCCCTCTCCACTGCTAGTTTTCTTCAAGTTGCAGTCTTATTACGCATTGTCATAACAAACACTCCTGATTGCTTTATTCAAAAGGTCTACATCAAACTAGATGGTATAAAGATGCTTCCCAGAAAATTTGACTATTGTTGCTTAAATGCACATTTATCAGAGAGCGCTAAAAGAACTAATTCGCAGTATGTTTCCACATTTACATAAAATTAATTTGCATCAAAACTGCTGGTGTTTCAAGGCCTTAATTTTTTCTTTTTTAGCATGAGTTTCTTAAGTTATCTTCACTACTTTCCTTCAACTCTCAGCACTCTCCCCTTGTCATTGGTAGGACTTAGGTGCAATCTTCAGTGAATAGTTTTGACTTGGGTGAGGTGCCCTTGTCTAGCTTGGATCTCTTCCATTTCTGATTCTGATCTGATGGTATTCACAGCAAATATGCTAAAATAGTGTCCTCTCCTCTGTTTTGCTATTTAGTTGAACTCTGCTGCACAATAGAGTGGGAAAGGGAAAGAGGCGGAGAGTGGAAGGCCAGTCAAGGACTTGCAAACACAGGGTGTCTGGAGGAGGTCTGGTCTAGATCAGGATAGCCAAAGGAGCCTTCTTTGAAATATCTACTTATATTTGGCAGGTTTGTCTGTAGCACCCCTTCAGTACCTCAATCACAATAGTTCCTTCTGATCTGATGTTCTATAAAGAGGAGACAGAGGGAAGCAAGAGGCTCAGGAGTCATATTCCAGGGCTTGGATGGGTAAAGTACTAGAAAGGGGAGTTGGGATATCAGTTCATTGGATCCTAGCTGAGAGTTAAATAGGAACTTCAAGTTCAAATGGATTTGGATTTAGGGAGCAACAAAAGACAGGAAATAGTGGAGAGTGCAGATGAAATTCGAAGTGCTTCTGTGAGGCCTGGGTTGGGGTAAGATCTGTTCAGGGACTTACCTAGGAAGGATGTGGCAGAAAATGCAGGGGTAATCAGAGTGGGTGTGGGGGAGAGAACTTCGCATGCGAGGGGTCTTCATCCTGCTGTTATTGCCATGATTACTCTAACTTATTTTTTGCCCCCTGGCTTTTCCATTTGCTGTGTTCATTCGGTAAACGGGCACAGAGCATGTAGGATGTGTAGGACCTCGCAAACTAGATAAGACTGCTCATTCTTAGGAATACCCAATCACGAGAGATTGTCATCTAGGTCTATAAACTATGTGTGAAAAGTCATTATGGTTCCTATAAGCTATAAAATATTTCCTGTCATTTTATTTCTATAGGAAAGAACTATTGGGGAATTCTCTAGCATATGCTACTCTTGCATAATCATAATGAAAATTAGCATAGGAAAGGTACTAAAATATCCTGCAAAATAAACATTGTTTAACTCATTATTTCATCAGTTGATTTAGCCATCAAACTCTATTTTTGCAGGGCAGTTGTCACATGCCTTTAATCCCAGCAACTCGGGAGCCTGAGGCACAAGGATCGAGAGTTCAAAGCCAGCCTCAGCAACAGCAAAAAGCAAGGCAGTAAGCAACTCAGTGAGACCCTGTCTCTAAATAAAATATAAAATAGGACTGGGATGTGGCTCAGTGGTTGAGTGCCCCTGAGTTCAATCCCAGATACCCCTCCCCACAAAAACCCACAAAACTCTATTTTTTTTTTTTGCATTAGAATTCAAAATGCCCTAAATGAAAAGTGTTCTTTGAATATATTTATAAGGGGGTAGTTTAAAGTCTATTAAGTCCAACACCTGGACTTCCACAGGGA
This sequence comes from Glaucomys volans, assembly GCA_020662805.1. Taxonomy (NCBI): domain Eukaryota; kingdom Metazoa; phylum Chordata; class Mammalia; order Rodentia; family Sciuridae; genus Glaucomys; species Glaucomys volans. The sequence goes on from JAJEJO010002437.1 coordinate 168,372, forward strand.
CAGCTTCCATTTTTTATCCTCTTTATAGACTATACTTGCCTTGCAAGTAGGATTTTTTACACAGAAAGATGGATAGGCCAGATAAAGAAAGACAAGCCCTGAGATTGGAGCTTCTCAGTGAGGTGACAGTTCTTCAAGCAGTGACAGTTCTCTGAGGATGGTACCTGTGAGAGCTCTGCATCTGCTCTGTCCCCTCCCATAGATGCTACATCACTGGTTTTCACAGTTAGCAGGCTGTGAAACCATTGGTTATCAGACCCATGGCAGAGCTTGGAGAGGGGGAAGGAATTAGGGCAACATAAAATGACACAAGGTTTGCTATTTTTCTGAGATTCTGCTATTTTTCTTGATAAACACTTCTTAGGTTGTTACAAGCTTTTCATTGATTTCTGGAATGTCGAAAAAGTTGATTTTGCCAGTTTTTACCAGTGTTCTTGGTGCTCTTGTGGATGGGTAGATTTGGGTAGTTCCCTATCCCATCATTCCATCCATGCATGTTTTTAACGCCACCATGCCTTCATTTTTGTTTTTCTCCATGTTAGGAACATCCAAGTCTTCTGTCTATTCTACCTGAAAATTTCCATTTATATATCAAATGCCTCATCCTTGATGCACTTCTACCAAATTCCTTTTGTTCTTCCTTTCCCCTGGAGAATTAATCATGTGTCATATGATTTTGCTCATACATTTCTAGCACTAATCACAGCCTTATACTTAGTTGTTTCAGGACTCCACGAATTTTGCATACTGCAGACCACACTATTCCCAGTAGTCTTGAGTGTGCCCCCTACAGTTATATAATGAACAGTGTGCATGATCACGCCTGGATATTGTGCATCTGTCTCCACCAGTTAAAACAAAATACCTCAGGTAGAAATAATATATTATTCAATTTTATTTGCCCACAGTTTTATCCAGAGCTTCTCCAAAGTGCATAATCATTTTTAAAATGAATGACTGGAATGTATTCTCCCTATCATCGATATGCTTAGTAGACATAGAGCAGGGTCTTGCTTGAAAAACAAATGTAGAATGTGAACAAGAAATAAAAATAACTGAACTAAATAGAAACCTATCACTGCTTCGGGTTAAAAGTAGAATTCTCATTATTTCCACAGCAAGAGAATATGATTAACAAATTCATGAATTAACATTTTATTTATTACAGGACTTCTTAATTCAAGCTTTAGGCCTTGATTATGCATGTTTCCATATGTCTTATTAAAGATTCCTGGGGTTGCCAGAAACAGAAGCTGCCTAGAGAAGTAAAGAAGAATTTTTATAGGTAATTAGAGGTGTTTCATGGAAATTAAGTACAGAACTTGAGCAAGGCCTTTATTTTTATTTATTTATTACTTTTTATTTTTCCACCTTTTTTTAGTTGGTGCACTGCAATTGTACATAATGGTGGGATTTGTTGTTACAGGGCCTTTCAAGAGAATGGGAATCAAATTAGAAAGCTCACAGCCTAGATTACCCTTTCTGTGTCTTTTACCCTTTCTCTCTGCACATCTGTATGTCTGCTTTATTCTTTTCCTTCTCTCAAAAGACCTGCTTTCCCTAAGTCAGTATATACCAAGTTACCACAGACTGGGCTTCAGATGCTTGCTTTGTTATTTCACTGAAACAAACTAGAGTTTCTGACTCCCTCTTTCCAATTCCCTTGAGGAGCCTGTTGGACAAACTGGGATCAAGTGTGAACAGCGCAGATAATCAGCTGTGTTCAGGCGGCAGGTTTACATGGCCCACTGGCCACCCACTTAGCAAGATCAATGGGGGCTCTCTGTAGAAGGCCGTGCGTAATGAGGAAAGGGCTGGAGTTCAACAGGACAGTCCTCTGTGTTAGTTGGCTTTGGCTGCTGAATATCACAGGCTGGGTGGCTTAATCAGAAATTCACTTTCTCACAGTTCTAGGGACTCAAAGTCCAAGATCAAGGTGCCAGCACAGTTGATTTCTGATAAGGGTTTTCTTCCTGACCTTCAGATGTCTGCCGACTTTCACATGGCGTCCTCTGTACACACACACACACACACACACACACACACACACACGGAGAGGGAGAGAAAGTTCTGTTGTCTCTTCCCCTTCTTATAAGAACACCAGTCTTATAAGATTAGGGCCACAACCTAATCACCCCGCAACCCACTGCACGCTGGGGACCTAGACTAGAGTCTTAAGCCTGGGAAGCGCATGCTCTACCACTGAGTTCCATACCCAGAGTCCTTAATTACCTCTTCAAAGACCTTACCTCCAAATATAGTCACATTTGGAGTGTTTCCAATATAAAGGTGTCAGTGGGGAGGGAGAACACAATTCAGAAATAAGAGTATTTTAAAAAGTGTCCACTATACCATATGAAATGATGGCTGCGTTTGAGTATAATGCATACTTGCACACTTTTAAAACTCATTGTTAAAAAAAAAAAGGAAAGGAAAAAAAATTATTGTCACTAATGTTCTGATATTGTTACACCTGCTAAAGAATAATAAGTAGCTTTCCTTGTTCATGACAGATATTCTCTCCCTTCCTCTCTTTCTTTCTCTCTCTCACACACACCATATGTGTATGTGAGTATATATTGTCAAATGCAGTTAGTTTTCCATTATCCACATTAATGACACTGTAAAGCAGATATTCAGAAGACCTGGGCATCAAGAACGCTGCTGCAACTGCTCTGTTCTAATACTCAAGTGTCCTACAGGAAGAAGCTGTAGGATTCAAATGACTCTGGGCATAACTTTGCCATGTCTTTGTATATAGACATCACAAACTTGTTTTTTCCGTTTTGAAATGCTGGGGACAGAACATACTAGACAGGCACTCTACCTGCCCAGCCCACAAACTTTTAATTGAGTAGGAGAAGGTACCCAGCTGGACTGTGTAGTTGTCTCCATCCTATTTTACTTAGTGAGAGAGGGCTGCAGCATAACGAAGCCTGAAACTGGGCCTCAGAGCAACAGAAGTGCGTAGGCATGGTAGAAAAGCTAAGGGAACTCTTTATAGTATGTAGAAGTCAAATTAAATGCATCCTATTTATCATACCATGCCGAGGATTGTAGCTGAGTTTAGCGAGCACCCAAAGAATTCACCTCTAAATAGATGCTGTTCAACTTTGCCATTGAACATCATTCATCCGAAGTCGGGGACTTCTTATTCAAATATTATTTGGGTTTCACTCTGAATGCATGCATCCTAATAATATCTCAGGAGATTAAATGTATTGTTCTGCTCCCAGCAAATATTTTTGAACATTTTTAGTCCTCCGAGAGTTAGTGATATGGAAATATTGTCAAAGACCATCTGTGGAATGCTACCCTAACTCTGCTGTGCCCATCTATTTGCCAATGAGAAGGAAGGAAACAGAATGAGCATCTAATATGTAGTAGTACATGCATTATCTTACCAATCCAGAACTTTTTTATTTCATGTGACATGATTAATAGCTATCTTTTTAAATATAGAAAATAATAAATGGACTAGTATAGACCATAATTATCAACATATTACTATTTATAATTTCTGTGATAATAGTGTAATAGTTGTTAGGGTAAGGACCCTGGAATTAGAATGTTCAAATAGAAGTTCTATGACTTATTAGCTGTGTGACCTTAAGCAAATCACTTAAGCACTCTGTGTTTTGGAGCTCATAAATGAATTCAGCAAAGTAGCAGGATACAAAATTATCACCCATAAATCAATTGCATTCCTAAACACCAATGATGAATTAGCTGAAAGAGAAATTAGGGCAACTATCCCTTTCATAATAGCCTCCAAAAAAATAATCACTTAGGAATCAAAAGAGGTGAAGGATCTCTACAATGAAAACTACAGAATACTAAAGAAAGAAATTGAGGAAGACCTTAAAAGATGGAAAGACCTCCCATGTTCTTGGATAGGCAGAATCAATATTGTTAAAAATGGCCATACTACCAAAAGCACTATACAGATTCAATGCAATTCCCATCAAAATTCCAATGACATTCTTCATACAAATAGGAAAAGTCACCATGAAATTCATTTAGAAAAAATAGGAGACCCAGAATAGCTAAAGCAATCCATAGCAAGAAATATGAAGAAGGAGGCATCACAATACCAGACCTTAAATTATACTATGGAACAATAGTAACAAAAACAGTATGGTATTGGCACCAAAATAAGCAAGAAGACTAATGGAACAGAATAGAAGACACAGAGACAAACCCACATAAGTACAGTTACTTCATACTAGACAAAGGCTCCATAAACATACAATGGAGAAAAGATAGCCTCTTTAACAGATGGTGCTGAGAAAACTGGAAATCCATACACAGCAAAATGAAGTTAAATCCCTATACCTCACCCTGCACAAAACTCAACTCAAAGTGGATCAACAACCTAGGAATTAGACCAGAGACCCTGATCTAATAGAATAAAAGTTCAGCCCAAGACTTCAACATATCGGCACAGGAACTGATTTCCTAAACAAAACTTCAAAAGCATAAGAAATAAAATAAAAAATCAATAAATGGGAAGGCATGAAAAAAAGCTTATTCACAGCAAAAGAAACAGTCAAGAGTGTGGACAGAAAACCTACAGAATGGGAGAAAATCTTTGCCACCTGCACCTCGAATAGGGCTCTAATTTCCAGGACATATAAAGAACTCAAAAAGCTTAACAAGAAAACCCAATGCTGTTAATAAATGGGCAAATGAACTGAACAGACCCTTCTCAAAGGAAGAAATAGGAATGATCAACAAATACATGAAAAAATGTTCAACATCTCTAGCAATTAGAGAAATGCAAATTAAAACCACACTGAGATTCAATCTCACTCCAGTCAGAATGGCAATTATCAAGAATACAAGTAATAATAAGTGTTGGCAAGGATGTGGGGAAAAGGGTACACTCACACTGTGGAACTGCACAGTGGTGTAACCGCTCCGGAAAGCAGTATGGAGATTCCTCAGAAAACTAGGACTGAAACTACTATTTGACCCAGCTTTCCCACTTCTCAGCATATATCCAAAGGATTTAAAATCAGCACACTACAGTGACACAGTCACATCAATGTTTATAGCAGTACAATTCACAATAGTTCAGCTATGGAACCAAACTAGGTGCCCTATGACTGATGAATGGATAAAGAAAATGTGGTATACATACACCATGGACTATTACTGAGCCATAATGAAGAATGAAATTATGACATTTGCCTGTAAGTGAATGGATATGGAGAATATCATGTAAGTAAAATAAGCAATCCCTAAAGAAACCAAAGTTCAAATGTTTTCACTGACATGTGGAAGCTAAACGACAATAAAGTGGAGGAGATGAGGAAGAGAAATTCAGTAGATTAGACAAGGGGGAAGGAAAGGAAGACAGGCACAATAGGAATAGGAAAGACAGTAGAATAAATCTAACATAATTTTCCTATGAAAATACCTAAGTGAACTCCACCATAGTGCCCACCCACAAGAATGGGGTCCTAATTCGAATAAGATATATCCCATGCTTGTATAATTTTATCAAAATAGATTCTACTGTCATGTATAACTAAAAAGAACCAATAAAATAAAAAATAAAAATTACAATAAAGCCTGTTTTATGGGTTTGTTGGGACAGTTAAATGAATTTACAAATGTAAATGCTTAGAGAAGTGTCTGGTACATAATCGCTGCTAAATTTGCTCTCATTACAATTTCTGTTATTTCCATGTTAACTACTGTGGTTAACTGACTCTAAATTGGTCTCCAAAGAGCCCCACTTCCTGGTAGTCACACCTTGGAGTAATCCCTTCCCCTTGCATGTGGATGTGATCTCTTAGTTGCTTCTAAGTAACAGAATACAGCAAAGGTGTTGGGAGGTCACCAACACTCTTAGGTTAAACAAAACTTGAGACCCGAGCCTTCGATTCTGTGGCATGCTTGGCTTGCTTTCATGAAGTAGCTTCTGTGTCAGAAAGGTACTGTGTTCCAGGCTGCAGGAACCAAGATCCCAGGCCAACAGCGCTCCAGGAATTGAATTTTGCTAAAAGCCATGTGAACTTGGAAGTGAACTATAAGGCTAGCTGAGCCTTTTTCTGAGACCCCAGTCCTGGCCCATATTTTTCTTTTTTTTAATGGTACTGGGAATTGAACTCACGGACATTTCGATACAGGGTCTTCCTAAATTGCTGAGTCTGGCCTCGAACCTGCATTCCTCCTGCTCCAGTCTCCTCAGCGACTGGATTACAGGTGTGGGCCACGGCTCCCAACTCCAGCCCACACTTTGATTGCAGCCAGGAGGGACCCTAAGCCATGCCTAGAGTCCTGACTCACCAAAATTGTGCTACACCCAGCCTGTGTTTTTTAAGATGACAAGTTTGGTGGCACTTTGGTTTGCAGCACTAGCTACCTAGTACACCCAGAGAGTGCTTAACATTAAGTAGTTACTCCAATGAATATTAATTTTCCCTTCTTCCTCAATTATGTTTAATTTTAATGTAATTTTAGAGAAGTTTTCTCTCTCTCTCTTTTTTCTTTTCCTTTCCTTTTTTGGTACTGGGGATTGAATCCAGGGGTGTTCCAGCACTGAGCTATATCCCCAGCCCTTTTGTTATTGTTGATTTTGAGACAGGGTCTTGCTAAGTTGTTGAGGCTGGCCTCAAACTTGTAATCCTCCTGCCTTGGCCTCCTGAGTTTCTGGGGTTATTGGCATGTGCCATTGTGCCTGACAAGAGACTATTCTTTAAGGTATTGTTTGTCATTACACATACATGAAATGGGCTCAAACTTGACTGATGTTTCCTTTGGTCATCATGATTCTCTTGCTTTGATTCCACTTCTTCAACAGTATAACCACTCTATAAAGTGCCGCATTGGGCAGGCACAAGTTTAGGGCTAAGTGCCTTACCCTATTATCTCACTTAACCCTCACAAAAACTCTGAAAGGTGAATATTGTTCCTTAGTTCCAAATGTCAGAACACTGTATTTTGAGAGGCTGAACCCCCCCTTCCAGAAACACAACAACATGCTCTAAATGGTAAGAATAACAGACAGCCACTGATGATTATGCACCTGGCAGTTCTGAAGATAAACCTTGACTCTATAGAAATAATGTACAAAGACCTCCAAGATATTCTTGTTCTTCTATAGTTCTTTCACCTAGAAAATTCGAATGCATCAAAGACCATTCCATCTGCCCTTCTCTGTGTCCTCTGTGTATTGATGAGGCAGGAGCACAATGTTAAAAGTTGGTGACAGTTAACAGAAGACACTACACACCCTATGATAAGATAAATGGCAGGGATAGTAGAAAAGGTTATAAGTTTAAGTTGGAGACAGTTAAAATAAAAGCACTGCATGCTTTATACTTAAGATGAATGGTAAGAAGTCCTCCCCAACGACATCCATCATTCAAGACAAGCAACAGGGAAACATCAAACCTGTGCAACAGATCTGTCTACAGCCCCTTGACCTAAAGTAACCAGGTCCTGGTTTAAATGCATTTCCCTGTTAAGAGACATGCCTAAAGGGAAGACCTAGAACAATTTTAGGCACATTTTGAAACATGTACAAATATTCTTGTGTCCAAATTCGCCCTGGTGTATATTAACATATTTTATGAATATGTTGATTTCTAGCCCCAAAATGCATATATGCTGTTCACTCCTTGATTTCCTTCTACTCTGCAGAAGGGGTAGCCATCATGCTATACTAATCAGTGCAATAAAATGTTTTTCCTAACCCTTTCTTTGTTAACCATAGTCATTTATATTCTGCATGAGCTAAAAGACCCACTGAGCTGCCGACTTTGATACTGCAATGCAAGTGATGCTAAAGGGCAGTGATATCCAGCTGGGGTCTCATGTTAGGGAACATCTTCATTTACAGCTGCATCTGGGGAAAAAAATTAGATGGCAACTTCAATAGCTCACCTTCTGGCTAAATGCTATTATTGTAATAATGCGAAGAAGCCTTCAAAACAGTTTTTGTGACTAAGTTAAAGGCCGAGGCAGAAACAGAGCTGAATTTATGCCTACAAATATCAAGTTCAAAATTATGGTTCCCATGACAGTCATAACTTACCCTCAAGCACACAGGTAGTATTTTTAGTTGTTAGGATATAGTAGGAATGTTGCAGCCTAAAATATATGTGTGATATGTTCAGATTACAGCTAATACAAGAATGGTTAATTTAGATTTCCTCTACTCTAAGGTTGTTTATACTTATACATAAGTTGATTCACTTGAGTGTGATTTTTGCACTTACGGAAATGTGCATTTCAAATCCAAAGGGTAATAATTACTTGCAAATTTAAATTAAAGTATGTAGAGCTTAAAATAGTGTTTGAGCTCAGAACTCAATGACAGGTAGTGAGAATAAAATAACCCCAGAGCACATTCAAATATTTAAGTTAAGGAGACTCAGGAGGGTGGAGGACTATCTTGTTTATCAGATAGGAGAGAGTCTCAAGGTTAAAATAAACTATGCTAATGAGTGTATATCCTGCTATATTTATGTCTAACAATCCTGATACATATATGTAATTCTTTTAAATGCATTCATGCATTGAGTCATTTTCTAAAAACATAGTATAAAGCAGATCTGAACACTTAATCTTCAAAGCTAGTGTGAAATCATTTGTCTGGCCCAAAAATGGATTCTGAAGAAGAAAGGAGAACTAAGAAATGAGACTAAAGGAAACAATATATGTTTGGGGGCTGGGGCTGTGTCTCAGTGGTAGAGTGCTTGCCTAGCATGTATGAGGAACCACATATAAACAAATGAATAAAAGAAAGGTCCATCAACAACTAAAAAAAAGATATATATATATGTATAAAAGTTTTTAAAAAATTGACTTCCCTTGTCTGTTTTGATTCCTTAGGTATCAGGGGCTACTTCAGAGAAACCAGGAGTAGATTGACTTCAGTCAATGGTTAAATCACCTGAGTCAATCTCAGGCAACACTTTAGAAATGTACCTTATACACAGTGTGAGTTTTTAAAAAATCTTGTAGAAACATGTTTCTGAAGCAATGTTTAGATATCTAAATTATACTTATTGGCAAATAACACACACACACACACATACATATATATGTGTGTGTATATATATACATATATATATTCAAAGATAACAAACGGCTTCCCCATTTCTCTCTCTCTCTTTCCCTCTCTCTCTCATACACACACACACACACACACTCACAGAGTCATGCACGTGCACATTGCTTTTTTTCTTCACTTTGTGCACATTGTTTTTTTCTTCACTTTGAACAATGTGAAAACACAGAATTCCAAAAGGCAATAAGGGATACAAGATTATTCAGGAATGAAAGAAAGGTTTGGAATAATTTCAAATAGGTAGGAAACATGGAGGGAGGGGTTTATAACTTAAAACTAACATTTGTTTTCTTTTTCTTTTTTTAATTAATTACAAATTACCAAAATCTTGGATCTTGAAAAATAAAATTTGTTAAACATTAACCAATCTTATGAAGTTAAATCAACAAGGTAAATTAATCTATTAAGTAAAATAGATATTTTTTAAAAGCGATTGTCCGAGTATGGTACCCCAGGCCAATGGCATCAGCATCATCACCTGGAAACAGAAATGTAAACATCTCTAGCCTCCCCCATCTATTGAAATGTTGAGGGTGAGGACCAGAAATATAGGTTTTTACAAGACCCCTAGGTGATTCTGAAGCAGACTAAAGTTTAAAAGTCTCTGATCTAAAATAATACAACCAATCGCCGGGCACGGTGGCGCACACCTGTAATCCCAGCAGCTCAGGAGGCTGAGGCAGGAGGATCATGAGTTCAAAGCCAGCCTCAGCAACTTAGCAAGGCCCTAAGCAACTCAGTGAGACCCTGTCTCTAAATAAAATACAAAATAGGGCTGGGGATGTGGCTCAGTGGCCAAGTGCCCTTGTGTTCAATCCCCAGCACCACTAAATAAATAAATAAATAAATAAATAAATAAATAAATAAAATAAAACCAGAGTGGCCCAGAAAAGAGAGTACCATCATCATTAAAAACATTTTTAAGACATTTCTGATGATTAAGAAGCAAATCAGGTGGTGTTCACAAAGCAATTCTACAAGAAAAAACTACAGGTTTTAATGTGAGTAAGAAAAAATGTCTTATAGGGTGGTGCTCTTCAGGAACAGACTGTCATCTCATCAAGAGAAGTGGTGGGGTAGGTGGAAAGTGTCAGGGCCTTGGTGATTAGACAGCTACATTAAATATTGGGGTTAGCCACTCTCCTCATTTCCCATGACTCTCTCCTACCACAAGGATAGCAAAATAGCTGCTGAAGCCCTAGACCTCATAGCTACATCCCATAAAGGAAAAAGATGGAAGTAAAAAGGGCAGCACCAAAGAGCCCAGTGCAAATTTTATCTTATAACTACAAACAAGTTTGGGTGTTTTTATTTTGTTTTGTTCTGTTTTTTTTTTTTTGTATTTTGTTTTTAATGAATTATGACACCAAAGAGAGAGGCAAGGTTGTGAACCTATACATTAGCTATTGCATAGGAATAATTATTGTATTCAAAGAGATTTAAGAATCTATTGCACTGGTGAACATTTTCAAATGTAACTGACAAAATAAAGCTCAAATCAATGGACTGAACAGCAGAACTCATCTCACTGAGGAGCAAATTAGTAGTTAGGAAATGAAAATCATCTCCCAGACTAAAGACTTTAGGAATTTCAAGCAGGGAATGAAAAATATCAGGGGAGGAATTTGGGGACACTGAATATGAAATTTTAAAATCCAAAGAGCTTCTAAAACACAAAGCAGGTTCCTTCTTCATGTTTGCTGAGAATAAGCCTCGCAGGTTGTCTGTCCCTCGACCCTGCAATCACTGAATGCTTGTCTCACAATCCAGGACTACTAGGTTGATTAGAGAGTTCTACCTCTAGGCAGGGAGGTATAACAAAGTGTTTGATCCATGGGGTATTCATCCACTCTGGCTCCAGTTCTGGAGGCTAGAAGCCCAAGATCAAGGTGACTGTTTTTTTAGCTCCCTAGTGAAGACTCTTTCCAGCTTATTGTGGCTTTACATCATGAAGAGTAAAAAAGGCTCTGCTCTTTCTTTCTCTTCTTATAAGGACACTGGTCCTGAAACCAAACACAATGCATTGCCCCCCCCCCATGATTGCCAAACCAATAAGCATAGGAGATAAAGGAGTAGAGAGAGGTTTATTACTGGTAGCAGGAAAAGGAGAGCACAGGAGATGATTCCCAAAGCAGTGTTCACATGAACAAAGAAAGCAAGGCACTTTCACTGGGTAATCATGGACATGTTCATAAAGGAAAGACTAATCATTATGTGTAAGGTAGGCACATTCCTGGGCATGCTTGTTCAAGGTAATAATCACACGTTCAGAAAATAGCAGACATGGAGCTTCTGGATGGAGAATTTAGTATCACAATGGGCATAGTTCACCGAGGTCATCTAAAAAGCATGAGTCAAAGTGACTCAGCAATTTTAACTGGTCCTTTTTAAATTTCCGTGAAGAGTCTTAACTGAAACAAAAAAATTTTACAAAAACCATTTTGAGGGTACACAAACAATCTTTCAAAGATGAGCAGATTTCCCCCACAAGCATAGAGCTTGCGCTTAAAGATGACTGTCTAGTAACTAAAGACCCATCTTGGGGACCCCTTTTCATTGGTACAGGGCAGAGGCACACCACACAGCTGAGGCAGCAATGGAGTGCTCCTCTTCAAACCCTGACTCTTGCAATCTTGCCTCAAAGATTTCAGACAAGTCACTCAGAGAAACAGGCATGAGTTTATTAGAAGGGATAGGGAAGGGGAAAAGGGGACATGCTCGAGGGACAGTGAGCCCTCTCAAATAGAAGAGGGATGGTGTACCTCTCCTGCCCTCTGGGTTTTGACTTTTGACTGATAGGAGGACGACATCAGTCTTTCAAGTTCCTACTGCACAGGACAGCTCTGGGTTACTTTGGCCCACACTGACTGGTTCTAACCAGAACTTGTTCCTACAGATTTTATGGTTAAGGAGAACTATTATCCTTATCTCCCTGAGTTCTGTATCTGGATCTGGTCACAAAACTCCCCCCTCTTCAGGGTAAATTGTGATCTTCTTATTGGCATTCAGGCCTGAGTTCTTCTGCAGATAACAGGAAGTTTGCTGAGAAATATAACGTAGCCTGTCAAATTAAGCCAGGCAGGGCTGCAGGTAAATTGCTTTTTTTAAAAAAAAGAAAGAAAGCAGGTGTCAGCACAGTGGGCCCAGTTTCTCATCTTACCTAATGACCTATCTAAAAATTCATCTTCAAAGAAAATCTCACTGGGTGTTAGGGCTTCAATATATGCATTTTGGGAGGTCACAATTCAGTCTTTGGCACTTAGATATTATTAGAACATTGCATAAAATAGAAAATGAAGAGCAGGTAGACACTTTGGTCTGTATCATATAGCATTTCTCTTACTATAATTAAAAAAGCAAAATTATGATATGAGCCAGAAACATGCATTCCATTTCCAGCTGAGTAACCCCTAAAACAAACAAAACTACACAAAAGACAGTGATATTAAAAGATGTGACAAGGGAATTTTGGTGCAAAGAATGTAGGTATTGCAATATTAATGTTAGGTAAAATCCAAAGAAAAAAACCATTTATTGGTTTTTAAAAAGTCATATTTTTATATTTTAAAATATAAAATGTTTATATTTATCTTTTACATTTACAAAAGATATAAACCACAAAAACAATTCCCTGCAGTGCAAATATAAGTAAATCAATGAAGAAAATAAATGTTAAAAATAAACAAATATCATAATTTTTGTGCTACAAGAGCCAATCCCAGAGGATAGGAAAATATTTTTTAAATTGACAGCTAATTTTGATTCCAAAGCTGAAAATACAATACAAATAAAAATGTAGGCCTATATCACTTGTAAGTAAAAACTAAAATCATAAATAAGATATTAGTATATAAAATCCATCACTTCATGCTAATGTGGTGTTTATGCAAGGAATGTAAGTGTGATTTTGGGGGAGTTTGAAAAAAGTAATCATTGAACTTAGAGCCAGAAGACTTGTATTCTACTCCTAAATCATGCAACTCACTTAGCCTGTCTGAACTGTGGCAATATTTATTTTTAAAATCTCTTCCAACTTTAAAAAAAAAAAATTAGAGAAACAAGATTTTAGAGAATGTGGAGAACTCTTTTGTATATAATACTGTCATCAAGGATGATTAAGTTAATTGTCTTAAATATACATTTATACAAAGATGAAAGTTCATTCTGAGTCATATTTGTAAGGCCACTCCTAAGAATTTAATGAAGTAGCAAGATTTCTGAAGTAGAAGAATGAGGATCAATGAACACTTAGAATATGCTGATTACTCAAAAGTAGGTGCAGAAAGTAAATAGCTAAGGTAAATCTGTAAATTAGTAAGCACATTTAAATGCCAGATAAATCTGAGAACCCATTAAGTCAAGCAAGTTAGATGGAACACTGTAATTTCTAGGCACAGAGAAAAATATCTTTTCTCTGACACCAAATGCTTTCAAATTATTCCCGTGTAGTTGACCTCCATGTGAGATGTTCATAATGAAGTATTAAGTGACTTCACAAGGCATCATGACACCATGAGATAGCCATTCACATAGTACTGAGCCTGTGCTCATAGGAGATGTTCTGGTGTTTGCTCAAACTTAAGATTTATAAAATTTTATTGGTTCTCAAAAGTTATCAAAAGGGGAAAAACAAACCATTCTCAGTGGCGCATGCCTGTAACCCCAGCAGCTCAGGAGGTTGAGTCCGGAGGATGACAAGCTTGAGGCCAGACTCAGCAATTTAGTGAGGCCCTAAGCAACTATCTCAAAATTTTTAAAAGTGGCTGAGGATGTGGCTCAGTGGTAAAGTGCCTGTGGGTTTAATCCCCAATACCAAAAACATTTTTAAAAAGTATGTATGATGTTTTATAATTTATTGTTTACATAATTTTTCTACAAAATGGAACCACATCATCATCAAAATTTTCATCAGATTGGCAAGGTTCTTCTCCCTAACCTTCTGGTAAGAAAAATAGAGTATCACTTTTCTTCAAAATTCTTCCTGCTTCTTTCCTGGATTAGAGAAGGCATTTATTTGCTTTATATTTTGTTCAACTCCACCCATAATGCTTGGTTTGTCAGAAGATTTCATAATCAAGAGGGAATAATCCATGGTGACTTGGTTGGTGTGTCAGAACCTGTCTGTCTGACTCATGCTTTTCACCCAACCTTAGTTGGGATGATTTTAGGCCTTCTCGTTATTGGGCTTCTATGGTCACAATTGTATGTTACTGAGGTACATGAAGAAATGACACAGTAACTACTACTAACTGCTCTTGGAGCAGACCTTGAGCAGACCACTTACCCCTCTGGAACAACCCCTTCATGCAACTGCTTATCAATCAACTTTTGAAGCATCTTTTATGTACCTGATATTCACTAAAGTGTTGGGAATACTATAATTAACATGATCCAGCCCTGCCTTTCAGGAGCAATAGGGAAAGGCAGAGAGGCAAATAACTAGAGTGGGAATGAAGAAAAGGGTCTGGAGAGAGTATGCCCACCGAATTGCCAAATTCCTTTCAAACTCTAAAAATATATATAGCTCCATGGAAAGAAATTAGTAATTTTTTCATGAGCCTAGATAGTGTATAGATGTCCTTCTCCAAATGTTGATATACAGGGATAGAACACACAAATGTGTAATGTGGGCTGACTGTACCTTCCCCAAAATATTCCTCCCAAGATGGTCAGAAATTATTGTAACAGAGAGCAGAGATGAGGACACTGCTGCCATTATCTAGCTCATGGGAGAGGTTTAACAAACATTTTGTGAGTTAACTAATGTCCAACTGGCATCATAGACCAGAGGGAACTTTCTATAGCTTTTTCTATTAGTATGGATTTGGCAAAGGCTGAGATATAGAAAATACATCTCTGGGGACAACAGTGGAGGATGGAAATCACTCTTTAGGATATGAACTTAGGCTGAGCACTTGCTCACCCTGCTGTGCTCCCAAAGCTGGTCTCCCAGCAAAATGAAAATAGTAATAGTTGCAGTGATGGCGATGATCAGTAAGCTTGAAGATCATTACTAGAACTTATAGAGTTATAGGTAAACACTTGGGCTTGTAACAAAGTAGGAAATGTTCCAGACATGGAATACAGATGCTCCTCCAACTACAGTGGGTTTATGTCCTGAAAATCCATTGTAAATTGAAAATATCATAAGTCAAAAATGAATTTAACAACCTCACCTAGACAACATCATCCCCTAGTACAATACACCGTAGGGTAGCTTTGCCTTTGAGATTAGGTGGCTGGTGGAAGAGAGCATCCTATCACATATTGCTAGCCCAGGAAAAGATCAAACTTCAAAATGTGAAGTACAGTTTATACCGAATGTGTGTGTCTTATGTATCATTGCAAAGTTGAAACCCCCTAAATGGAACTATCATAAATTGAGACTTTCTCTATGTCTTTACCATTAAGTAGAAATGTCACAGACCCTGAATTCAATGTAGACATTCACATTTTGGCAAAACCAGTTTCAGATATGTGTAGGAAGGAACGATGACAGATTGTTCTGTGGTCTGGTTCATCTAATGACATTCTGGGCTTCCAGGTGTGGCAACCAACAGGAAGTGCTCCGGCAGGGTGGCAGCCTGCAGCAGGTGCCTGGGGAGCCGAGACAGACCCAGCTGTTTGGCTCAGAGAGCAGCAGATAGGAAGAATGCTTCTTTCCGCCACAGCTATCAGCTGGCATATCTGCTATTCTTGCAAACTGGTCTATATTGAACACATAATTCAGGGACTAAAATTAAAACTAAAGTGAAGCCACAATTTCTGGAATAAGTCTTCAAACATTCCAGTGATGAAAGGAAGTCCTTTCATCCAGCCAGCCATCTTCTGAGGCTAAAAAGGAATTTCCTCTAAGCACAAAATTCTGAAGAGAGTTCTTCAAAGGTCCTTGAGAGGAATTCATCTGATAGCAGGGAAGGAAAGTTCAAGATGCCTCAGAGACTACGTGTATAAAAAAACACTTCAGGCTGTCAAGGTGAGGGGAGGTTATCTTAAAGGCTGCGTGAGAAGGCAGTAACAAGTTAGGAATTCTACTCAAAGCTAAAAGAGCAAGAGTACCATTAAAGACATAACCTTGTAAAACAAGGACTCAGGGCACACCACAGTATGTACATAATACATTATATGTGTGTGCCTTTACATATTAATATTAATGCAGAAATGATGTCCAAAATATTTAACAATTTCTATGTGGTGCACATGGTGACAGCTGTCCCAGTTTGTTTGGAACTAAAGGGTTTCCTGGGACATGGGCCTTTTAGCAGTAAAACTGGAATAGTCCTAGCAAACTAAGAAGGTTGGTCACTCTATACCAGCTCATCAACCAACTAAAACAGATGTCAGCTATCCACAGCCAGTGTGGCCTTCCTGACACCATAGCCGATCTCTCAGTCTTGCCATCTAAGATATTTGTACCAGATAAACCCTGGGAATCATGCAGTCCTATGTTAGTTCCCCAAATTGCTCCTGCTGTCTGCTCTCTCTGTACCTTTGCACATGTTGTTGCCTCCACCTGAAAAATCCCTCCCTGCCTGCCCAACATCTGTCATTTCTTGCAAAAAGACTTTGTGACCTTTCAAAAACCAAATTAGGGCCAGTTAAAGTGATGTATGCCTGTATCCCAGGTACTTGGGAGGCTGAGGCAGGAGGATGACAAGTTTGAGGCTAGCCTCAGCAACATAGCAAGACCCTGTCTCAAAACAAAACAAAAAAACACAGAACTCAGGATGTAGCTCAATAGCAAAGCATCCTGGATTCAGCCCCCAGCACCAAAACAAAACTGAACAAAAACCTAAATTAGGTACTTCTCTGAAGTTCTTCCTTAAGATGCCACATTCACTACAAACTACTCAGCCCAATTTAGTTGTGAATGAGGACGAATGAAAGAGCATACCCAAATTCTGAATCAAAGTGATTTGGTCACAGTTGGTAATGTACTCCAGGGAGCCACTAACGCTACTATGGCCTTCTGTTTATGTGACCAGGCACCCAGGCAGAGCGCACAAGAATTTGAATCTGATAATTTTAGGCACAATAATGAAGATCCACTGTTTCTGCAGGTTTGGGCCGGAGCCCTACTAATAAGGGAAATATTTTTTTTTTTAGGTTAGTCTGAGTTGTCTCTGGACTAAACCAAACTATAATTAATTAATAAGGCACCAGCAGATCCACAGCCCTCCCAGGTGGGAAGACTGAATAAATCAGAGGACCCTGTGCTTCCCACTCTCCCCAGGTCCACCAGACTCAACAGAGTTCTACCTGAGATTGTGGGATTCAGGAGAGAACCAAGGGCACGACAAGTCCCTTCCTGTGAACAAAGGTCAAGGTTTTCCAGGATTCAGGTTGAGCATGGGTGTGAACTGAGGTAGAACCAGGTTAGGAACAGGGAAACACCCAAAGAACTCTATCAATTATGATTCCACCAGGAAGCAAATGGCTACTCACAACAGGAAAATTAAAAGAGAGTTGAATAAAGGGCTTATTTGCAAAGGTCTAGGCAGGGTATGGAGAAACCACAAGGGATTAATGCAATCCCTGGGGCTGGCATAGCAGGTGTTACCACCCCTAGGTCTAAGTGCTGAAGGGAGGGAGTGGTAATTAGAACCTAGAGACAAAGAGGGTTGCATGAGGAAGGTCACATGGCAAGAGCTTAAGACGCATGTGGCAGGACACAGCCAGCAGGCAGGGACATGACAAAAGAAATTAGCCTCCAATCCCCTTCTCCCTCTAATCCCTGCCTATTCTATCCTTCGGCCAAAGGGTAAGGCCAAGGTTGCTATAATCCAAGGTTATCCTCCTGGTGCCCAGAGTAGAAGGAGAAATGCAGAGAAAGTCTGGAGGACCAACAGAAGGTGTTCAACTCGTGGACACTCCCATTATGAAAGCTCACATCTTGTCGTCAATACCTTTTGATGTACAAAGAAAGTTCAAGCTACTTAGAATTTGGATCTTGGCCATGGTTTAAAGCATTGGTGAGACCACCTAGGTTAAAATCCTTGCTTTGCCAGTAAGTAGTCATGTCTTCTGGAACAAATTTCTTCACCCCTACAGGACTTAGTTTATTTACTTATAACATAGGCACAAGTATTCATAGGACTGGAGATTTTATAAAGCACTGAACATAGTTAATGACATATAGTAGGTGCTCAATAAATGTTCATATTAATTTCCCATTGTTGCTATCGCTGTTGTTTCTTTTTCTGGATAAATATTATATAGTCCAAGGCATCTGATGCTTTCCCATTGAAGAGACTAGGGGAACGAGGGGTTCTCCTCTGTTTTTATAAAGAAGTCTTCTCTATTCTGTTTTCTCCGGCACCAAGAGAATAGGAAAGTCAGATTAAAGGATGTATTAAGATACAGAGGCTATTGTGGCAACCAAGAAACTTCCAGACGGATGTTTGCAAGAGAGATGCTAAAGCCAAACTTCCTGATTGTCTCATGTAAGTTGAAACTTCCATCCCCCTCCCCAGGAAAGAATTGAGAGACTCATAAATTCCTATTATACTTAAAAGAGGAAATAGATCAGAAAGGTGAAAATGAGTTTATATAGAACAATCTATGTATTATACAAAGAACTGAAAACTCGTCAGTAATTCATTGGCAGTTTAAGCATGTGTCTGAAAGAGCAAAAGAAACAGGATGTCTCTGACAACAGCAAAAATTCAGGTCTGCAAGAACTTTGTTTTACATCGCTGGCCATGACTTAAGGGCACTTACAAAAATTGATGCCATTCAAGTGTTCCCTATCATCGGGAAATCAGAATTTCACCCTCTCTATTCCATCGTAAGTACAATTCATTGTAATAAAAATTCCTGTTCTGACAACCTGACGGAGCTAAGTTAAAAACTGAAAATTAGTATTGGCAAGTTAATGGAATTCTATGGATCCATGAGTCACTGAGTTCAGCGTCAGATAAGAATGCAGAAGTAGAGAATGCAGGAAACAATTTCTGCCAGGGGAATAAGAATGAATTGAGGGCAATCGAAGGACTAACACCAAAGGCATGTATGACACAATCCCTGGGCTTAACGTTTTAGTCTTTGATTATCTTGCCTGTTTTGATTCAATAAGTTTGAACAGACACTGGTAGGTTGTAGACTTTTTTTTTTTGTCTTTAAAAGGTTTTATTGAAATAGCATTCATATCCACACAGTTCATTCATTTAAAGTGTACAATTCAGCAGATTTTAGTATATTCACAAATATGTATAACTATCACTACAGTCAATTTTAGAACATTTTCATCACCACAAAAAGAAACTCTACCCTTTAGTTATCATCCCTTTGACCACCATTTCCCCTCACCCCTACACCTAAGCAAATACTCATCTCTTTTTCACCTCTATGTATTTACATATTCAGGCCATTTCATACCAATGGAGTGAATGATATCTTTGTGACTGTCTTCTTTCACTTGATATGTTTTCAAGACAATGGCAGAATAAAATGTTCATATTAATTTTCCCATTATTGCTATTATTGTTTTTTTGGATAAATATTATATAGTCCATATCATCTGATGTTTTCCCATTGAAGAGGCTAAAGGGTCAAAGTAAAAGGAGTTCTCCTTTGTTTGTTTTTTTTTGTTGTTTTTTGGTACTGGGGATTGAACCCAGGGGCACTCAACCACTGAGCCACATCCCCAGCCCTATTTTTTTTTTTTGTATTTTATTTAGAGACAGGGTCTCACTGAGTTGCTTAGGGTCTCACTAAGTTGCTGAGGCTGGCTTTGAACTTGTGATCCTCCTGTCTCAGCCTCCTCCTTTGTTTTTATAAAGAAGCCTTTATTTAGGAGACAGTAAAGAGAAATCAGCAGAAATTTTATCACAGGATTTTCATAAGCAACATGATTCCTTTGTGTGGAATATTGTTTCTGTGTCCATTCATTGGTCTCTGGGCATTTGGGTTGTTTCTACCTTTTGTTTAAGAGGAGTAAGTCTCCTATAAACATTCATGTACGAATTTTTATGAATATATATTTCCATTTCTCTTGGGTAGACACGTGGGAGTGGAAACGATGGATCATATAGTAACTGTGCCTAACCCTAACCCTAACTCTAACCCTATTTGAGGAACTACCTGATTGTTTTCCAAAGTGCACTATTTTGCATGATATGATTCCTTCCAATTTTTTCTCTTTATCCTTATAACTGTTACAATGGTAGTCAACCTAATATCTAAATGAACACACAAAACACTGTGTCAGCTCCTACATCAGTCACATCCACAAATAACTCTGCTCCAGAATAAAGATTTGCACTCCCCCATTCATTCCCAATTACATATTAGCTCTCTACAGCAAACCACATTGCATCTTACAAGGATTTAAATAAGAATTATGTGGTCTTTTGTAATAGCTCTATGAGATGCAGTCACCTTATTTATTTTGTTTTAAAAAAAGTGAGAGTTGGGTGCAGTGGTGCATGCCTATAATCCCAGAGCATTGGGAGGCTGGGGTAGGAGGATTCCAAGTTTAAGGTCATCCTCAACAACTTAGCAAGACCTTCAGCAACTTAGGTAGATCCTGTTTTACAATAAAAAATAGAAAGAACTGGAGATGTAGCTCAGTGGTAAAGTGTCCCTGGGTTCAGGTTCAGTCCCCAGTATGGAAAACAAAAGCAAAAACAAAAACAAACAACAACAACAACAAAAAAAACAACTAAGTGAGATATGCAGGGAGGGCATGACTTCTTCTTTAAACAGATGGAGAAAAAAAAAACACAGGAAAATTTGTAACTTGCCCTAAGGTGCATCTAAATGGTAATGCCAAGGATAGTATCTCGTTTGTCAATCACTTCCCTCAAGGAAGTTAGAATCCAGTAGGAATGATAAGCTCTTAACATAAACGATAATGATGCAAGATGCATGTGCTATGAGCCAAATGGTAATGAGCCAAAATGTACTGAAAAAGCATGGTAAAAGTGAAAGGAGATGGAGATGAGAACATAGTGGGGAAAAGGGAGGAAGATATGAGAGACATTTCCTGAAGGAAAAGACAAAGTGGCACCAGAGCTGGTCCTTAGAGGTTGCTCAGGAGTTGAGAGAAGGCTGTGCTGGATTACAAATTAGCAAAACCAATGACTTGGAAAATATAAGCAGAGCTAAGCAGTTCGTTTAGAGTGGAAAATAGTCCCTCACATTTAGTTGATTAGTAATAGGTTATGAGGTTGATTATAAAGGCTGGATTAAAGAAGCCAGTCTTTATTTAGGAGACAGTAAAGGAGAAATAGCAGAAATTTTATCAAAGGGTTTTCATAATCAATGTGGTTCTTTAATGATACTATTATGGTAGTGCTGTATGGGGGAGAAAAAGTAAAAGGGTAGAGAATGGGAGTAGCAATACTAGTTTAAAATCCAGCAAAACAGCCCAACGATAAAATAACAAGCATCTAAATTGCAGGTTCTCAAACACGGTATATTTTATCCTCAGTAGACATTTGCAAATTCTAGAGTTATTTTTGGCTGTCACTCAGGGGAATGTGCTTCTGGGATCCATCAGGTCAAGACAGGGATGTAGCTAAACACCCTACAAAACACAGGAGAACATCCTACAACAAAGAACCATCCTGTTCACAGTATCAGAAATGTCCAGGTTGAGAAAACCTAATCTAAATCAAGGTGATGGCAGTGAAAATAAAAGGAAATGACAGCTATTAGAATTATTTTTAATGGAAAAGTGACAAGATTTAAAAAATCAATTGGATCTGGAGGTAAGTTAGGTAGTAAATGGTTTATAACTTACATGATTAACAAAATTATAATAGCCAAAATAATTTTTAAAGAAGCTGACAATAGGAAGAAAGAATGTAGTACATATTTGTACATATTATACATGTATTACATGTACATATTACATATACATGTTACCCGCACACATATTGTCTTCTCAGTTTCCTTTTCTTTAGAAACATCCTCCTTTACAAACTGAAGTGTGATTTGGGTGGGGAAGGAAACACCTCAATCCCCAACTCAAGCTGTATTTTCCTTACCAAGGCCTGGTCAATCTGAATCTACTGCAGACCTGGCCTTAGTGAATGTTTCTCTAGATGGGCATGTGATCCATGCAGACCAATCAGAGTTCTGCCTGGAATTCTACATGTCACATGTATAGTCCGCCTGTTTGAAAATGAAATTAAACAGAGGCAGGCAGAGCAGAGTAAGAGGTAGGATGAGAGGGAGAGAAGGAAGGAGGGAAGACAGATAAATATAGATAGATAGATAGATAGATAGATAGATAGATAGATAGATAGATAGATAGACAGACAGACATTTAATTGATAGTACTTAAGCTCCTAGGTCTAGCTAGGCCTGAAATACAAGATTTAGATTTAGCTTTCCCAGTTAGATTAAATTAATACATTTCCAACTTCGCTTAAGCTAGTTTGTTGGATTCCTATTGCTTGAACAAACCAACCAACACACAAAAGTCTCAGCTAAAGAATGAGATTGATATTAGTTTTAGATATGCTAGATGAAAAATTTATTGATTAGGTATGAGCAGGTGAATGGCTAAAATTCAGGGGATTAGATTAAGTCAGGAGATATATTTTGAAATTTACTTCTTCAGAAGTGACAGACACCAGAACAGCTGAAATTCTTTTGAAACAGGCCAAGGATAGAAATACCTAGCATTTTATAACTTACACTAAAATAGAAAGAACTGCAAATTATTATTTAAGAAGTCTAAATTAATAACTTGTGGTCATATGAAAATAGCAATCCCAACAAAGATATTGGAAACAAGTGACTTGTGAATTATTTTAGACTATTTGTAGTTTTGCCACATGTAGAATGGCTTTGAATTTGTTCAGAACAGGCCTATTCATGTGTTAATCATTTGCCTTTTGCTCTTCGATCTCTTTCCTCTGTTTCCTTGCTTTGCTCTGTATCACAGAGGGTTGATTTCTGCACAACACATTGTCAATCTTCTTTGCCATCTGGCTTCTGGTAACCTGGCCAGTAGGAGTCACTGGCAGGAGTCTGGAGTGTAAGAAGTGGGAAGAAGTCAGGATATGTCCCTCCTTTTGTTGTTGCTCTGACCAGTTTTCTGACAATGGTTGTGTCCCCTCTGAGGTTGCAGTTTTTCTGTGGAAGCCCTGACCTTGGTGGATTCAGCTCCCTCTGAGCACCCTAGCTCCTAAACTCTGGTAAAACCACCTCCTTTTTTTGTCTCTCCAGCCCTAAAGCAACTCCCTGCTTTTTCCGGTCCCTGGCTTCGCCATTTGATGTCAGTCTTTTTAGTTCTTCCAACACCTTTGTAACTACTTCTCCATGTTAAATCCTTTAATTCTTGATTTGGTTTGGGTTCTTTCTTCCCCACTGTATTCTGATTGATCCATTTTGTTTAGTCTTAAATTCAAACCATCAGAACTGGGTATAATAGACTAGGAAATAAAAGGAGCCCACTGACAATTTTGGACCTCTCAATTTAATGAAATGAAATATATAAAACTATTGTTTGCCCTTAGTGGATAGAGATGTGTGAAATAGAGTTCATAAGGAGTATAATATAAAGTCACACATGAAAATAAAATAAAAATATAAAATAGTATAGATGCAAATTTCAGGGTTCAGGAAAAAAGAGATTGACCTAATACCAGGTATCAAGAGAAGATTTAATGAAGGAGATGAGACCAGATCTGAATCTAGAAGATGGAAAACTAGAGAGTGGGAAGCAGATTTTCAGATTTTCAGATGTAGAAGAGTACAAAACATAAGCAAAGAAGCAGGAATAATTACAGTGTGTTCTGACTAAAGTAGAGGCATCAAATGCGTACATAAGGCCTTCAATAGTAAGAAAAGAACCATGAAGAATGTGGGATCCTAGAAATACTGAGTGGAGACATTATGTCCTTTAGAAGTTAAAGGCTGCAGCCCCTTCTTCATGTAGTTAACGAAACACAGAACAAGGAGTCTGGAAGCTGGCCTGCATTCCCATTCCCTTATCTGCTATATGATCTTAAAATCTTTAAGGTTTCAGCCAGGTACAGTGGTGCATGCTTGTAATCCCAGCCACTGGGGACACTGAGGCAGGAGGATCTCAAGTTCCAGGTCAGCCTTTTCAACCTAAGGAAACTGTTATGGTTTGTATATGAGGTGTCCACCCAAAGGTCCTGTTTATGCTGGAATGTGCAGAGGGAAAATGAATAAATCACAAGAGCTGTAAGCTAATCATTCCATCCTTGTTTGAATGGACTAACTGGGTGGTAACTGTAGGCAGGTGGGGCATAGCTGAAGGAGGTGGATCACGGGGGGCGTGTCCTGGAAAGGTTCATCTTCCCTGTAGCCCCTTCCTTGCCCCCTCTGCTTTCTGGCCACCTTGAGATGAGCAGTGCTCCTCCAGCATGCCCTTCTGCCATGATGTCCTGCTTCTCATGGGACCCAGAATAGTGGACTAAACCTCTGAATCTGTGAGCCAAAATTAACTTTTCCTCCTCTAAGTGGTTCTTGTCAAGTATTTTGGTAACAGTAACACAAAGCTAACTCAGAGACCCTGACTCAAAATATAAATAAATAAAAGAACTGGGGATATAGCTCAGTGGTAGAGCACCCCTGAGTTCAATGTCCAGTACTCTAAAACAAAAAAACAAAAAACCAGAAACAATTTCAGGGTCTCAGTTGCCTAATTGCAAAGGAATAAATAATAAGAAACATCCAAAAAATGTTAATATTTTTGTTGCTTTCCAGATTGCTAAGTAATTTTTAGATTATTTCCTATATACCCAGTCTTGTGGTGGGCCTAAAATTATGAGGTCAGTTTTAATTTTTCAAATGCCCAATTTATTCCTTCCTAATAAAGAAAACAACTATAGATGGTGGGGCGGCGGGGACCAGAATGAAAGGTATTTTTTACAGCATTTAATTCTAAAACATGCTGAATTGAGCATCACTCTGACCTTAAAAAATCCAGTGTAAGAAATGAATCGATACTTTTAACGCAATATATTAATTCATTTTAAAAATGAAAGCATACATAAAACCAAGAAAGAGCCTGTCACTGGATATTTGATGTATTTTTTTGAGAATGAAAATGAAAAAAAAATTAATGTAATGGTTAAAATTATTCTAGAATTTATAAGTGGGTTAGCTTGACAGGTGGCTGATGAAATATAATTCCACATCTCATTTTATATTAAAGTGAATTTGTTTTGTCATGTGCATTATAATTCACATTAGAAAAGCTAGTAATCATTCTACTGTTACCTCCAGTTTTATTGTGGGAAGAACCTGAGAAGCAATAGCTTAGCTCTTACCCAACGCCAGGAATGAATTGCAGTCAGAATAAACAAAAGACTTAATTACAACCTTGAAGTGAAAGCCGGAATAGTACACGTGGAACTGAAATCTTATCCAAGTCAAATAAAAAAAAAAAAAAAAGGAAGAGAATAAAAGAAGTGAAGCTAACTGGAATTTCAGCACTTGGAAGAAGAAATCAAACTTAACTTCTACTGGGGATGTAACTCAGTGGTAAAGTGCTTGCCTAGCAATGCCTGAGGCCCTGGGTTCAGTCCCCATCTTGTCCAGAAGAAAAAAAAATCAAATGTAAGTTGTTATTGTTTTAAAAACAATAGGTTAGCATTTTAAGTCTTTGCAAGGATTTTCAGCTGTTTTTGAGTCTATTCTGTTAATTTGTCCCCAAACAGTATTTTAGTATACTAATAAAAAGGATTATAGTAGATAGTCTATATAATTTTATGAAATAAAGACACAGGAGACTTAAATATAGTATACACAATGTGTAATTTCATTTATGGTTTACGCTGGGGTTAAGGTACACTTAATGGAAAATACATAAAAATAAATCTTTTAACAGAAGGCAAGTCAAAACTTGGGAGAGTCACATAATCATGTCATTCTGTCCAACAAGCAGGCCAGGAAATGAGAAACTAATCCGAAGGGCGTTTTCAGTTCTGGGTAAAGACAGGGCAAGCAACTCAGCTGAATCGCTGCACTTCTACACGATGGTGATACTGAACAGTTTCCTGAGTTTTACAAGGTTTTCAGCAAACCCTTAATTGTTCAGTCATTATAACAACTACTGATGTGTCATCCCTGCTATAATTGCTTTAGGCTCTTTTCAGCACCTGTTTTGCATTTACTGATAGTATTAAAAAGACTTAACACAAATGTAAAATGAGACTATTACTTTTGTCAGTTACATGTATACGTTTGTTACCAAGCATTTTTAAACACACACACACACACACACACACACACACACACACACGTCATGGGAACAGCCTGTATCTGTTGGTGCTGTACAAATGAGACCATGTTTTCAGTTCCTGAAGGTCAAAAATTGTTGGAAAAAACAACAACAACCTTGGAAAAAGAGGAAAGCAACAATATTCACATAGCTAGGGGAGAGGATTTATTTATCTTGGTAGCTACTACATCCTCCACCCCTCATAAAAAGCCTTTTCCCCAACATTACTTCCATGGCCAAAGCTGCTTTCAGCTCCAACTCTGGGCTCCTGAAAACGCTGAGAAGTCATGGAAAAATGGAGTCACTGGAAGCAGCAGAGAGTCGCTCCCCTGCCCACATCTGCTCTTCTCATTCCACCCTTGTGTAGGGCTCGCAGGTTGTAAGAAGAAAGCCCTGGATAATCACCCTTCCACATTTCCGTGCTGTCTCAAAAAAATAACATTGGTTCTTGTCTGAGGGGTTTTAACTGAACTTATGCAGATAATGTACACAAATATTTTGATCTCTATTGATTGAAGTAGAGGTTTATGGGATCTAACTGCACCGTCTTAGTTATCAAAGCCAAATGTTGGTCTTGGTCGCCTTGGAGTAATTTATTCCCATAACAGTATTAAAAATATCCATAGCACAAGGAAGCTGTGAGATCTACATACTTTCTACATACTCTCTCATCTGGCTCTGGAGAGACAAGAAAATGTCCTTACTCTGACCACTATGTCAGGGCCTGGGGCTTTGTGACAGCACTTCTGTGAGAATAACTAAGTTATATTTTAGCTGGAGTGACCCGTAGGACCTGCAGAGTTCCATCAGTTCCATGCTGTCTGCCACCTTCATGTTGACGCCCCAGTGTGGGTGTTTAACTCATCCTCCACAGAGGGAAGGTTTTGAAATCCTTTTGATATCAAAACTACCCAGCGGCTGGATGGCCTCCTCAGCCTGCTGCTGAAGTTACCTTGTTTTATAGCTGATGTTTCAATTCTTTCTTTAACATGAAAGCACCATGGATCAATAAGAGTTTTGAAAATCTGTACACAGGGAGATTTATCAGCTCGTCCATTTTATCATCACTTGGGAAGAGCTTAGAAAGTATGCTTTCCAACATGAACAATCTCTAGAAAATAAAGGAGTTAAAATGAACTGTTTTATAGAAACATTAAATTAAAGAAAAACTCAAAGACCTGCAGTGGCTATTCAGGATCTTTAATTCTTTATATTGGTGACAAAAAAATAATATGGAATAATGTCAGTAGCTAAATGGTGGATACATGGAGATTGAAAAATGAAGCCATAATACAGATATCTGAAAATAAATGAACTTGTGATCCTTTAAAAAACCACCACCAACAACAAAAAACAAAACAAAAAAACACTTTAAGTTCTCATACAAGAAAACACTATGGTAAGAGAGTTCTTAATGATTTTTTTTCTATTCCTACAGTAGTAGTTAAATGGCAGTGTATATTTTACAGACAGAGAAATGAACTCACAGAAAACCAAGAGAATATGACAGCGATGATCACAAAGCAAGGTCATTCTTGGTTTTGGGATTTAAAACACACTGATCTAACTACATTACTGCACAGTTGTGTTAGAGGTCACTTTACATGAAAGAAATTTTCTTTCATTGCCAAACGTAAAAGAAATTTAAAAAATTCCACTAGATATGCTGGAGCAGGTTTAGGAATAGAGGGGAGAAATCACTTGCTGTTTGTTGAAGTTGACTTCATGCCCTGTGGTTTCATTTTCTTAATGCTACAAGCCAATAAAATGTTTTACTTTGCAACCTCTGGCAAGCCAGCTGAAAGTCAGTAGATGGCTTCACAATGGCCTTGATAGGTAGTTTTTCTGATCTCTTACTTTGTGATGGATGAGGTATAATTTTTAACACAAGAGTTTTGTGGCAGACTGAGAATAGAAGAAAGAAACAGGTGTTGAGTGATATAAAAACACCTAAGATCAAGTTAGACTTGAAATACCATTTCCGTTTTTTCCTGACTTGAAAGCCAAGGAAGGGGCTTACTCCCTGTAGAGAGGAGATTCTGAAGATGAAAATGCAAAGTTGGGGATTTCAGACTAAAACTGCCTTTCCATCACAGAAAAGCATAAGTTTTATGGCTTTTGGAGAATATTAAGGGAGAGATGGGTCTTTGAGAAAAGGCCTGTTAAAGATATGAATTGTCAGGCAAGAAATAGTGCAAGTGTGGGAAATTCTTTTGCTCTCTGTGAAAGGCATGGAAAGAGATATATAATTGTATCTGTGGACTTAAAAGGCATCCTAAAGATTTATGGCTTAAGACGAATGTAAAACATGAGTCTAGCAATGTCTGGCTTTATGCAGCTACTGCAGAGTTTGATTTACAAATGCATTTGATTTGGAGAAATGGCACTTAGTAATTTACCCAGTGGCATAATAAATGATTCAACATTCATTTAGTCCCTTTCCCTATACTGCTCACAAAATGCATTATGATTTGGTAAAATTACCTGCATTTGGGGCAGCAGGGGGAGGACAATATAAAATAAGCAACTGGTGAAGGCAGTTACAGAGTATCTCATATTTGGTTTCTAATATTTGAGGTTGGCATTATCAGTACATACACATACCTATATTGCATTTCTCTTGGTTTTGCTCTCATCTTATTTAATATTCCTTCATAACTTTTCACTTAAAACACAGCATGGGGATGTAGAAAGAAAATCATATGGGTCCATAAATAATTCATACACACCTGAAGGCATGAAAATCATGCTAGACAAAAACAAGTAGTAAGAAAGGTGAACAAGAAGTTAAATTTAAATGTTAGGAAAAAAATCAGTGGAAATCTGAAAGAGTCTGAAAACTAATAAAAAATGACACCGCTCTCTCAATGAGGATGTACGTAACCTCACTCTTTGGTCCCCATCACAGCAATTGAACTAATTTCATCAGGGATTGTCTTGAACTTGAATAATTTGGTGTCTGAAAGATTGTTAATGGTAAGATGCAGAAGTGTCAGCTCCATACAAAGAGATTTCCAAGTGTATTTACATAATGTTCTTTACCTTATGGGATGATATTCTGAACTATGAATGTTTCTAAGAAGCACTTGTCAATCCACTTGCAAACCTCAAAGGTGACATTATTATGTCTCTAGACTTCAGAGTAATAGAGATTCTGCTACTGAATATAAGTCACTGACTGTACTTTTTAAAGATATTTAAAACATAAAAAGTATTTTGAGGGAGAAATTTTTTAATAGTTTAGGTTTGATATTTTCTAAAGCAGTTAACCATTTTGTATACATTTCTATGGAGTGATATTTAATACTGTAGTATTTAATACTTTATTTCTTATAAGTATTGAAGCATATACAAAAAAAGAAAAACCATACACAATACTCTAAAATCTCAATAAAATTAAAGTACATAGATATGGAAAACAGCCAAACACCTTTGCTTATTAGCATTATTCTTCCTTATAGGTGCATTTACTTTTATTCTATATGATAATAATAGTAATTAACATGTATTTAATATATACTATGAGTCAGATAACATTCCAAGTATTCTGTAAGATTTTTCCCATTTAATCCTGTCAACAGCCCTGTCAGTTATATCCAACCTGTAAATGAGGGAATGTTGTATAGATGAGAAACCTAAAAAAACAAACAAGCAAACAAACAAACAAAAAATCTGTCCAATGCGATAAAGCTTATAAATGCTGGAGCTGGATTCTAGCAGTCTGAATGCTGAATATGTACTCAACTCCCCCACCCCCCACCCCCGGCTCCTGTGCAATCCCCAGTCCCCAGCACTAGGATGAACTCAGGGGTGCTCTGCCTCTGAACTACATCCTCAGCCCTTTTAAGTTTTTATTTTGTGACAAGGGCTCATTTTTTTCCCCCCGGAGGCTGGTCTAGAACTTGCAAACCTCCTGCCTCAGCCTCCCAAGTTGTTGGAATCACATATACCCCTGGGCCCAACTGAGGATGCACTCTTAAATACCATGCTATTTTCTAAGCTCCTCAACAAAGAAATTATCACCAATCTTATTGTGATGAAGCAAAATTAGGTATGTATGGAGTCTGTCTTAGATCTTTGCTAATGGATCTGCTGAACTGAAAGGTCTTCCATTTTTAAAATGGCTTCAACAATCGAACATTGTCTTAAAATATGGCTCACTGTCATCAAACAAATAATGCCATTAATGACAGAATTATCAGCCATCCAGATCCACTAGACTTTTCCTCTGACTTCAGTCATTCTGCCTTATAATGAAAGGTACCTTCAGCGAAGGATAGGGATGACTTGCAAGGGATTGAGAGATTGCATCCCTATGGAGAATTCCCTGCCCTGTAAGAGAGTAAGATGTCTTTCTGCCACTGAGATTTTGGAGTTCATTACTGTTTGCATCTTCAGCTTGGGCAAGGAAGAGCCAAGATAATAGCAGCTGTGGGTCCAAAATCATTTCAGATGCTTCACAAGAGGGCACCAACTGCCCTGGCCTAAAAGGAAGGGAAGAGAAAAAGGCAGAGAAAGAAATGGTGGAGCATGACAGCAGCAATACCACCTCGCCCTGCAATTTCTCTTTACTTGTCAAAGGTCAACACTTCTTTTTAATCCTTCCTTACTCTGTCAAGAATGAACACAGTCTTCTTAGAGAATCCTTGATTTGTAAGAGTAGTTGGTATTCTATGGCAGAAAATGGAAGTGTATCTATGAAAGAGGTAGTAGGAAAATAAAAGGGACTTTTTTCCCCCTTAAAAAAAAGCAATGAAACACAGGAAGAAATCTGAAAATATAGGTTTTCTCTTATACACACAATAAAATCACATTACAAATTATCATTCCCCGAAGAGGGCAAGGTATAGATTCTAAGAGTTCTTGATAACTGGTGTCCATTTACTGCCACCAAAGAAAGTAGTAGATCCTCTGTGTTCTACTCCCATTCTGCTGCAGATGGAGGTTCGAGACTATATTTTGATTTTTCAGAATGACTAACCCTTAGAAACTCCAAAATAATAGGGTAGTATTCAAAGAAAGACACTTACAACTTCTTTAGAGAACTACTGAGCCTCTTCTCTTGGAAGTGGACTCTTTATTCACAGGCAATCAGTCTAAAATACAAATCCCTTTTGATAAAGAGAGAAATAAAGAAATTTTTCAGGCTTTTTATTTAGTACAACATTATAGTTGAAGTTAGGAGTAATGTTGGAAATCCTCCAAGAAGAGTTTCTTCTAAGCCTCCCTAAGAAGTAGTTGTATACTGAACACCAACTCTGGTGGAGAATGCTACCTTCTTGAGATAGTTATTCTTTCCTTATTCTGAAATAGTTACTTCCTTCATGATTCCACTTATAGGTACTAGGTCAACCTCTTGGCACAGAAATTTCTAATTTCTCTATCACTTAACAGTGCTTTCAGATTGAACACAGTCATGCACGTATAAATACTGCCTTTCTATTTTACAGAGAAAAGAGCATGGGGCTCTGCCACAAACCACTTACATAGACCTGGGTATGTTATTAAATCTCTCTCAAAGCCTCTTTTTTGTTAATGAAAATGCATAGGAAATTACACCCATTCCATATAGCCATTAAATGGATTAAGTTAGTTAATATATGCAAAGTGCCTTACTTTGGAAGTACTGGATTGTGGCGGGTATAATTATTAGTACAGTGGCTTCCAGTCACCTCCTTCCATCCCAGTTGCTCTTCCCCTGACACAATAGAGTAGAATTTCCCAGGCAGGGTGTCTCAAGCGTGCCAAAAATAAATACTATTTTCTGTAGGAGTCATGCGCTTGGTGAAAGTATGCACTGTATTCATTTTTAGGTTCTCACCTGAGGCCTGCAGTATTTTTTTGAAATTAAAAAAGGCTCTTGCCCTTGTCATATAATTATTCTTTCATTATCAGCATTTAAATAGCAACTTGTATTAGAAGTAATTCTCAAAGAGAAATTCAAATTTTAGTTCTTGACAATATTTTGGTCCCTCCGCCCTGAGAGTGGGCTAGCAAGGCCTTTTACCCATTTGTGTCTTACAAATATTATCCTTTTCTGGGATCACTGTAGTGCAAAAAGAAAAAAAAAAGGAAAGAAAGAAAGAATGCAATAAAATTTACTAATGACTGTCTTGTGTGGGGTTTTTTTTTCCTTCCATATTGGAGATTGAAACCAGTGCCACTTTATCACTGAGCTACATCCCCAGCCCTTTTTATTATAATAAGACAGGGCCTCACTAAATTGCTGATGGTCTTGCTAAGTGTTGAGGCTGGCCTTGAACTTGTGATCATCCTGCCTTAATTTCTTGAGTCACTGGAATCATAGGCATGCACACTATACCCAGCTTCTGTGTGGGGGATTATATTTAACCAAATATTACTCTGACAGGCTAAGTAGAGTAAAATGAATTATAGTCTTCATTAGGCTGGTCCTGATATTTCTATTGTTGCAGTCTAAAAGGAGATTATGGTTTTGAGAGAGCCACATCATGTGACTGTTAATGCACATTGACCTTGCAGTTAATGAAAATATCTAGCAAAAATGCAGATGCTTTCATTTAAAAATACTTATTTTGATCTACTTATTATGTGTACTAGTCTAAGTACTAGGGATATGACTTTGAATAAGAGCTATGAGACTCCTTCTTTCATACAATAAAAGTAATACAACTTTGAAAGAAGTCAATAGGATCTATATAGTATTTAAATTTTCTTTTAATTTTTAAAATTTTAATTTAATTTTTTTGTGTGTGTGGCCCTGGAGATTGCACACAGGGTCACTACAACCACTGAGCTACATCCCCAGATCTTTTTTTGTTTTTTTGTTTTTTTTAATTTTGAGACAGGGTCTCACTCAGTTGTTGAGGGTCTCACCAAAGTTACCTCAAACTTGTGATCCTCCTGCCTCAGTCTCCAGAGTTGTGGGAGTTACAGGGGTATGTCACCATGCCTCACTTGAATTTAAAAAATAAAAATAAAAAATAAATAAAAAGATTCCCAAACTGTTGCCTTGGCTCATTTCTAATCAGGAGGATAAGTTCCAGAGCCCAAACGGAATGGGAACAAGTTGCTTTTAGAAATAAACTCATATTTTCCTATTCACTTACAAAGACAAATAAATACAGAACCTGACAAGGTTAACATTCTTCAGCTATTGCATGTTAGAATAAAGAGTATCATAGTACTTCACCAGCCATATCTTTGTAGTATACGTCAATGACGAATGACACAATTCGTCAATGACACAATTTGGGAATCTTTTTCTTATAGCAACTACTACCAGTTCTTTTGAAAAACAAAACAATTGAGATAGAGAAGCTGTCTTTATCTTACTCTTGATGATGTTATTCAAAGATTATTTCTTGAATACTTTTGTCCAAGTATCATGGAAGCATTGGCTAGGTTGTGACAGTGATGAACTCTAAAATTTCAGTGGCAGAAAGGACATCTCACTCTCTTATTTCTTGGCATGCTGTATTTCTTTTTTTTGTTTTTGTTTTTGGTGGTGCTGGGGATTGAACCCAGGACCTTGTGCTTGGGAGGCAAGCACTCTACCAACTGAGCTATATCTCCAGCCCAGTATACTATATTTCTATAGCAGTTTGGAAGCAGGACCCTGCCCTTGATGATCACTCTGGGATTCCAGTGGACTGAGCAGCTGCCATTTTAAATATTTTCACTCACAAAGCCAGAGGGAAAGCCAGATGTGGATCTGTAGATCAAAAAGAAGCAACACAAAAAGAAACCAGAGAAATGACTTGCTATATCTAATCCCAAGGGCACAAGGAAGTATAATCCTACTGTGTGTTGAGAGAGAGAGCTTGGAATTTGTAAACCACAATACTGATTACCATAGGGGCACTATTTACTAAATATATTCATCCATCCCAAAGTAACATTACTTTCAAGTGTTCAGAATCTTACTCTGACAATTATGCTGATATGATCCATTGTGCAATTTATATTAGTGCATAAATTTAGGAAGTTCTTAGATTATCTGTCAGGTGTCATCATAAATCTGAAATACATTCTCTAATTAGATAGTTCACTTTTCTCATGTCAAAGAAGTAAATCATTTCATACTTTTATAATAAAGAAATTTGATATAAAATTCTTACTTGGTTTTGAGAGTTATGAGTACATCTAGAATGATGCAGGCTTTTCTACCTAGGGTTGGAATTCTTTCAAATGCTAAAATGACATTAAATTAATTGCCATAAATGATTATTAAGCAATCTGGAATTTCTCTATAGATGCTCACCCATAAACCAACTCTTCTTTTACAGAAGAAAATTATGAGGAATAATGGGTTTTCAGTAAGTTAGGATATGGGAATGTATCGGTTGTGAATGACTTTGCCCTGAATGGTGACAGTGGCAGAGCATTGTTGTGAACTCTTTGCTTAGTTCTGTATATGGTACTACTAGATCCTTACAAATTAAACCGCTGGACCATTGGACCGTTAGTAAACAACTGTCGGGGTAAGTCTATTCAGGCTTAATCTTTTCTAAAAATTCTGTCCCAAATAACATGTGTTTCCTTTACACTATTTACCTCTAAATAACTTAATTTTGATCTTCCTTCCCTGGCTTTTTGGTTTGTGCCCATTTTGTTTGTATTGATGCCCTATTGCTCACATGTGGTATAGAAGTGAATATTTTTCTCTTATTCTTTGTTTAATACACTCTCCTATTACTTGAATACATTTCAGTTTTTCAGAACTCCCACATGAGGACAAAAATAAAAGTATTCAGCAATTGTTGATGAAGGTTTTGTAGCTTCTGCATCACATAACAAAACTGAATTGTTGAGAACAAAAACTGGTCCTTTATTCTCCTTTGTATTCTGAGAAGGTTCCCAGGAAACTCAAGTCTAGTTAAATATGTTATTCTTCCAACTTAGCAAATGCAGTGTAAGATAGAACTTCATGAAGATTAATAAAATAATGTGACAAATTGAATCTTTAGGTGACTAGCAAATATTAGTTTGATTTTATAGTTTGGTGCTCTGTTGTGGAGATTATAGAATCCAGATATTCCAGAGCTGAATTGGTTGAAGAAGATTTACCCATCTTTGTATTAATTACTGCCATAAAGTCTCCATAAATCAGTCACTGTTTATTATGAAACTTTATATTTTTGAAAGCTATGAGTTATAAACACTTAGTTGGGAGCATAAATCTAATGGTTTGTCCAATTTATTCACTTATTCCCCTTCCATTCATTTTGATGTAATACTATAATGTTATGAAATACTATAATACCAAAAGAAAACAATAATTAAGACAATTCAGGATGTGAGAAAAATATGAATCAGAATAACAAGGTTATGATAACCACTGAAACTAAGAATCACACAGAAAATTGATCTTGGAATCAGAGCTATGACTCTTTTCATTATTAAGCTTTGTACCAAAATTTCAGAAATAATGAAGCTTTAAAGTACATTCCTTGGGCTGTGGATATAGCTCAGTTGGTAGAGTGCCTGTCTTGCAAGCACAAGGCCCTGGGTTCAATCCCCAACACCACAAAAAATAAATAAATAAATAAAATAAAGTACATTTCTTGCTCTAAAAATTCTTGTTAACAATTAATATAAAATGAGATTATGTCTTCATGTTATTCTTTTTTTTTTTTTTTGGAACCAGGGATTGAACTCAGGGACACTCGGTCACTGAGCCACATCCCCAGCCCTATTTTGTATTTTATTGAGACAGGGTCTCACTGAGTTGCTTAGGGCCTTGCTAAGTTGCTGAGGCTGGCTTTGAACTCGTGATCCTCCTGACTCAGCCTCCCAAGTCGCTTGGATTACAGGCATGTGCCACCGTGCCCGGCTTCATGTTATTCTTTTAAATAACTATAATAGGGTAGCAAGGTATATAATAAATGTCTTTGGAAGTACTGAGAGCAGAGAGCACAACTCTGGGGAAGTTGGATCATTAGATTTTGTTCTAAAGTAGGTAAGTGCATGATTAGATTGACATTTTGGTGGCTATGTGAAAGAATCTGAGAGCTAAGACCAGTTAGAAAACAATTATAACAGACCAGATGAGGAATAATAAAAACATGGGGCAAAGAACAAACAAAAGAGGAGAATGAGGTCAAGTTCAAGAAATAGGTATGAGGGAAAATCAATAATTTGATGGATTTTAGAAGTCTTTCAATTTATAATTTCTTAATTATCTGCTTTGAAACAGTTATTCTTCAAAAGTATATAGATAACTAGACCTTCCAGCAACTTGGGAGGCTGAGGCAAGAGGATTGCCAAGTTTGAGGCCAGCCTGGGCAACTTAGTGAGACCCTGCCTCAAAAATTAGAAAAAAAAAAAATAAGAAGAGCTGAGAATGTGGGTCTCTGGTAGAGCATCCCTAGTATACAGGTAAGAAGAGACATTATTGAATTTTAAAGCTACCCAGTTCCTTTTCTACTGGGTGGCAGATAACAGACTCCAAATAAAGAGAAAGGATCAGCGTGCAGCTGCCGTGATGCTGTGAGTTACTGAATGAAGTTGTGGTATTAAAATCACTTGTGCTCAAACCCTGGGTGGTCACTAAATGCAAGTCACAGCAACTCTAAATAGTGAAGTATGAAACTACATATTTAAAATAATGTACCAGTTATTTAAAATGTCTACTTGTATTAGGTGTTCATTCTCATTCATAGCACCTTCTGTCTGTACAATCAACACTTAAATCAGGTAAAACAATCTGCACATTAAAATTTACATACATAATACTATGAATTCAATCTTGTCCTTGAGACTATTTGAATAAAAAAAACTATAATGAAAAATTCAGATTTCTAATGTTGAGATTCCAAAATTAAAGAAGTAAAATAAAATCTAAAACCTCAAAATCAACAG
Source organism: Glaucomys volans (assembly GCA_020662805.1). Lineage (NCBI taxonomy): Eukaryota > Metazoa > Chordata > Mammalia > Rodentia > Sciuridae > Glaucomys > Glaucomys volans. Next base: position 205,508 of record JAJEJO010002437.1, read on the forward strand.
ATTAGATCAGCTATTCCACACATTGATTGACTTGCTTTTGATACTAAGCACTAAATGATTCATGAAATCAGCCCTCACACATTTCTTGCAATCATTTATTTGACTTACTTCTAGGCCAGAAACAGTTCTAGTCATTTGATAGACTTTGCATGGGCAAGTGGTGGCTGAAATTTTATTTGATGCTGAATGAAAGGAGCAATGAATTATTTCTTTTTGATAACATATCTGATTTAGGATCTTCTCAATTCTTGGGTTTGTAACTCAGGATTTTATTCAGATTGCAGTGACTGGTTATTAACCTCTTGTTTTTCCAATTTTGGTTAAAAATAGATTCTAATTTTTTAAATATTTTATTTTCTTGTGGTACTAGGGACAGAACCCAGGGATATTGCACCACTGAACTAAATCCCATCCCTTTTTATTTTTGTGACAGGGTCTTGCTAAATTGCTCAGGCTGGATTCAAACCTGGAATCCTCCTATCTCAGCTCTCTGAGTTGCTGGGATTACAGGTATGCACCACCATACTGGTGGCTGGTTTGTTTTGAATTCTGTCTGTATTTCCCTTTTCCTTCTTTCTGTGTTCTCAAAGTGTTGCTCCCCAAGAATGCTACTTTTTTTTTTCTTTTCTTGTTGTACATCTTCTGTAGAGAACCCCAGGAGCAGTCATGTTAATTGGCCCATCTACCCTTCCTTCCTTCCACCATTCCTCCTCCCCCTCCCTTCTTTCTTTCCTTACTTCCCTTCCCCTTTCTTCTTTTCTTTTTTTAAAAATCAGAAGAATTCACCAGGTTGAATCATGGCAGTGACCTTCCTTGGTAAGTTCATGATGTGAGCCATTATAGCATAAGACTAAAGATACCTAGAAAAGGTGTTTTCTCATAATTTTAATTTTTAAAAAGTGATATTTGAAAGTACTAATATGACCTTAAATTTTTTAAATAAAAGATCAGAATGGCCATGGAAGAGATTCTTTTATTTTGATATGATGATATGATGACTTTATTAATCATTCCATATAGACCTTTCAAGTTACAAATGCCTTAGGGCAGAATTTTTATATCCTCAATTTTGCACAAGTCATTATTTGTTGAATAAGTAGATCAATAAAGTCATATAGGAATGGTTAAAGTTATAATAGCTTTATGGGTTTCAAATAAAACCAGAAACGTTTTCATGTTGAGATGTGGAAATTGGTATAAATCTCTTAAGAAAAGAAAGAAAACTGGACATTCTTATAAGTTTTCTGAGGTCTAGTCCATTGGTTGATATTCTTCAAATTGTGCTGATAGGAAACAGTCTAATTACACTGAAATTGTCTCCTAATTAAAAGTTTCATTTTTTGGAATGGTAACATATTACTTTTTGCTTTTTTATATGAATGTCTAACATGCAGGTATTGTATAGAGGAGACAAATTGAGTACACTGTCATTGACCTCTGAGGAGCTTATGAAACAGTGAGAACTATGGATATCTGAATTAATACATTACAATAAGATGTGGGGGAGTTAATGTGGGCAACTTCATAAACCTATTTAATTTGTTCCTTCATACTACAAAAATGGAGGAAGGCATTATCTGCATTTTTTTTCTGTTGACACACTTTAAGTAAAATTATAAAATGCAACACATTCCTGTTATCTTCTAAGTTTTTCCAAGTAGAATAAAATGTCTGATAAAGCTATAGAAGTGATGAATGATTTCCTATTTGGCACATTAGTGTCTTGGTGACCAGAAAAGGATCAGGTAGCAAATTCCATTCCACACACACTTCATCTTGAACTAGACACTATTGAAGATTCAGTGAACAAGTAAATATTTATTGAGTGTTTGCCCATCACACTAACTTCAGGACTGAAGTTGGTTCTCAATATTTAAAAAACAATTTTAAAAACCCAAAGTTCTTTTTATCTTTTGATATAATCCTGAGATCAACTTGTTTATTACAATAATAAGCAGTCTACATAATACCTGTTTATAGACAGCCCTGATTGTTTCACTTTGTTTCATCCTATGTTCTCACCAAATTCTTATAAAGGCCCTCTACTTCTTGCATAACCACTACAACTCTGAAGTGTGTGATGGGCAAATACTCAATAAATATTTACTTGTTCACTGAATCTTCAATAGTGTCTAGTTCAAGATGATACGTATCCTTACATTGAATAAATTGTAGAATAGCATCCAGTAGGAGAGCACTGGTTCTCTTTCCTCCAGTTTACTTATAGGAAAACAAATATGTGTGTTCTTAACATTATCAGATAAGATAACTCTAATCTGAATGATAGCTCTAATCAGAACCAGGCATAGTCTGGGTTGATTAGCGAGTGCTAAAGCTCTCTGTGGTTATTGATACATGCCCTCTGATGGTCCGTTTTCCTCTTCTGCTCATTGTCCATAGGATTACCTCTAAAATCCTTGACCCAGCTATTGTCCATCCTGGACTTTATTTCTCTATGTCATGTCAGGTATTCTGCACATCTCCTTACCCCCTTGCTTGGGTAACACCTATTCATTGTGTCAGTGTCCTCTTAAATGCCACTTCTTGCAGAGGGTCTTTCTTTGGTCCACTAGAATAGACTAGATACCACCAGGTACCTCCAGAGCACACTATCCTGGAGTATAAATATCTCTTATCATTGTATAAATTAGGGTCTGCCTTCCCTCTGGGCCTCTAAGTTTTATGCAAAACAGGAAATTTTTCTATTTTGGTCATCCAGCACCCATGCTGAATTGATAATTACTAAATTAAATTGAACAAATTAATCATGTCTTCACCTTGGAATAGAAGATTCAGTAGAGTGATATGATTCCAAGCTTTGGAGTCTGTAGAAGTGGGTTCAAAATCTATTATCAGTGTGGTGTGACCATTTTTGTTTTGACCCTTTCCCCTTCTTCTTTAACAAAGCAAGTTAAATAGTATAATTTAGTTTTCTCATATCATAGTTTGTGAAGCTAAGAGACACTTGCACCATCACGAATTGAAGAAAGATATTTTGGTACCCCTGAACGTGACAGCCGTCTACATGATATGACTGAAAAGAGCAATAATCAATCAAATCTTTCCCACTGAGCAGCATGAGGGCTGTCCTTGAATGTGCGGAAGAAACAGTTCAAGGTAATAGGACAGGTCTGCCACTCTGCCTCCTGGGGATGAGTGAGATCAGTGATTCCTCCAGCTAACTGATCAGAGAGGACCAAGAGGTACATCTGCCAATTTCCCCCGTCTGTAATACAGAATCATTTCTATTATTTTATTTATAAATCCTAGGCATTGTACTTCAGTGCCAAAACTACGGAAATGTGCATTTGTGGCCATGATTGCCATTTAAAGTCTAAAGAGGGCAGTCAAAAAAGAGGCCAAATTCACCATCTATTATTTATAATTTATATCCAACCTCAAAACAGAAGAAGCATTGTAGAGAGCTAAATGAAACAGGCTGTCTACACACACATTATGGTAGTGTTACACCAGGACACTCGTGTACTGAAGCTCTATATGGTAGGGGCAGGGTTCACATGTTTCAAATGTGTGGAACATGGAGCGAATGGGACATTTACTGTGGCCCTAATCCAGAGTTTCACTACTCTGTTTTCTTGTTCTTTCCCTTTTTCTTACAAATGCACCAATACTCCTTTATAGATATCAAAAGGGAGAAAAAGCAATTCATAGTTCCTTACTAGAGGAATACAAAGGATTGATGTTTCTTCTTGGGTGTCTTCCTTTCTAATTATTCATACAGTGTTTCCTTCAACAATTAAAATACACCCAAAGACTGAATTATATGATGGAATGACTACCTATGATGGGTACTCAGTTACACCTCATTCATAATAACAATAAATAGTTCAATGTGTTTCTGGTCATCAGTATTCAAGAAAGGACTTACTCTGAAAGTCTGTGCTCCAAAAGGAATGCTAATGTTCATTGGTCAGCTGCTGTTTTATGAGACTACACAGACTTTGCAGGTTGGATTTGTGCTAAAGATTTTTATTTGCTTTTAAAACACAGGAAAAGAAAATCTTACACATTTTCCACCTTAATCTACCTAATGTAACTAATTAAGTCATTTGATTTAATAACTACTTCAGTGTGTGTCTCAATTATTATATTGCTGACTTCACCCTGTCTTGCCTGGCTCCCATCCCTTTCTTAACTTGATCTTAAAAAAATAAGAGATTAATCATAATAACCACAAAACCAGAAATAACCTTAAAACCACATCCATACTTTCAGACAACCCATAAGTCACCCCAAACACATCTCTATCCTAATGATTTCCCCAGACAGATTCTAGAATTTCTTCAGCTTTTAAAGCATTTCAAAACCTAAAGCTTACCTTTTCTTTATTTATCATCCCAAAAGAAACCTTCATCCCAGGTGTAAAATTAATGAGTAGCCTTTTTTCCTTTACTTTGGTCAACTGTCTTCTCTCTGAACAGAATTATGATCTCAAGAAAGAATAGTTACTTCTCTAACTTGACTCATCTGAGCTATGTACAAAGCAGAGAATTCTGAACTTTAAAAATATTCCACCTATTATTCAACTTATTAAGTTCTGTCATTGAAACATTCTACATTATATCAATGGACTGCCACTGAAAATGGATGGTGTGGAGGAATACAGTATTCATTGTTAAAAAACAAACAAACAACAACAAACGACGGGCTTGTAAAAAAAACAAAAAGGTCACCCTATCCATTATCTATTATAGCATTTATTTTTCAGTACTATGTATAAACGTATGTCATGAAACTAGATCATAAATCATAAACCCAGATGCCAGAGGGATGGGGTGTAGCTCAGCGGTAGAGTGCTTCCCTCTCATGGATGAGGCCCTGGGTTTAAGCCTTAGCACTTCAAAAATAAACAAACGAACGAGATGCCAGCTAAGCAAAACATGTTCATGGTCCCCAAACACATGGTCCCCAGAACCTTGAACCTAAGACATTAAATAGGCAAACACAACATATTATAAGTCAGTTATTCCCAAAGTGTGGTAAACCTGGGGGTAAAAAGATGATCAGGAGAATATAAAAGCACAAATACTTTTAATTTTTTTTTTTTTTGGAACCAGGAATCAAATTCAGGGGCACTCAGCCACTGAGTCACATCCCCAGCCCTATTTTGTATTTTATTTAGAGACAAGGTCTCACTGAGTTGCTTAGGGCCTCGCAAAGTTGCTGAGGCTGGCTTTGAACTTGTGATCCTCCTGCCTCAGCCTCCCAAGTGCTAGAATTACAGGCGTGCACTACCACGCCCGGCTTAAATTTTATGATTATATATTTTCCAGAGGTGTAAACTGATGTGGCCACTGGATCTTGGACTTTCAGATGTTTAGAATTATGAGTCAAAATGAAGTTCTCTTTACTTCACAAGTTTCTAATGTTTGGTAATTTTTATAGTGAAATGAAACTGACTAATATAAGTCCCTTCTCCAGCCTTCACAGAGAAAAAGAGACTATGACATCATAAATTTTTATTGTGGTAAGCCCCACAAATTTTGGGATTGTCATAGCAATTAGCCTATCTGAATTCATTTACATTCTTCCTCTAAGTCTTAAAAACTTCCAAACCCCTGTTCCCGCTGTTTTGTAGCAGTTTTTCTGACTCTTGTCTTGATTTTTTCATTTTACTTGAAGTCATCTATCTAGTGGCTCCTGGTTGAGTGACTATAAAGGATTTTACCAACTGCCACTTCTCAGATCTAAAGTAGGAAACTGGGTTGCTGTGAACATAACGTAAGACAATTTTTTCTCAAGGATTTACCCAGTGTGATACTGTAGCAGCTTTTCCTTATCCATCATCAGTCTGGGTTTCTAACATTCTGTATCCAAAAGTCCATGAAAATCTATAATCTTCATGATGAACTCCAACCAGGGCACCAACACTGTGTATAGAGCTTTATTTGAAGAGATTAAAACTTCCCAGAATGCAATGAACTACCACTTTTCAGTGTGAATCACTAAAAGTTTTTGCTCTAGTAGTGATATGACTAAACTAATATTTTAGAAAAATAATTCTGGTAGTGTGAGGAATTAGTGTTTTAAGAGATGAGAGGTTAGAAGGTGGGAACATGATGAAAAGAAACTGCAAGGAACCCTGAATTTCTGCAGTGGGAATAGAAGTAAAAGGAAGCATCAATGATAGAGTGACCTTGACTTGATAACAATCTAATGTGGAAGGAAAAAGTAGAAGAAACCATGGAAGATGTCTTAGAAATTTCATGTTTAAGTGTCAAAGACTGAATCAGGAGCCCAGAAAGAATACAGGAAAAATATAGGAATTCCACTCTGGAAATGTTGACTTTGAAGTACCATAGAGAAACTCCAAGTAAGAAATGCCCTGTAAGTCTAATGTTCAGAAAACAATTTGTGCTGAAGGCTCAGGTGTGGGAATTATTAACATGGTTAAAATCTTGTGAATGGTTAAACCAGGAAAGATTAAGTACTGAGGAAAGGGAAAAGAACTAAAACTCAGTAAATTCTAAATGATACCTTCTTTTTAGAGACAGAATTAGTGAGACTTTGAGCACCTGAAAGAGAGAAACAAAACACAAAACCAGAACTCCAGAAGCCAAGAGATGAGGAAATTTCAATAAATTCTAATATGTAACTTAACCCATCCATTTTCTTTTAAAATTTCAATCATAGTTTTTACTTCTGGAAATAAGGTCTTTTCTTGGTTTTACTCATTTTTCAGAACTCCCTTTTCACTTCTTGAAATGTATTAAGCATATTTTATATTCTCCATCCCACAGTTGCAACTGTTAATTTTTTAATGTATTTTATTTTGTAGTTTATTGTTTCTTCTGGCTCTATCTTACAGTGCCTCAGGTATTCAGTGATTTTTCAACTGTGACTTACTTTTTTTAAGAGACCACAAGGACAGAACATTTTTTCAGTGTGAGGTAAAGGGATTCTTTACAAATACGCCTGTATTTATTTTTCAAATGCCTTATGACATTATTGGTTTGAGCCCACTTCTAACTATATTCTTGGTTTTAGGGTTTTTTAGTCACCCAGGTAGTATGAATTCTGGTTGCAAACCAGCATAAGGGCCAATTTATGATTACTAAATTCTTAGAGGATGGTGTGGGCACATGTAGAGGGAAGTTTCTCCTTAAAGAGTAAGGGGAATGGGCGATTATGGGGAATGGGGAATGTAGTTCTTTGGGGATTCTAGTTTTTGCAGTCCATTTTGGATTGGATTCCACCTTTTTTTTTTTGTTCCCAAACTCATATACTCAGAATGAAAGTGATACACAGATAACTCAGTGTATCGGTCAGCTTTTCATTGCTGTAAGCAAAATACCTGACAAGAACAACTTGAGGAGGAAAGTTTTATTTTGGATCATGGTTTCAGAGAATTTAGCCCATGGTTTGCTGGCTCCAAGGCAGATACATCATGGTAATGACATGGAGGGGGAAAGCTGCTCAGCTCATGGCAGTTGGGAAGCAGAGGTTGGGAGGATAGGGACCAGGGAGAAGACAAACTTTTCCAGGGCATACCCCAGTGACCTTCTTCCAAGAAAGTCCCACTTACCTGTAGTCATTCAACCATCAATGAATAGATTAATCTACTGTTCAGACCAGAGTCCTCATGATCCAATCATTGCCTAAAAGCCCCATATGTGAACCTTGTCACACTGGAGACCATGCTTTCAACACGTGACTTTTGATAGGACATTCCAAATCCAAACCATAACACCATAACACTGAGGTTTGGTCAAAGCCCTTAAGGTAAAAGCCAGTTTTGGTGCTTAACTTATCCTCCTTTATTCAGTCCATGACCTTAGCATTCTTTGTTTTCTTATTACTCATGGAGGCATTTTAAAAGATTATAAAAATTTTTTACCTGGTATTTTCAGTTTTTTCAACAGAGTAGTTGATTTGGAACCTCAACTGCTATTGTTGCATGGGACATACAATTTGTAAATACAGGATGTTCCATTTGAAAATTACTGTATTACATGAAAATCTAAACAAAAGATGTTAAATAAATAATTGCTTACAGTTTATTTAAATAATGTGTGTTGCTAAAGCATTTAGAATTACTTTACAGGCTATTAACTACTTACAGACAGCACAGAAGCAAAACAATAAACTAAATTATTTGGAACCATATAATGGTTAAAAATAATCAAATATATCCATATTCTAACTTATTCTAATTACTGCTATTGTTATAATCCTTAGTCTATACTGACACAGTCTTTCACCTGGATAATTAAAATTAGTCTTTGCTTTTTTGTTTTTTTCCAGAATGAACCCAGAAGCTGTGATCTTTTTTATTTATTTAACCCTTTCCCTTCCCACCTTCTTGCCCCACATGATCCTATTTAGATGTGTTGGATCATGTCATCACTCTGCACGGAATGGTCCTTGGCTTCCCAACTCTAAATAAAAGCCACAGTAAGTACTAGGATCCAATGTTCTCCCCTCAGTTTCTCAGCTATAGCCCTCCTGTCCTTGCTCTTTCTCAGACAAGGGACATTCTTGCCTTAGGACCTTTGTATCTGTTGCTGTTTATGCCAGCTAGGAGCCATCTCCCCTCAGATATTCATTTGGCTTGTTCTCTCATCACCTTCAGGTCTTGATCAAATGTTATCTTCTCAATGACATCTCAGGCTATTTAAAGTGGAAACCTCCCCACATCCCCATCCAGCATTCCATATACAATTTTCCTGCTTTATTTCTCTCTGTAACATTTATCTTCTAATATACCATCTAAATAAATGAGCTATTCTTTGCAACTTCTTAGAACAATGTTTGGCTCTTTATTCCATGACAATATATAATAATTAATTTACATATTGGTTTCTTGGCTGACTCCAAGAGGACAGGGATTTTTGCTTTTACTACTATATCCCCAGCATCTAAGAACAATGGCTAGCATATGATATGTGCTCAAAAAACAAGTTGACTAGAAATATCTATAAAAATACAATAAAAGATCACAGAAAAAGAATTAACTTCATTAAAAATCATTTTCTAAAGTTTGAGAAATAGAAGCCATTCCAAAACACCAAGTTCTCAAAGGCCACTCCCAAAAAAGAAATGTAATTAAAATTCAAATTTCAAAACCCTTTGCAATATGCCAAAAGGTACATTTATCTAAATGACAGAATTTTTGAACTCCCCTGAAGATCAGCACTCTTGGCCCACAACTCCCTGGTGTGGCTCTTCTAATAGTCATTTGATATAGAGCCATGTGTTCAAATAAAAGAGAAAAAGGGACTTGTTCATTATTTAGTTATTAGGAAATAACTTTAAAAAAAAAAAAAAAAAGACATTTCCAGGCATCATGAGATGCTGCATGGAATAGATGGAAAACAAAGGTTTGGAATTGACAGGTAATTTGTTCCCACATACACAACCTCTAATTCCTAGGTTTGGGATAATCTTCCCATATAATCTCTTGACAGCCTGTCTCTAGATTTCTTCATTTATATTCAATTCTGTTTATCTCCTCTGAAATATCTACAAAGGCATGTAGGGATAGAGTTCATTACTAAAAATAATCTAGATCTTATTTTAACTAATCAAAAACCAATTAGAAAATGAAGATGGTACAAACAACTTCTATGCTGTTCTCATTAGGTTGCCCTGTAGATTCTAGATCTCATCTTGGACAAGCATGAGACTGTTGCTTCCTCCTTGGTTCCTCTCTCCAGGTCTAAAAAACACTTGCATATCTCTACAGAGATCTTGCTTATCCAGCTATGCCCAGTGTGGTCCAGACAAATCTCATTTTACATATGGCAGCATGGGTTCTCTGGCACTTTTACTAACATCATTTCTTTCCATTCCATCCATTGCATAAATTATGCTCTAAAAGACTATCAATATTAATAGAACAGAGTCTAGTTTGCCTTGTAGGTATCACATTCTTCCATTAAGGACTGCGAGGTTCTGGGCATAGCTGGATAAGCAAGATCTCTGGAGGGATGTGATAATAAACTGACAGCTGTTTGAAACTACGCGTCTGCTCACTGATGCAGAAGTTCATATGCACAAACTGTAATAGGATTTACAGTAATACCTTGACAAATTTCAGTTCTGAAGACTTTCTGGTCATTTAGTCATTCTGCTGAGAACCTGAGTCTGTCTTCAGTGAATCTGTAAAGGGAAATTAGAGTCTAGTCAAATCTTTCACTTTACATATGGAAAAATGGGTTGCCTGGCTCTTTTATTGATGTAGTTTCGATTCACCAGTTTTTTCAAAGTTATGCTCCAAAGATCATCAATATTAATAAGAGATAGGCTAGAATATTTTGTAGTTGCTAAGTTTACATTAAGGATTGTGAAGTCCTGGGCAATGCATATTCTCATCACTGAGCAGTTAGTTTCAATCAGCTATCAGTTTATTATGTAGGAATTATAGTACTCATTTTGGTTAGATAAGATGTAAAATAGTGTACTTTTCCTTCCCAACCCTAAAAAGCAGGGCAAAACCACCTATCTGTAAAATATTGAGCAAAAATTTATATATTACTATCTTTTAAGACATTAATTTATAATTATTAAAGGATTCTTTTAAACTTCTCTATGCTTAAACCAGTGAATGCATGAAATATAATTTCATACGTTTACTCACTCAAGTTACAGAGCATGTCTTCAGGGAAAGCACCGTGAGCATCCTAGGCACAAAATACTAAGTGATAACATGGTTCTTATCCTTAAAAAACTTGTTCTATTGGAGGTGACCTACTCTGAGAGAACTTATAGGAAGTTTTGAGAGTATAAATCAGGGATCCCCGACTCAGCAAGGATGTGGGGGTTGAAGAGAATCAGAGGGATCTGAAATTGATGTAAAAATTGAAATGTGAAGGATTATTAGGAGTTTGTTTTGCCAGGGATGGGGCGTGGGGGTAGGACTGGTGAAGAAACTACTGAGTATCCTAGAAAAGGAAATAACATGCATAAAAATCTAGAAGTGAGAGAGAACCTGACCTATTCCAGAAACAGAGAGAAACCAACATGGCTATAGTTTAAGCTGGAAAAAAGGTAATTGACCAGCTTTGAGTCTATGGAGATAAGCAGATGCAAGCTCATAAAAATCTTTGCAATATATTGAGGAGTTTGGACTTAATTCCATGAGTCATGGGAAGCTGTTTAAAAGGTTTCAAATAAGAGTGGTAGGAGATACAATCTGTATCAACCTCCTCTTAAATGAATGTTTAAATCAAAAGAACACTCTGAATTATGGGAGTCCAAAAACAGTACCAAATTATGAAGAGGTAGTTTTATTCAGTGTAAAATCTAAGAGGGCTTTTAAATAAGCATTTTTGCCTTCAGAACACTGTAGGAAACCATTAACCTCATCAGATGGGAACCCTTGAGAACATTCTTTTATTTCAGATGAGAATAACTGAGAAATTACCCATTAAGCTTATGAGAGAAACAGTAATCTGTGTCAGAAAAAAGTATAAAGGCAGAGCTTGACTTCATAGTATTCCACGAGAACATAAATTTGTTTTAAATATGTATTAACCTTATAGTCAATCTCAAACTTTCAGTACTGAAATGAATATCAAAGGTCATTCTGTCAAATGTCTTCATATTATAGATCAAAACAGTATACAAGATAATCAGAAATAAGCAATTATTTAAGATCTGTGTTCTTCTTGGAAGATTTGAGCCCATCATAATGGCAACTGAATCTTCACAATGAAAATCAGGATTTTGATGCATATATTTATTTATCAACAAAGTGGTTCCAAATGGACCCTGCTCGTTAGTATTCACATCTGCTGTAGTTGCCCCCGCCCCCAACATTATACCAGCCTGTGTCTTCAGCTCTCTCCTTCTTCCTCACTTAGGTCTTTCACACAGGAAAAGGTCAGCCTGGTGTGTCCTGAGCAGTCCTATAGAGAAGCCCATGTGATCAGGAATTGAGTGTCCCACCTACCATCTGTGAGGGAAAGAGGTCTTTTTGTTTGCCATATGAATGAACTTGGAAGCCAATTCTCCAGGCCCAACTGGGTTAGGATATGACTGCAACCCCCATGAAAGTCTGGCAAGAATCTCATGAGAGAATCTGAGCCAGAAATACCAGCTAAGGCACTCCTTGATTCCTGAACCTCAGAAAGGGTAAAATAACCAAGGTTGTTCTTTTGAAGTGCTAAACTGGTATAATTTGTTGTGTAGTAATAAATAATAAACACCACACAAAATTAACACATTTTTAACAAACTATATGCATTTGAATAGTAACTGTTATAAACAAGATATATCTTTAGAAATACTACCACTGGTGACCTCCTTTGAAAAGAGGTGATTAAATGGTTTACAGAATAGGCAACAGAATATTTAACCAGTAATTTACAGGTCATTGATTCTAATTTAATTGAGTTCTTGGCAACCAGACATAGTTAAAATTTAAATTTGGTTGCAAATAGTAATTGCCCATAGCTGCATGTTCCTATTTCAATAAACCTTAAAAAAAAAAAATTCAATAGATTAAAAAAAAAATCTCAACTTAAAGCTATCACTTGCTTCTTAATTCTGAGTTCTCTTTGTAGGATACTGAGTAAAAGGGAAAAAACAGTCTACCAGTTAATGAAGATGACAGTGTAAAAAGTAATCACCACTCTAAATAATGCCTTCAAAGTTTTATCCTGGGAAGAACCTTCAGGTAAAGAATACCCAGTGAAGCAACCTCCACCCCTCTTCTAAATTTCATTTTCCATTTTTTATTCACAATCCGATTATTCACTCAGCATTCCATCAAAAAATATTAAACCCTTTTGACACACCAGGCATGGGGATATAATAATTAACTAGACAGACAAGTCTCTAGATGCTTATAAATTTAATCTGGGAATGGGAAAAAAATAGGGAATTATAACATAGGTAATACTTAGGGAAGAAGTAGAAGGTGCAGGGGGAGCAACTAGCAGGGAACCCTTCCCTGTACATTGGTGGGAGGGGCATAGGAGAGAGTCTAGAAAAAGCTTTCTGTAACTGACTTCCAAGCTTAATGGTAAGGTGTCAGAAGGTATTTCAGGCAAAAAGAATTCCGTATACAAAAGCCTGAAGGCAAGTGAGTTACATTTAGAAACTCAGACCTTCAGCTTGGCTGTAGCTTAGAGAAGACATGGTGAAGAGCCCCAGGGGAGTGCAGGCAGCAGATGGACACAATACCTTATAGTGGATTCCTCTGTGGGGCCGAGTTGACATGGGGAAGAATTAAAAAATGAACAAACAAAAAAACAAACTGATCTTCTGCATTCAATCTGAGAACATTATTTATATAATAAATACTATGATGTAATATTGTAAGAAGACCATAATTACTACTACTTGGCAAAGGTTACATATGTACTGGCAAGAATGTTGAGGTTAGAAAATGTGCTTTGAATCCCAGCTTATAAGTGATGGAAAAATCAATCCCAGGTGGTGTAAAAGTTAGATGAAAAAATAAATGTGAAACCTTTTACACATACCAGGTGCTCAAAGAATTCTCCTCTCTTCTGGCTACCTTGCTTCTGATCCCCCGCTGGTCTTTGAACTAAAGGCATCATGTGAACAAATGACCATATGTTATCTTCTAACCTGGTACAGGCCATCCCCTGTGTTCCTCCCATTTGGTTCTAGTCAATACTCTCTTCCCCAGTAAACACTTCCCTGTGTAAGACAAGCCAGAAGTACCAGCAAGAATAACAATCCCTGTCATACAGTAACAGCTGTAGCATTCATAAAACAAGAATTATACCCATGCCCTGAGACTTACTCCATTATATTAACAGTATATCTGCATATGTACTTGGTCTCAATTATTCCTTTTGATAATATCACATAGTATAATCACTATTTGACAGGTAAGAGTCTTAGAGTCAGAGAGGTTAAGCGTGACCTACCCTGACCTAAGCTTTGAATGCACCTTCTCATCTTCTCAACAGCCTTGTCAACTCTACAAAAGATGCCTCCCAGCAAATGTTGGAGAACCCACTTATTTTAAGGTATACTTTAGGTTTCTTTTAAACGTTGTTAGAATTCAAAGAAACATGGGCTTTTACAACTATACACATTGATTAATTTCTAACTTTGTGGTCTTTTCATGTATATTTTCAGTTTTGTGTGCAACATGAAAGGTAAGTGCTGATGCTAGGCTCTTCTCAGAATAAAGAACCATTCAGATGGCTTCAGCAATTTGTATACTGCGCAGTGATGTTCCTAACATTAAAAATTAAGCTTCTGATTTTATTCATAACAAAAGGCTGTCTCTTCTGTGAAAATGAGAGCACAAATGCAAGGTTTAATCACTGAGGCAGACTTTAATAACCAGGTTTTACTTGTTTTAAAGTTAGAAAAAAACAAAAGAACCTTGCAGATTTGAGGTAATATTAGGAAAAAATATATATACTTTGACCATATCAAGGCAGGACAAAATTTAAAAAGTTCTATTTAACTTAAAATAGGCAGTTCAGCCTATGGCACACTGATAACGTAATAACATGCACTCCATGATATGTGATGGACATCTTTGCTGGGAGATATGGGCATGTGGCTAACCATTTGCCAACATCCTTCCTGGGGAAGTCAGGTCTCCTAGAAAAGGAAACTCGATCAAGAGGCAAAAATCAGCAGGGTGCGGTGGCACACACAGCCGGGTGCCGTAGCGCACACCTGTAATCCCAGCACTTGGGAGGCTGAGGCAGGAGGATAGTGAGTTCAAAGCCAGCCTCAGCAACTTAGCGAGGCTCTAAGCAACTCAGTGAGACCCTGTCTCTAAATAAAATACAAAAATAGGACTGGGGATGTGGCTCAGTGGTGGAGTGCCCCTGGGTTCAGTCCCTAGTACAAAAAAAAAAAAAAAAAAAAGGCAAAAATCAGGTGTGAGGGAAACAATACGGGTTAAGCATTGTTTAAAAAAACCTAAATTGTTTTCTCCGAGTAGACAGGCTTTCTTCTAATTAGCTCAAGGGCAAGGGTAATACTGGCTTTCCAAGAGAGCTCCTCCAGTTCAGTGATATTTGCACATCTCACCTGAGCCTTTCGGTTACAAATCCACCTCCTTTAGGAGCTGTGTGAAAAAGCTAGAATAATAATAAAAAAGAAAAAAAAAAAAAAAGAAAAAAAGAAAAAGAAATCCTCCCAGCTATAAATCAGCCACGTGGAGCTACTGCTGCGGCAGCTGTAGCCCCGACTTCCTGGTTTGCTTCCTGCAACCCTTTCCGAAGGGGGCTCGGGCAGGTCCGCGGCATCCTGGAGGGCATAGGTGCTACGGGCAGAGTTATGGTCCATAATTAGCATAAAAGTTTGGGAATCTGGAAGCTTTAAGGAGCCGAGCTGTAGGGCAAAGGCTAAGGACCAGACCTGGGGAAAGTGTAAGTTAGTTACAAGAGAACGAGGGCTGGGAAGGGGGTTCGTGTGCTCGGTGGTGGAGAGAAGGGGACTGCGGACCTGGAAGGGGGCAGGCAGAGAGACAGGCAGCTAGGACGGCGAGGCACACCGGCGGGTCGGAGCTCTGCGGAGGCCGCCTGCGGGGAGGGGGCGGCGGCCGCGAGCGCGGTCCGAGCCCCGGGCAGCGGGGAGGGGGCGGAGAGAAGCGCCCGGGGGAAGGTACAGCCGAGGGGAGTTCCGGAGCTGAAGCTGGAGAGGGCAGACAGCGGAGAGGGCGGCAGCCGTAGCGTTAGGGGTGGGGGAAAGAGGAGGAGGAGGAGAGCCGGAGGAGGGGGAAGGAGGGAGGGGAGAGCTGTGGCGGCGGCTGCGCCGGGCTGTGTGTCTCTCGCCGCCGGAGGAAGATGAGGCTGAAGCTTGGGTTCATCTTACGCAGTTTGCTGGTGGTGGGAAGCTTCCTGGGGCTCGTGGTCCTCTGGTCTTCCCTCTCCTCACGGCCCGACGACCCGAGCCCGCTGAGCAGGATGAGGGTAAGTGACCCGCCCGGCCCCCTCCGGCGGCTGCGACCTGCAACTTGTTTTGTTTGCGCGCGTGTGGCGGGAGCGGGGGGCGGCGGGGTCGCGGCGCGGCATTGGCGCCGCAGCTCCGCAGGTGGTGCTGGCTCAGCGCCGGCCGATGGGGGCGCCGAGCCCTGGCGCACCCTGTCCCCTCTGGCCGCAGCCGGCCCGCCCCCTGGCCGCCCCTTCCTCCGGCGCTTCCCCGCCCCGGGCTCCGCCGCCGACACCCGTGCTGCTGCGGCGGCGGCGGCTCAGGGGACGCTCTCGGCTCCGGGACTGTGGGGTGGGACCGGAGGAGAGCTGGGTCCGGGGGGCCGCGGTTGCTGGGCGTCCAACTCGATGGTGCCGCGAACACCGCGGTCGCGGCCGGAGGACGTGGGGTTGGTCCAGGCTGCGGCCTGTGGCGCGTGCAGGCCTGAGGAAGGCGAGATGCCGCCGCCGCCACCACCGCGGTCCGCTGGACCAGGCCCGGCGGTCCAGCCTTCCCTCCCGCCACCGCCCGTCCGGGGGTGCTCGCAGCCTAGGGCTCCCCCAGCTTGCCCGCCCGCCGGGGAGTGGGAGGGCGACGGCGCCCCGCCTCCAGCTAGTACGGAGAGCGCCGCCTCCCCCTCAACTCCGGTGGCCGGGAGCCGGGTGCGATGTGCGGCGGAGGCCTCGCCCTGGACCGGCGTTTCCTCCCCGTTTCCCTGGGCGAGGGGAGGGGCGTCTCCGCCCCGCTCGTCGTCCCCCACCCCCGGGAGCCTGGGGAAGCCCGGCGCTTGGCAGCGCGCTGGTGCTGTCCTGGGGACAAGGAGCCAGTTCCTCTTCCCGGGCTGCGGCAGTGTTTTTCGGGCCGGAAAACTAACTTGTACCGGCCCCGGGCTGCCCGCGCTGCCTGCCTGCTCCCTGAGCCGGACGCCGAGGGGCGCCCGGGCGCGGAGCTCCGCTGGGACGCATTCGTCTGCCGCCCAAGGCGCGGGTGTTACATTTGACACTCTGGCTTTGAGGGTTTAGCCAGGAGCCTCGGAACATTAGTTACCGTGAGCCGCGCCGCTTGGTGGTGGTGGCGGCGCTGTCACTGCGCCTGCACTGACCCAAGGAGTCGGCGGGGCGAGACCTTTCTGGTCCCCTAACCTGACCTGCCCCCCTCTCACCCAGGAACAGTTGCAGCCCCCTAGTACTTCACCCCAGAGACTTGGATACCCACCTCCTCCCGGCCAGTGGTTCAGAGCCACAGAGAGGCTGAGGAGCCTTAGGAGTCTTTAGCAAAGTGCCTTTTGCAAAAATGAGCAACACTGCATCCTTGTGATTTTCTTTATTAACTTTCCTTCCGGAAAGTTAGCATCAGGAAGTTTGAGTGAAAAGGCTTGTGGAGTCCTTTCAAGAGTAAGACTCTTAGGAGGAAGTACCCCTATCAGTTCTTGTTTATGTCGGGACTTAATCTGTAAATTTCCGTATTTGAAAGTCTTCACTGCAGTGAAATCTCCCTTTGTAGTATCTGGAGTGGATTCCCATCTAAGTCATCTAAATTGATGATTCAAAGTATCGTTTTCCTTTTCAATGTATTTGCAACTCTCATGGAGTGATGGTGACCTTTTATAATATTGATGAAGATATATTGACAAAGGATAACTGAATATTGCAGTTCTCTATAAATATTTGAAATCATCACATGGCTTTTTACATAGTGCTAGAAATGTTAGTCTTTACTTTCTGGAAGAGAAATTGAAAAACTGACAAAATTGCCACGTTTAGAGTGTCCTGTAGTTTAGATGGTGAGTGGGACACCGTTCCCATCTCTTGATATATTTTATCAGTGCTGATATGTAAGGCATAGTGCCCCTTTTATAACAATGAGGTGGTGATATCTTTTTGGTAAGGTTTGTCAGTAGAACCAGTGCAATTGTATCATTTACCATATTTAAGATTTCCCAATATAATTAAAATTTAAAATCTCAGGTATCAGGAGAGCACAATCCTTTTATTAACTTTCCAGGCAAATAGTAATCTAAGCAATTTAAGGTATAGCATATAAATCAGAAAACTGTAAATATTGCATTGTTTTAGTTAAAACTAACCTAAGACCTTAAGACATCCAGTCTTAGAAGGCCATCTTGATCAGGGAAGTCTCTGACCAGGTACTCAGATGCTGCTGATTCCTGAGTTTCTCCTCCCCCTTGCAGTTCTTTTACTGTGATTATGCTTGCAGACACTTCCAATTCATTGTGAGAACTCTGCTTCTCTATAATGTTGATCCATACAGAATTGTTTTGGATCTCTTTACCTCAGGTTGGCTAAAACGTCTGGTTTACCAAATATAGGTTCTGCCTCAGTTCCATCAGACTTATAGTTGCTCCATCTACCCTGTGCAATTTTTTGTCTTGTATTATCAATATTTCAGACATTAAAGTCTGTTACAACCTGCTCCTTCATTACCTGGAGTATTTCTTTGCTTTAATGTTGCCAGTCTGTGGAGTCAAAACGGGAAACATATTCTTAGCTCCATCCTGTGCCTGAGTGTCTTGCCCTTTCTTTGAGGTGAATGATGTGGAAAAATGACCTTACTATTCCTATCAGATTGTTGTATAATTTTTTTCCATTGATTTATTCAAACATTTTTGACTGCCTACTGTGTACCATATATGGTGCTAGTTATTAAGGAAACACTCCTTGTCTTTAACATCACAGATCTTACAGTCTAATGAGAAGAAAACACATTGATCTAGCCGCCACAAATATGTAAATAAAAATTGTGCTACATGCTGTGAAGGAAAACCATAGGGGGCAAGAGAATGGAGGAACTTGTCATAAAAGGCTTACCTGAAGAAATGACTTGGAGTTGAAATCTGAAGATTTGAAGAAGAGTAGTTGTTGATCTGGGAATGGGAGGGGACACTCCTGGAAAAAGCAGTATGTATGGCATCCTCAGGCATGGGTGAAGGGAGGGATTGGAAGAGCAATGTAGTTGGAACATAGAGGGTGAGGAGATAGGTGTAACTATGCCACGAAGGTAAGGATGTGTCTTGCAAACATGGATTAAGATCTTAAAGAGCAGTGGGAGGCTACATAAGGATGTAATGTAGGGAAGAGACATGATCACATTTGTGTTTTGAAGGACTACCTTGACTCTCCACAGGAAGTATTCTTTAGTCAATAGATAATTAAGAGTTCCATTGGAAGTTACAATAGTTTAGGTGACATATGACGTTGTTTGAACTAGTCAGGCAGTAGTGGTAATAAAGAAAGTAAATTGTTCAACACCTATTAAAGATGCAAAAGTATCAGGATTTGGAGATTGGATGTGGAAGTGAAGATGTCAGGAGGCCTAGAATGATAGATTGTTACATTATGAAAAGATGAAGACAAAATTTATTCATTCCATTGTATTTTATAGTTATGAGAAGGCTTATTTTTTAGGCTTTGTCCTGTCTGTATTTTAAGGTCACCATTTATTAAGACCATCTATTTAGACTTTAAAAAGTTTCTAAGTTATAGTATGTCTCAGACTGACACCATTTCCCCCAGGTTTTAGGCCTGAATGAGTGTTTGAAGTTGAGTTATAATCTCTGAAAGTAAAGGAAATGTTGATGGAAATTTAGCTTCAGTGGTGCTGTTAAAACCTTCAGTACTGGTTAGGCCTCTGTGTAAACTGATGATTTTCTGTATGTGCAAATGATACTTTGGCCAAACCATTAGTGAGATGTAGGTTCAGAGTGTACCTGGTAGGACCAGTTCAGGAACTACTGCTAGACCAAGAGGTTTTATGTGATAAGTAAGCTAATGGGTTTGAAAGGGGTATAGCTTAAATGAAGACTAGTGGCCAAACTCACTACCCTCACAGTTTAGTTTCAGCTTACCAAAGTCATTTTATCTCAGTGATGATCAGTTGTAACCTGAAAAATTCTGACCTTGATGAGATTTTATCTCAATTGGAAATGCCATTTATACTATTAGGGATGAAGCTATCACTTAGCAAAAGTGTAATGTCCTAAGTGACCATTGTTCTCTCAGTTCTCCAGGCTACATGGTTCAGCATGGTTTTTGTTTTCTTTGCAGTTCCCAACATTCCACTTTCCAGCCCCCAATATGATGATGATGTTGATAAATCTAGCATCACTAAGCCTAAGAAATCTGAGCTAATAGACCTCCTGAAATTAATGCAAATGTTTTGGATTGAGAATCAGAAGCTTTCATACTTTCTGGATGGTCATGTAAACCAAACAAGGCCTCAGACCACTGACTGAGGCTTATTAAATACATTATTCAACTCTGCCCTTTGGGGGCAGAGTTCATGTTCCTGCTCAGAGGGTATATCTTCCCTTCTCTTCTTGGTGCTGAGTTTGTGGAAGGTGCATATTAAATTTTTGGTCAAACAACATAAAGTACATCTATTTATGTCTCCCCTAGAGGTATAGACACTGAAAATGTTTGGTGGATTTCCTAAGAATTGTTTTTTATTTGTTGGTTTTGTGGAATGGTCTACCATCCAGTGGTCTAAGTAAGGTCAGCCCTGCTTCTGCCTCTTCTCTTTTCTCCCCCTCAATCAGGCCCCCTGAAGAATATTGAGAATATCTAGAGTAAAAGTCCTTATTCTCAAGTACTCACATTTTACTTGGGATAAATTTTCTGTCCTTAATCCAGTAGCAATATGCAAGCTATCACAAGAATATGTTTCATTAATAGCCATACCAATAGGTGGAAAGGTTTAAAATAGCCATTTGGGAAGTGCACAGCCATTAGTGAAGAGAGAATGAGAACTGTTGTACAGCAGTTAAATTTGGATCACTATTTTGTGACTTAGGCTAGCTGTATGAAATGGGAAATAAGATGAGGGATACAATTTGGGTTTCCATATAAGCTGTATTAGGTGAAAGGTAAGCATCAGGAATGGAAGCAAAATTCTGAGCTTGCACCATTTGTAAACAGAACATATACACATTCTAACTTCCCAGTTATAAAAGAGTTGGTCAGCAAGATTTGAGAAGCTATTAAATGTAGGAAAATGGTTGTAATTATTCAGCTTCAAACTAGATAATCGTGTTTGTTCATATGTACACTGTGGATTTGTACATTCTTGAAGATTGAATGTACAATCTCCCAGGAGAAAAGAAGTTAAATCAAGAATTTAGAATTTCTAAAATACAATGACAAAGGCTATGAAAGAAAGGATTTTATAGTTGTTTTATATAAGATGGAAAGGTGGAAGAGAGAGAGGTGAAATATATATTAATGTGGGAAATTTTTTTGTAAGTATTGGGAGATAAATTGATATTTAAATATGGTACTCAACAAATACATCATATGTATGTGATATATGTGTGTGTGTGTGTGTGTGTATATATATATATAGAGAGAGAGAGAGAGAGAGAGAGAGAATTTTTTTTAATGTGTGTGTACTAGGGACTGAACCTAGGTTCATACATGCTTGGCAAGTGCTCTCCCACTGAGCTACATCTCCAGCCCTAAAATATGTGTCATTGCTTTAGGCATGGGAGATTGTATATAGTGGAGGAGGTGGAAAATTTTGGCTTAAATATGTTATTCAAGTCATGTCCTAATTGCCACACGGTAGCTGTCCATAATAATAGCAATTTGTGCATGTGTGTGCGTGGGCGGTGGGGTAATTGAGCACATGAAAGCAACTGAGGCCTTTTCCCATTCTCCTACCCGCAATCTTCTATTCACTCAAAATAATGTGTTGAGATCTTTTTCACTATGAGACACAGGACTGGGTTCTGGAGATGCAAAAATTTCAAGGATGTAGGATCCCTTAAGAGAGATAAGCTGTGGGAATATGTTAGTCATAGAAAGAAGCTTCTTACAGAGCTGTAGGAGGTGGATATTCTGAGGGAGAACAAAAAAAGAGCATAACATTTAGCTAGACCTGGAATGTCAGTGGGATTTGACCAGGTAGAAATACAAGCAAGAACATTCTAGACTAAAGGAATATGGTGAAACCAGAAAGAAGTCCCATTTTACTAATGAAAAATGGTGGAATAAATTTTCTATATATATGTGTGAATGTACCACAGTGAAACTCACCATTCAGTATAACTGAGATGCACCAATAAAAAAAGATTGGAAAAGTTAAGTTTGGGCTGTGCTTGAGGGGAATTAAATCATAGGCCAAAGAGTTGGGTTATGGTTTCATTAATTCAGCAGTAGCTTTCTGGAGTCTTTTGAAGTAGGATTGAGGGATTGGTAGCATTCATTTACTTATAAACTCTTAATCATTCACTTAACAAATATTTCAGATATATATTGAATGTCCACTAAGTGCTCTCCATTGCTTTTAGTATTGGAGATGCTCTAGGGTGGTAAATAATAACAACAATTGCTTACATATATTGGATCCTTACACATATATTGGATCCTTACTTTGGGTCAGGTAAATATTCTACATGCATTATGTTGTTTAATTGCAACAAATGCCTTTTAATGCAAATCTGATATAATCCCCACAGATGAGGTAGCTCAGGTAAAGAGAAGTAAATTCTTTGTCCAAGGTCATTTACTTAGTAAGCAGTAGAACTCAGGTTCCATTTCAGTTGTTCTAACTTCATATCTATGTTCTCTGACCCTGTACTACAGATTTGAACAGCATGGACAAGTTCATATGGAGTACCTTGAAAGGGGGATATGTAGACAATAGCAGGATAATTTCAGATAAACACTGTGAAAACAATTCGGGGTAATATAAAGGAAATGGGGCAGAGAAGATCACTCAGTGAAAGTCAAGATGATAACTGAGCTTAAGCCAAAAAATGAGTGTAAGCCTGTCATATAAATCTAAGGGAAGAACATTCCAGGCAGAGGAAACAGAAATGCAAAATCCTTGAGGTTGAAATGAAGCTGGAGTGTTTGAGAAATAGAAGGGAGGCCAGTATAGCTGGAGGAATGAGGTTAGGACTCAGATGATGGGAAGTGTAGTATGTTATTAGGGTATTAGTTTACACTCATTGTCCTTTAGCCATTACAACCCTTTCTTTCAACAGTGGATGGGTTGGATGGTAAATTATATGGTCATTTCCACTTACTACATTTGGTCCTAGGTAAACAAAGTGAGTAATTACCTTTTTGGCTCCTGGTTTGTGAATCAGGCATGTAAATAAACAACTGCAGTGGGTAAGACAATAACTGTGTAAGAAAAATCTACTGGGACCCATGGAATTACAAGAGAAAGGAACTTCTAGTCTAATGGGGCACAGTGCTATTCGAGAGCTTGTCTTAACAAAGGAGCTGCTGAAAATGTGAGAATAGAGGAACAGCATGCTATATTACTATGTCATGAAAGATTATGGCCGGTCCTGGGGACTACATGACTGATAGGTTGGGGAGGAGAAGGGTAGAAAAGAAGACCCTAAAAAAAATAGAATCTGAGCCATAAAGACTTTGAATGTAATGACTGGTCAGAGCTGGGCTGTAAGGAAAAATCTGGAAACAAAGTGCAGGCTACATTTCTGTGAGGAGAGAATTATCCCTGGAATATTGTGAGGTCTGTACTACAAGAAGATCCCAGAAACATTCAGGGAGAGAGAGTATAGAAGTAGAATTGCCCAGATGAGCAGATAGGAGGAGGATTCCTGCTTGATGAAAGGAGGAAGGAAGGGTATGGATACCATTAGAAGGATCACAGCTGAATTTTACCCTACACAAACATGGGAAAGGGCTATCTATCACCCATTCAAATACTGCAGTAATGAGGAGGAGCCAGTTAAGAAATGATAAGCAAGTGACTAGAAATATTGTCTCCTGCTAAACTAACCAGTAGTACTTTGGCCTGGAGAGGGAAGGACTGTGTAGCATCTTTAGTGAAACTCAGTAAATATTATGATCCAGGAGAACAGGCTTAGATGAGAAAGAAGTCCAGGTCATGAATAGTCATCTTCACTATGGAAAGAATACGGATAAAGAGTTTTATTAGAGAATCATAACAATCAAAGCAGAACTTAACTCATTTTTGGTTATATCTTTGTTACCATAATTTGGTGGCCCTCCACCTCCCATTACCCAATTGTGTATGTGTGTAATTTGTAATTTGTAATTTTTTAATATATTAATTTGACTGATGTGTTTCAAAGAAAAAAAGGATAGTAAAATTGAATGCTCAGCATTTCAGTAATCTTAAGTTTTCAAAAGTGAGGTATACTATTTAATTCCAGTTCAGCCCTGTAATCCTGAAAGTAATACTGAAGTAACTTGAACTGCACCTTGTCAGGGCTTAAGACTTTTTGAAGAAAGAAGAACTAACTTTCAGATACTTCATTTATGAAGACTCCTGAATATTTCAAAATGAGAAATGTTCTCAGTTCTGCTTCATTATAAATTCCCCTCTGACCTCCCTAGCCTATGTAGCATTTTCAAACATTGCTCCTGAGAAGCATTTAAACACGCCAACAGGGAAACCTGATTCAGTTCACTGACTATAAGAACTGGTACACTGAAACTTGAGGAAAAAATTAACTTTGTATTATTTAATTAAGTTCATAGGATTGCACCAGAGTAGCCTGGTTTCTGAAACCTAGAAGGAACAATTAACTGCAGTATTATATCAATACCAACTAGTCTGCTAATAGGCTTCTAAGCAAAGCAATTGGAATTTGTTATTACCAAGAATATTTTAAACTGGATGAATTAAAATTGAATTACATCCTATTGGGAACCATTCTGTATGAGAATAGAATACATGACCTAATCATTTTTTAATCTTTAATTTTTATCCATTCCCTTGGTTGAGGAATATGTTTGGGCCTCATGGGATGTGGTACTCCCTGCAATAGCAAACTTAACATGCTTAATGATTATGTGGCTTGGATGTAATTTCAGCATATCTAGTTCTTTTATGAAACTATTTTATAATATACCTTAGTGCTTACATATGAGTTACTGTGAAAACTGTGTATTCTCTGGTAATGTGAATTAGAACTTGGTATTAACTAAATAGGCATTAACTGAAAAACTGTCAAATAATTTTTTGGCAATTCATATGAGAAGTAGGTGTGCAACATTTCTGTTTATTAAACTGTATTCTCCTTTGACTTTGGATTTTCCTTTTAATAAAAACACCAAAAAAAAAAAAAAAAGAAAAAAACCAAAACAACCTAACTATGATAAGATAACTCTTTATTGTAAGCAAGGTTTGCAAGTAGCTTTTAGAACTGAATACTTACCTTCTTTTCCAGCAGGAATGTTTGATTTAAAACAAACCCATTGCTTCTGCTTTTTAAGGTAAAACAGTCTCCAATCCTTAATGTAACATAGAAGACACTTTTGAACAGTTTATAGAATCTTACGGGTAAATACTCTAAGAGAAGTGATGTCATGACATGAGTGCAATAACTTCATAATTTTGTGAGAATTTTAAAAAATATATGCCTTAGAAAGGCTAAATAGAAAAAAAGAACAATAAGGTACAGCTAAACATTGCAAAAATAAAGTTTTGTTTGGAGCGCTCTGGAAGTTTTTTACTTGTCAGGACTTATTATTACATTTCAAATTTTCTATTTTGTTGAAATAAATTGTTCACATACATTTTTAGTAACACTACTATTGGAAAAAATAATGTTAATTATGCATATTCAGGATGACTTAAATACCCCCACCTCGAAAGATTTTTATTCTGCAAAATTTAGTATTTTGTCATGCAGTTCTTATTAGACAATTTGATCATTATGTGTCTTAAAATTTAACTAATCCTTTTAATCTTTAATGTGGCAAGGTATGCCATGTAAGTATTAGTATTTATTTACTTTACAGTCTGTTTGCAAGGTTTTGCATCTTTTCTTTTGAAAGAAAGCTTTTTAAGCCCCCTGTTTAAAAGTCCACTAATTCTTGCCATGATGATTTAAAATGAATAAAAAATCCATCAGACTTTTGGCAAATATGTTCTCAATTATGGTACAGAATAAATGACTACAAAAGAGCTTTTTAGAGTAATGGAACAGAAATGACTGAAATCTTACTCATTTTTACATGCAGATTTTCTACTAATAGTAGATGTTTAGTTTTTTAAACTAAAAGATTGCTGTCAAGATTGGAAATCATAATCACTTGAAATATATAATTGTATTTTAACATTTAAGCAAAGATTGCTAGAATGAGGAAATATAGGCATGCAGTTTCCTTAACTATTGCTTCCTGTTATGGCCTCAGGAAATTCTAATTCTAACATCTGTCACAGGAGGTTGGAAAAGAATGTTTCTTTTGTAGTGGGGCAATTAACATAAAGTTGCTTACAGTCCAGAGAGATTGTGGTGGTCAAGAAAAAAAATGCTTTTAGCAAATAGTTTTCCAAAATTTTTTTATCCTGATAGTATGTTAAAAGAGGATGATTTCCAAATGCCTTAATATTTTAGAGAAATACATTTTTATATGAATTAAAATAACTTTTTCTTTCAGTTAACATTTAGACACTAATCTAAATCATGGTACATGTAACAAACACTTTTAAAATAAATGTGGGGTACATGAAAGCATAGTAAAATTTTGAAGAATGGAATCAACCTGCAAACTGTAATGGAGCCAAAAATGCCATGCCTCTTTCCTAGTCCTGCTGTCTTCGTAGCTTAAGAATTGCTAATATCATCTGAATATTGGTCAAAATACAAGATTATTCTCAGATTATTTTTCCCAGTGTCCTATTCGAAATTTGGAAGATGTTTTAATGAATGTGGCTTCACTTTATTTTCTGTTAATTACTGACACAGGGATAATGCCAGCCACTCTTGTTTGAGCAGCCTGTACCCATTCAAGAAAATTCCAGCCAGAGTCTAATGAATAGTTTCACCGTGGTACAATTATGTTTCGTAAGAGACAGTTATCATCGTTGGCCTCTGCTCGATTACCCAGTAACACTAAGCAAAATGTAAATGTTAAAATCTTTGTTACACTTTGGCATTAAATTCTGTCAGATAAAGTGAATGACTTGAAACATTTATTCTGATTTTTGTCTACTTCTTTTGCTTAAATAACAGGTACTGTGTTTAAACATAAACATGTCTTGTGTAATGATTTATGGCTTAGAAGGGCTGATAAAATACAGGAAGAGTGAAAGGAAGTTATTGTAAGCGACAATTAAGGAATAGATGCTTTTTATAGAAAATCAGAAAACTTTAAGTTATTCACAAAGATAATGCATACTTACATATTTATTCAGTGTTTTTGATTTCTAATGAAGTGAGATCTCTTTCCTACTGTTCCTTCAATTCTCTGTGCAAATAATTTTATTTAACTATTTTTCCCCCTCCTTTGGGATAGAGAATTTCCTTTTCTGATTATGAGTCTTGAAATTTGTTGAGCTGATGGTCAGTCAGTTTCTTTGGGTTCTACTGGGTGCTAATTGTGAGAATGATTCAATGTCAAAAATGTCAGTGATGTATTTTATTGACCACAAGGTAGATAGAAAAATCCTTCTACCATTTGGGTACACAGCACATTGCCTCTGAGTGAGGATTCTAGCAGGTTACCTAAAATTATCACACACACCACAAGAAGTTGCATTTTCTGAATATACTCGCTTCTTTTTTTTTTTAACCCAATTCTTTTAAAGATAACTAAACCATGTAACTCTTGTGATGAGACAGTACTAATGAGAAAATGAAATTTTATTTCTAAAATTAGATAATGAACCTTTAAAAAATGTTTTGCTCTGTCTGATCTCTATACCCTTCCTCACTTCTCTCATGTCTCACTTAAAAACAAAAAACAACAACAAAAAGAAACCTGCTTTAAGAGGCTATTTCATCCTGTGAAATACCACGGATCTAGAGAGGGATGAATGATGAAAGCTGGACTCCAGGGATTGACTAGTATTGGGGATAAGGTTAGGGATTTACTTTTCTTGCACTAGACTTCTTTCTGTCAAAGGACTACCGATAATAAAATTTTCCTGGGTTGACAGGTGCTTTATTTAAGACTGTCATATATATCAAGTGATGAAAATCAAATCAAATTTAAATTACTAAGCAGACCAAGCTCCTGATAATGTTATAAAAAAAAATTAGAATGGTTGTGTTGGTGTTTTGAAGTATTAGTATTCTGAAAGTCGATCACTTAATCACTTAAGTTTTAATATACTTCTCTCTATTCCACTACCTTTTGTCAGCAAACTGTAAGCATTTGTTCATTTGCCACAGTTTTACCTGGTGACCTTTTTTTTTTTTGTAATGGGGATGAACCCAGTGACACTTCACCACTGAACTACATCCCAGGTCCTTTTAAGGTTTTTATTTTTAATTTTGAGACAGGCTCTCACTAAGTTGCTTAGGGCCTCATTAAATTCCTAAGCTGGTAACTTGTGATTCTCCTGTCTCAGCCTCCCAAGTCACTGGGGTTATAGGTGTGTACTACCAACCATGATAACCATTTATAAGTGGTAAAAAAAGATCAGAAAATATACAGTGCCTTATTAAATCAGGTTCCTTGTTTGTTTCTAGTGCTTTTTACTTAGATATATATTTGATGCACTTATTTCTAAAATATATGGATCAGTATTGATGTTAATTATCTTTAGGATATCATATGTTTACATTTAAAAACACATCAGTAATAAATGACTGACATCCAAGCATGTTAAAAATAACAACAAAAAGAAAAAACCCAGAAAACAAAACTACCATGTTTAAACTAATTTGTGTGAAGCAAAACACATGAGAAATTTGCTGTGCTTCAATTTGCTCGTTTTCAGTAGAAATCATAGTTGCCATAGCCAGGGAGTTAGGTTGGTTGAACTCTCTTCACTGCTCTGTGAAAGCATGCAGCAGTATACACAGCACTCTTTACATATAAGTAAAGAGTGAATGAAGCACCAAGTGGCACCTGAAATCTTGAAAGGACCATGTCTCTTAGAAGTTTAACCTACTACTAGGAGTGAAGATGATCAGTATCTCAAGATAAAAGTGCAAAAATTCATTTTGGGATATGGAAGCTGATTGAGGATTTTCATTACTACAGTTAATTCATTGGGAGAAATTCCTTATATAAGAATATAGTTACTGTATATGGTTTTTATAATACTCTTAAATGTTTCCTGTCCCAGGCAGTACAATGAATTAAAATGTATTGGATATTCAGCAAAAGGAACCTACAGCTCAGGAATACTAAATTTAGAATTTTGTACTATACACTGGTTATCAGGAAATAGTGGAAATTAAATCTGTGCTGCTGGGAAAGTTTTTTATTTCCTTGTGTAAGTCTGCGAGCCTACCAATTTCTCAGTTTTGCTGGTATATAAACTATAGCAGTTTCTCTTAAGGGAATTGTGTGTTCCCCAAATAAGAGATACAAACTCTGTTTAGGTTCAGGAAATTGAGTGATCTCATGATTTGGGGATCATGAGATATTTTAGTGATTTTCTTGTCACTGTCTGACTGTGATTTTGAAAAACCCAAATATGTCCATAATTAATTCAAAAGATTCCTAGGGAAGTTAAATTAACTTGATTATAGTAACACTTGGGGTAGGGCAGGGCAAATGAGCACCCAGCTATTGGAAGAAAAGAAATGCATGCCACCCAAAAGCAGGAGGGATCTTGTTATATACTGGAAGGTCATGGTGTAGACCACTCATTTGTATTGGGTTGGAGAGTAAGAACTATTTGGTGGGGTACAGGGAGATAAACTACATACATGTGTTTTTTTTTTCTTTTTAAAAACAATCAGTTCAATAACCTTGAATAATTAATTGCCGTGAATACTAACTATCCTGGAGAAATTATATGTATGTTTAGTTTCCCTTACTGTTAAATCTGTAGCTTCCCAAGGACAAGCTGGCAGTGGGTGGATTAAAAAATAGAAGCTGACATCATATAATTAAAGTACACATGGACTCTGACATGGGTTAAAATCCTGGTGCAATCACTGTTAATAGCTTTATGAGCCTGGCCTAGCAACTTACCTTCTTTGTTTCCTTTTCCACCTTATCTGCCTAGAAGACATAAAATCTCCATTAGCAATGTTCTTGTTCTTCCATTAGGTAGTAACCTGCAGTTTTACACATGCCTTTCTCCTGTTCTTCTTTTTCTTCCTTTTTGAATAAGAATAATAATTTGCACATAGTTTCAAGAACACTTAAAGAAAATACTTCAGTTAATTCAAGTTTACTGTGAATTCATTATTTTGAGTACTCAGCCTTTTCTCCTAGACTTAAGGCTTTTGTCTTAAAAGTTGTATCTTTCAGTGAACCAGTGTTCTAAAATGGGAAGGAGGAAAACACTATAGTTTATTTACTTTTAAAATATACTTTTTTTCAGAATGTAAGTTATGATCATTGTAGAAAATATAAAAAAGTGAAAGCAAGTGTGAAACTAAAACTCAACAGTAGTCCATCCTACCCAAAGATAATTATCATTAACTATTTAGTCTATTCCTGGCCCAAACTTAAGTATATGTAGATATGCTTTGTCGATTGCTTTTTCTCTTTCCTAGTAGAAATATTTTAATAGTTTCTAGGATGTATACTCTTTTGTAAATTAATCTTTTAATATCTGATCATTTTTGTATGGAAATGATTTAATGAAAGAGGATGTTAGAAAAAAAAAGAACTCTTGTGCTTTTGTAATGAACAATGCATTTGCAAAATTATTTTTCACCTGCCCATTTAAAAAAACTTAGGCATGATTCTGAGTTTTATAAGATGGTTCTTAATACTGGCTAAAACTTAAGGTGCTTTCTGGCTGAACCTATAATCAATTTGAAGAAGAAACAGAAGCCATGTGAGGGACAATAAAACTGGAAGAGCAACTATTTTGTGGAAGTTTCTTATTTTATATTCTCTCCCTTGTTCTTCATCCCATCATAGTTCACAACTTAATTTTGAGTTCTGGTTCTGTAATATTCTAAAACTTTTAAACTTTTACATAGTGAATTAGTGTTAGGAAATTTGTCATCATTGCCCTGTGGTTAATTATGAGGTTGAGTAAATACTTGTTTTCTTAATCTGTTTATTAGTCTTATTCCTATTGTCTCTGTGTTGTGAAGAGTAA
>JAJEJO010002437.1:236771-251494 GCA_020662805.1 Glaucomys volans
CAGTGATGGGGCTCCTCTTTTCTCTTTTTTTCAAATCTTATTTTAAATCCATACATTTACACACATTTTATATACTTACTTATATTTATACATTGTGATACAACAGATCAGCACAGTCACTTTCCAGTTGTAAGGGAGGCAAATTCTAGTCTGAATGCATCAATACTAATAATTTAACGTTGAACTCTTACAATATCCTGGGCTAGGCATATTTACATTCTCAATTTTATATTCCGACATTTTATAGATGAGGAAATTCGTGGTTTAGGAAAGTAAAATGCCAAGCCTGAGGTCATGTAGGTAATGGAACCAAAGTTCACACCCAGGCCCACCCTCTCAAACAGGTCTCAGTACCTCCAAGTAGTACTTCCTAAATCGACATGTATTAACAGGTATTACTTTTAAAGAGGGTTCTTGAGCCAATAAGGTTGAGAAATACTGTGTATTGTGTCAGTGTACTTTTATGTTAGAAGCTGTAGAGAGTCCTACAGAAAAAAAAAACTTTGGCATGACTGCTCATCTTTCACAAGTTTCGTCAATCTGATTTTAAAAGGACATCTAGTTGTTGTTAAAGAACTTGAGTGTCCTCAGAGAACAGTTAAATAATACCCAGATCAGTCATGAGTTACCTCGGGATATTACCTTCCAGTGAGTGCTCTGTGAACAGAGCCACAGTCTCCAGGGGAGGAATCTAGTTGCCTTGGCTTGCTGAATTCTGCTTTTAGGACTGTCTCACATGTTTGTGTATGCCATGTCATCATCCAGCTGTCAAAAATCTTACCATCTTCAAAATCAGTTCTGATTCTACCTCTTCTCTGATGCTTTCCCTTACCTCTGTAGTCCACACTGATGTATCTGATCTCAGAAAGGGCCCTCATTGTGGTCCATGGTTATAATTTTAGCGTATGGCTATTTCCCCAGTTGTTCTCTAAACTCATTGGGCAGGTAGATCCTATTTTATACAGCGGTCTTAGTTCCCTGTTGATTGTCTCCTGGAAGAGAGAGGTCTAAGTGCTCTGGTGTGGCTTTTGTTCAATTAAAAAAATACTTATTGTCTCTCTGGGCATCACTCCCCAGCGCAGATCATTCCTTTATGGAGGAAGGATGGTGCTGGGGATGGAACCCAAAGCATCCTGAAGGATAGGCAAGTGCTCACCACTGAGCCACATTCCCAGCTGCAGTTCATTCTTTTTTTTTTTTTTTTTTAAATGTTTTTTTAGTTGTAGGTGGACACTTTATTTTTATTTATTTATTTTTATGTGGTGTTGGGGATTGAACCCAGTGCCTCACATGCGCTAGGCGAGTGGTCTACCTCTGAGCCTTAACCCCAGCCCCTGCAGTTCATTCTTAATCCTTAAATTCCAGAAACTCATCAATCATTTTACACTGCTATCAGCAGTTTTGTTCCCTATATTGCTTTCCATTTGGAAATAAATTGTTGATCTTGCAATATTGGTTTATAAAAAATTTCAGATTTCTTTTTAATTTACATATATAAAGTACATTTCACAATTACAGAAGAGTCCTCCTGATTAGTTAACCAGGTTCCTTAGAGCAATCCCTGCTTGTTACCTCCATCTTGCTACATTGCCATAGAAGCCTGAAGAATCTGCCAAGTGTTTATACATTTAGGAATTTATTTTATAAGGAAAACCCAGCATAAATTTTTTTTTTTAACTTTGGTTGGGAGTCAAAGTGTTTTAAGTACAACCTACATTAGATTCTTGTTCATTTAGAAATAGGTAGATGTCATGTGTAAAACTTAGGTTTCTGTTGGTGGAAACTCGTAGACTTCCTTTTCTAAGTGCCATTGCATACTGATAAAAGAGGTCAACTTAGCTGTCTTATACCCATACCAAAGCCACTTTTATTCAAGAAAGCATTAAGAATGCAACTTAGGGTTTCTTTCCTTTAGAAACCCATTGTGAAAGTATTATTCATAAATTTCCACATCCCTTTATTGAACTTGGTGTCTATGACACTCATTAAAAAAGTATGTAGCTTCAGCAGCACATATACTAAAATTGGAACGATACAGAGAAGATTAGCATGGCCCCTGCGCAAGGATGACACGCAAATTCGTGAAGCGTTCCATATTTTTGTGTACAACCATTGAAACAATAGCTGTACTCCATCTGTGTTCAATGAATCAATAAGTAAATAAAAAATAAATAAAAAAAGAACATATTTTAAATAGAATTTCACCAATTTAGTTTCATAAGGAGAATCATGCTGTTTCAGAGAAACTGATAATATCATGTCACTCTGATATTCTAAGATTATGAAGTTTCTTCCATAGGAAAAGAAGCAGAAACTAGTTTAGAATGGATTTAAGTTTAGTACGGTTCAGAAACTGGTGGGAGAATACCTTTGTAAGATCGCCTTTTAAAACTGATTTTTAGGAAGGATCAGTAAAGCAAGTTCACCTGGTTTGTAACATCCCCTTTCACTCCCTTGAGAATTTATTTATATGTCTCCAATGGAAGGGATTGGGATGTTGCATTTGTAAGTGCAAAATTCATAAAATTAAATATATATAAACTTACATATACATGTGTATTAAAATATATGTGTTTGCAAAAAAAAAAAGTATGTAGTGTTTTTTTTTTTTTTTTTTTTAGATGTCTTATGTTGTGTTTGGGTATAAAAGATACAAAGATGACTATGATGTACTCAGGGAAATCACATCCTAGTTTGTAGTACAAGGAGAATGTGAAGACACTAATATTACATGTTAAATATTAAAATACAATGAATTATGCCTGAGAAGTAGAAAAAGGAAGACCCACAGAGGATACTTAACTTTTGAATTCATCTTTCAGAGTACAGATTTGCCAGGATGAGGGAGAAGTGTGTATATGTGTATGTTTGTTTGTGGGATGGGGGCAGCAAGTAGAAACTATGGATTTAAGGAAAAAGGAGAAATAATTATTATGATCACATATGCCATTATCAGTTGCTGTGTAATGCAGTATTGTTCATCTGCCCTAAAAGCTTCCTTGTTTTGGCTTTAAGGGGTTCCTCTTGTTTCAGAATTTTGAATTTGATATGTACCCTCCTCCTGTCCATCATGTTTTCCTGTACTTCGGACAAATT
The DNA here is from genome assembly GCA_020662805.1 of Glaucomys volans. NCBI lineage: Eukaryota > Metazoa > Chordata > Mammalia > Rodentia > Sciuridae > Glaucomys > Glaucomys volans. The sequence goes on from JAJEJO010002437.1 coordinate 239,868, forward strand.
CTTGCAGAGATACCCACTTTTATAAGCAAAAAAGTCCTATTGTTTTTACTTTTCTTCAAATTGAAACTTTCTCATCCCTGGTTTTATAGTACATGTCCCTTGAGGAATAGAGTTCAATTCCTGTATGTGGGGCCTCCCTGCTTCTGAAAGGATCAGCAACCAGTGAAAGATTCCCCAGTTGCCATACCTCCAGAAGGACATAGAATGTCACCTTTACCATTCTTGAATTGTCTTCATTGCCTTGAAAGGATATAGAATTAAACTGAAGGAGAGAAATAAAATGAACCTGTCTGAACCTTTCCCTCTCACTCTTCCTGGGTGTCCAGTAGTTAATGAAATCTCTGAATAACATTTGAATTCAACAGGGCCTTCTAACACAGTGGCCTCTTTTGTCTTCAACTACATCCTGTTCTCAGTTCTCTGTGCCTTTTTGTGGTTTGGAAGGGATAACCCTATCCCATGGACACAGTTGTCTACAATGGGAATATCTAAACTAGATTAATTATATTCTTTATCCGCGGATTTTTTTAATCATGTGGCATTTTCCACCAGGGATGGTGAAGAGTTGGTCTACCAAAGTCAACTGCTTAAGCATCAGAGTCACACACAAGAAAAAGTTGTAGGGGAGGAAAGTCTCAAAGTCTTGCCAAGGAAGCCAATGTACAGGAAAGGAATGAAAGTGTACTTTTTATCCAGAAGCAGAGATGAAAGATCTGGAGAGGGGATAGACACAAAAAAGGCTATCTCTGTCTGAGGCTCTCCTTTTTTCAGTAAGATTAAGTGCTGTGTCATTTGCCTAAAACCGTATATAAATACCATTTTGCCTAGGTTTCTGTAACTTATACACAAATCATTCTAGAGTAACATATACCTTAAATGGAAATAATCTCCTATTTTAACCTAAAGAATCTACTAGTAAGGAAATTTCATGTGTAAGACAGAAAGGAAATCTTTTAACAGAACCCTAAAAAAACGTACATGAAGTTGCTGCCCAACCCTCTTACAGTCCCTTTTGTCTTATCTGTTCCCAAACTCCAGCTTTATATTTTTTTGATGTTGTTTGCAGTAAAGGAAAATGAAGTATGTTTTCATAAAAGCATAAAATATTTTTCTAAAATATTTTTTAGCTTGTCTGACTTTGTTAATCTTTTATGACAATAAAGAATCTTTAACTGTGTGGTACAGATTATACAATTTATATAAGTTTCTGTGCAAATAAACGCTAAATCAAAAGGCAACAAAATAGAGAAAGGGAATTACTAATCTCCCAAACTGTTGGCCTTTAGTTAATATAAATTAATGATTAGTACATTTATACTAATCAAAATCCCCAAACTAATTTTTTTTCAAGTTAAGGGAAAGTATCATTTTAAACTACCTTTCTACACATGAATTTAATGACTATGAAATAAAACTTTCCTTTAGAGGTACCCAAGTGGCTTATAAGATAGATGATTATATCCAAAACCATGGACTGTTAAAAAAAAGGAAGCTAAATGTACTCAGCATTGACAATACTAATAATTTATCACTTTGTTGTGAGTTTTTAGTTAACATAAATTTTGTTCATATGTTATGTGGCAATAGGTAGTAAAAACAGACCTAAGTTTTCAACTTTCCTATGTGTAAATGGATTTAAGGTTCTTTTGATAGTCTAGCAACCAATTAAATATTTATTTAATGGTTCTATTAATTGCTTTATGATCATTATTTATTTTGCTATTTGCTATTTGTTTGCTTAGGGTACAGAGAATTAAAAACATTAAGAGAACGTTAAGGAAACTTAATAATGTAAATTAATTGGAGTTCTTATTGTCAGATGTAATATGACAAGTTAATAAATAGCATTTACACAGAAGCATGTTTTGTACATGCCTTGGGTTGTTTAATGGAACAATTTAAATTTAAATAGGCAATTTACTTATCAACTTGGAAAGTTTGTCTTACTGCCTGAGGGGTATTATACACCATATTGCAACTATTAAAAAACGTTTGGAAAGCTGCTGGGAACTTCTTTGCCAACACTTCCACTTTCTCATGTTCTGTGGCTTTGAATATAAATTTGAGGAATTTTTATGTTCACAACTAAGGGAGAGATGATGTTAACTGACAAAACTAATATGAGTTTTGAATGTAAGTACTTATTTTGGGAGATGGTTTCAGATGAGTCTTGATTAAGATTTTACCTTCAGGAGGTAAATCAAATCTGGTTTTCAGCCATAGAAGCATTCAGACTGAATCTCAAAAACATTCTCTCCACTTTTTCTTACTATCAAAGAGATTAATGAAGGGCTTTGTAAACCTGAGAACTTCTGGCTTAGATATTCTTAGCTAAATTTCCACTTGTAATCAGTGAGTACATAGTGGCAGATGTTAATCTTCAGTATTGGTTTAATAATAACTCAAGTTGTTCATAAGATTTAGTTTCACACACATATAAAGTATTTATAAGCATTTATTTCCTTTAATTTCAAGACCAAAATATAAAGTCTGCCTTTGGAATTTGGAATTAATACTGAGTGTTGGTCTTGATGAAGTATCCTTTATTATCTATCACAGCTTTTATACATCTATTATTCTTTGTCATCTTCTTCTCTGAGTATTTATAAGCACTTCCCTTATTACTAAATGTAATTATTTCTTAAAAAATACTAAAGTGATCTATAAAATCAGGCATATAATATTCCAGAAATTGAAGGGATCCTGAATGGCTGGCTTTAGTTTCAGGCTAACTTTGAAGTGTGTTTCATATTTAGAATAGTTCTTGGAATCTGATGGCTTTCCATACTTTTAAATGCCTGAGTTTGTGCTCCATCTTCTCTGACTCCAGAATCTTAGGGTCATTCTGCAAAGAAACAAAAGTGGCATAAAAACCACCTCTATTTCCTAGTGCCCTCAATACCCAGAAACACATTTTTTCCTCTAGTAACACTAGATTCTGAAGACAAATAATCTGTCAATGTAGAAGCAGAGTTGCCCTTACTCTGTCTAATTTCTTTGGACAATCTATAATTACCGTCAAGAATTTCTGCTACATTCCATGCTCATAATGAATGCTGTTGCTCTTACATTGCTATTCAGATAAGAGGGTAACTTAGGAGTTGGGCACAAAAATTTGTGCCTGGTTTACTCAGATGTGTAATCTCTTAATGAAGACAACTAGATCTGGTATAAAATTCAGAGAAGCTTTAAAAAATGTCATGTGGGACCTTAATAATGAGGAAAAAGAGTGCACATCATGATATAGCTTCAATTGACATTTTAACTTAAACCCTAAAACTAATATATATATCTCTTATTAATGTTATGCAGTCAGAATAACAGCTGCCTTTAAGTTAATGTGGACATAACTAATGACCCCAACTGATGTCTTTATTTACTTTTCAATGTGGATGAGATACTTCTAGTTATCTGGCAGTTTCCTATTAAAATGGAAAACATCCTAACTCTTAAACAATGCAAAATTACATTAGTTTTCTAGTTTATATTTTAATAGTGAATGTAGTCTTATGTTGGAATGAATTTAAGTTGTTCAAAATGGAAGCATTTTATGTTTTCCATAAGACCTTCTAAAAAGAGCTTGGAATTTGAAGCAGGGATAAGGCACTGTTATTTGGTAATATGAAGATTATTACTGTTTGGTTGTCATGAAAACAAATTAGTTTGGTGAGAATGGTGCAGCAGTGTAATAATGGCTTAACCTTAGAGCCACTTCCATAGTAGAATTCTGCTTTGCTTCCTGAATGTTATCTTCATTAATTCCTGTTGTTTAAATAGCAGGTTTATGCATATAAAAATGGGTTCTTTGCCCAGACATCCAGTGGTACATTTGAGAGGTAAATGTGTTTCAGAGAAGGTGAAAATTTTATATTCTCTCTCTTTTTTTTTTGCAGGGAAGCAGAAGGAACTGTACTTTCTGGGGTTTAATAATGTGGATAGCAGGGATCTAATTCCATGAATGCCTTCTCTGTTCAGGTTCTGGAAAATAACTCCAGAGTTTCAGACTTATTACTAAATTAAGTTCCTTTCTTAAACAAAATAATGCTGTTTTCAGGGTTTCTGTAATCTTTGTTTCTTAAAATAAATTTTTATTGCATTAGGGTAGTAGTATTTAGAGCCTATTATAACATGTTCTTTTCAAAAAACGGTAAAGAAATTTCATGTATATGAGGGAAATTTCATGTATATGAGGGATGAATTTGATAAACCCTGGACCAGATTTTTTAATAATAAAAGTAATTCATATGTTCTTTGATAAATCAGCAATAGATAAAAAGACTTTTCTCAAATTTTACACAATGAAGAGATAAAAATGGCTTTCCTACTTTGTTTTGATGCATAGATTTCTTAGTACCTAATGTTGAATATTAAGAAAAACTCATCATAGTTTATATAAGTAATATATAAGCATGTGTAGAGTGTATAGTTAAGTATATAGAGTAAGCACTGTGGAGAGGGCCATCCTCTGCTTTTGCTCCATCTTGACTAGCCACACCCCACCTAGCGTCACCTAGGATGTCCAGACTGTGGTTGGAGAGAAGTGGAGGAATGAAGAGATGGAGTTTGCAGTAGCAGGAGGAAGATGGTCTTTGGAGTCAGGCAGTTCTGAATTTGTCTTCTCATCTACCCTCTTAGTACCTGGATAAATGAACCATATTACTTCATTGCTCAGAGCCTCACCCTTTTTATTTGTGAAGAGGGAGATTGTGTTACCCTCACAGGGCAGCCATGAGGGGTAGGAAGGCCAGGAGTTACCACATGTAAACAATGCCTTATGCCATGTTTGGTTTTCGTGGAAGCGTGTGCAGATGCTGCAAGTTTCTTTAACCTGGACTTCTTACCTTGTTTGAACCTGTTTCTTTAATGAAGAAGAGATAGGGGAGAAGGGCACATCTTAAAGCAATGCCTGGGCTTTCATATGCATCTCTATGTGGCCCCTGCCAGAGTCCAAGTGTCTTCCTGTGAGGAGATCCATTAAAAACACAAAATTTCCCATGGCCAGATAATTTCTATGACCAGATATGTTTGGCAAAAGCCACCACACTGCCTTTTAAATATTCATCGGCATCTAAAGTTATGACAAAATTTATGGAACTTTCTCTATCCCAGAGTCTCTCAAACTTATGTGAAAAAAAATATTTAGTATGATAATCTGTGAATAATTTATTTATTGAAATAAAAAATGCTGTTCGGAACTTGCTATGTGCTATAGACACTGTCATAGGCAGCTTCAGGGCAGTCTGGGAAAGGTAGAGGTAAGTAGAAAGGTTGCAATGCTGATTTCAGATAATGATGAATAATTTAGGCTTAATAAGTCCATGTGTACTATAGATAAGATGTGAAAACTATTATCAGGTGGTCATAAAAGGCCTCTTGAAAAGGTGATATTTGAGGTGAAAGCAGAATCACATACTGGTCTTTCAGAAATTTTGAAGAGTACAATCTTGTCGACAGGAAGAAAAACATAAAGGAATGAGTATTCTCTGGAGTGCACTTTGAGAAAAGTGTTATAATAAAAACAAAGAGTACATGTGCAGAAGTGTATCCTATCAAATTTTTTGTATACATAATATAGAATAAATTTTTAGTGAGCATTAAGTACTAGATATTTTATGCTTTAGACACTAGAATATAGTTATGTTTTAAGAGCAAAGTAATTCAGAGGAGAAAGGTTCAACGTTTAGGGAATTGGGTGATAATTTGTATGATAGAAGTAGCATGTTGTGGATGAGGCTAAGCGAAACTACCCAAGTTGAAATCCTAACTCTGCCACCTACTTGCTTTATCACCTTGGACAAGTTTTTTAACCTTTATGTTTGAACCTTAGGCATATTAATAGTGCCTTTCATTGGATCAGTTAATAGATGTAAAGTTCCTAACAGTACTTGGAACACAGGGAACATAGTTAAAATAGATGATGATGGTGGTAGTGATGATAGGAATATCATATCATTGCCATTATTATGGTTGTCTTCTTTGTAATCTTCTACCTAGTGCTGTGGCCCAGCTTGTATGCCTGAATATCCTTCTTCTCCTAATGAAATTCAGGCTTTCCAGTTGGAGTCCTATACATGATCACCCACTATGTAAGCACCATTCTTAGACAACAAAGAAGAAAATAAAACTTGCTTCTACTATTAATTTTGCTTAATGACCTCCAGAAATTCCTTGAGGATTTATAAGTCTGTGTTCTGTTTCAGGTAGGTGATGGTGGTGGTAATAGGTTGAGGGGTAGGGTGGAACAAATCAGTACTTGCAGTGAACCTCTTGCTGGAAGTGTTAGGTTAGGTGAGAACCACAAATCTGTACTAATAATGGATTATCTTAACAGTGACCCTAAAGCTCTTAAAGACTTACCATGTCTCTTCTGAATCAACAAAGTTTTAAGTTTATCTGCGATAGTTTTAACACATTATTGGCTTCTAATTCTTAGAAAATTGGTAATCCATGTAAAGAAGGAAAGCTTCAGTTGCTGCAAATGTTCATAACCTGAAGAACCCATTCCCTAACCATTTTAAATAAATGATTTTTATAAATTTAATAACATTCTGTTTGTGCATGGATGAAACTATTTAGCTAACCAATTACATATTGAGCTTCTGTAGCAGCCCTTTTGAATTAATCTAATTGCATTCCATTGAAAGCCAGTCACCTTTTGTACATGACAATTTTATGCCGAGAGAATGAAAATGTCAAATCTTTCCATTACAGAGAATCACTCTTCCTCTTGATTGTTTAAAGCAGAAAGAAAACTACTCAGACTATCTGTTTAGGACTATTTTCAGTTATCTGAATATATCTACATCTAGCCATATTCTAAGACCACATTATGCTTGGATATTGCTTTCTAAACCCTATAGGATTCTGCTCTTCAAAAATAGAAAAAAATGATTATCTCATTTGACATATCATTTTATTCTAAGGAAGACTAATTAACACACTAATATCTGAGAACTGACAACCTCCTACATATTATTTTAGAATACCATGTGCAAGACCATATTATTTTGGTTGTTTCAATAGCACATATTCTCTGTACTGTACTACCAGCCAACAGTAATTTTATTTGTCTTTTTAAAAATTTGTGCCTCTCTGCTCTTTAGGTGTGTGTGTATGTGTGTATAATGCAGTTTATAATTATTTCCATTTTTAGTACATTTTTAGTACATTTTTAATCCTGTATTGTAGATTATATGTTGCTTTTCATTTCAGTGAGACAAAAGTAATATTTTGAGTGAAAGAAGATTAGTGTTTCTCAATACCACTTTTGAACCTCTTAAAATATATATATTACAGAAAAACTCAAGAGAGAGTTAAGAAGAACATTAGGTGTTTTCATAGAGGTATTGAATGCTTTCAATAAACCTTCAAGATTTTTGATATAATCCATCACAAATAAATTTGTTCAGATTAAATATGTTGCCTACTGATGTTATTGATTACTTTAACTAGTGAAGTTTAAATATTTTACTTACTTTTAGCAATTGTGTGGGATCTTTTAGAGTAAATTTTGTTGTTTTCTTTTCTTACCCTGATTTTCCTTCCTTCATTTTCTTTTCAGCTCAGTGTTTTAAAATTTTGTGTTTTTACTGTGTGTTTTTGGGCAAGCTATCATATCCTTTTTAGTATAACCTGAGATTATTAAATTAATTTAATAAATTGACTAATTTTAAACTTGACCAAAGTCATACAGGTTGGAAATAGAAGAACCAAATATTAATATAAACCCAAATAAATCTCAAAGTACTTGCTTGAGGATTTATAAGTCTGATTGTCTTCTGTTTCATCTTGCTGCCTATGAAATCAAGATAAAAATAAAAACATTTAAGTGCTTTGAAAGGGTTCACAGCTATTTGTATAACTAGAGTTTGATCTATTTTGAGCAAAGAGAACTAGGTTATATGCTGTTTCTAGATTGAGTCAAACCAGTAAGTCATTCTCAGTCTATAGGATGCAATTCAACATTGTATTAACATTAATGAAAATGCCAACTCCCATTTAGAGCAGATGACCAACGGGTGATTATCATAGAGGACATCTCAGAAAAAAAAGAATCCCTTTTCTAGTGGTTGTGATTGTGTTCTACAATATTCTGTGTTAATTAGCTTGGAGTGCCTGGGTAATGCTTCAAACAGGCTGTCTAGAACCCCACAAACATCTTTCCGTAAGCCCTCGTTAGGATGCTATATTGCAACCTTTCCTTAATAGAAAAACAGAGAACTTTCAGACTTTGCGGTCTATAGATTCTGAAGTTTGAGAAAAGTGAAAGTCATTGTAAATAGATGCCTGGTTCTTATACTTCTGATGAGAGAAAATCTTTCCAAAAAAACCAGATTCTATCTTTATGAATTGTTTATTAGGAAGACTGGTTTTTCTTAGGTGTACTGTTCTAGAAAGTTCATGATGTTTACTTTATCTTTTTGATGATGATTATTGCTGTTTCATGATGATGATTATTCTATTTCAGAGCAATCTTGATACTATGTAATAAAAGTTAATTTTATTTTGTCAAAGGATAATGATGCTTCTGTATTTTTTGAAAACTGAGAAGCAAACCATATTGAAAGTGCCTTTTCTGGTTCATTCCTAGTGTCTTATAGCATAGTCCTGAAGAACACTGCTGAGATATCTAGGGTGAATGAGAATTCTCCAAAAGAGAAATGTGTATCACTATGGGTCTATCTCTAACCTGACACTTTTGAAAGCAGAAACAACTACCACTAACTTTTCTCTAAACCTAGAGGTCACACAGCTTGTGAAGTTATTTGTAGTATAGTTCTACCATGGCCCTAGAGCTAAGAAATTACTGAAAGGAAGTGGGTGGATCTGTCATCCTCGTTTTGGTCATGCTGTTGCCTTTTCTTGGATTATCCTTTTCATTCTTTTCTTCTTCCTTGTCTAGCCATCAAAGTCTAGTTCAAATCCTACCTACTTCAAAAAGCCTTTTTCTGCCCTGGGCAGTGCGGGGGGGCGGGGAGGGGCAGTGGGGGTAGAGTGCCAGAGTCTCACTGAGTTGCTTAGACCTGCTTTTACTGAGGCTGGCTTTGAACTCGGGATCTTCCTGCCACAGCCTCCCAAGACACGGGGATTACAAGTGTGCACCACCACCCCAGGCTCAAAAAACCTTTTGTGTTTATTCCAGCTGAGATTGATTTCTTTTTTTCTTGGTGGTTTTCAGTATTTGTTTGACCACCAAGTCTGGCTCTTCAATTGGACCATTGGTTTGTGTGATCATGTGATCTGACTCTTAATACTGTCCAGTGTCTCCTAGTAAAAGCTACCATTTTGTTGAATAAAATTATGTGTTTTTTAAAAATTTAAAATCTATTAATATTTGCTTTATGTATTTAGGTGGTCTGATGGTGCACATATATTTACAATTATTTATAAATTGACCACTTGATGAATGGACCACTCTATTACTATATAATGATCTTCTTTGCCTCATTTTATAGTTTTTTACTAGAAATCTATATCTGATATAGGTAAGGTACCCTTGCTCTCTTTTGGCTTCCATTTGCATGGAGTATCTTTATATATCCCTTTACTTTCTGTCTTTATGTATGTCTTAAAGGTGAAATGAATCTCTTCATAGGCAGCATATTACTGAGTTTTTATTATCCATTCAGCTGCTTTATACTTTTTGATTGGGGGTTTTTGATTGGATTCATTTATATTCACAGTAATTAGTAATAACAAGAATTTAATACTTTTATGTTCTTTTTTTCCCCCCACTCTTGCTGTTTCCTTTGTGACTTGGTGACTTTCTCTAGTAGTAGTGTGGGTTCTTTTTAAATTGTATGTATCTACTGTAAGGTTTTTCTTTGTGCTACCATGAGTTTACATAACATGTATTATAGCTGTAACAGATTATTCTAAGCTGATAACTTAATTTTGCATTAAAAGACTCAACTTTTATTCCATGCAACCTTTTTCCTCATATATGTGAACACACACACATAACATACATATATACACACACACTTAAACTGCTTGGTTTCTGTTGTGTCTTCCTTAAAAATTCATTGTACCTACTATTTTAATAGTTTAATCATTTAACTTTCATACTTATGTACCATAACTTAATTGTAATTAATTTATATTTAACAATTATAATTAATTTACCACCATTTCAGCATTGGAGTATTCTGAATTTAACTGTGTGCTTAACTGTTACCAGTGTGTTTTATACTTTCATGTCTTTGTGTTACTACTTAGCATCTTTTTCTTTCAGCATGAAAAACTACCTCTAGCATTTCTTGTAAGACAGATCTGCTGGTAATGAACTCCCTCAGCTTTTGTCTTTCTGGGAACATCTTTATCTCTCCTTCATTTCTGAAGAACAACTTTGTTGGGCACACTATTCTTACTTGACAGTTCTTTTCTCAGCACTTTCAAAATATCCTCTCTCCTGGTCTGTAAGATTTCTGCAGAGAAATCTAGTATCAGATTTATTAGAACTCCTATATGTTACTTCTTTTTGCTTGCTGCTTTCAGGATGCTCTTTTTTGTCTTTGATTTTTGACAGTTTGATTATGACATGTTTTGCTTGTGTAGTCTTATTTGAGTTGAATCATATTGGAGACCATTAGCCTTCCTATAGCTGGATATTTATATCTTTCCCCAGATTTAGAACGTTTTCTGCTATTATTTATTAAAATAAGCTTTTGGCAGTATATAGATTCCTCAAAAATCTAAGACTGGAACCACCATTTGACTGTTATCTCACTCCTTGGGTTTAAAATCAGCTTACTGCAGTGATAGAGCCACATCAATGTTTATAGCAGCACAATTCACAATAGCCAAACTAGCAAGCCAACCTACTTTCCGTCAACAAATGAATGAATAAAGAAAATGTGGTATGTATATATAGTGGAGTCTTACTTAGCCATAAAGAATGACTTTATGACATTTGCTGGTAAATGGATGAATCTAGAGACTATCATGCTAAGTGAAATAAGCCAATCCCCCAAAACCAGAAGTTGAATATTTTCTGATACGTGGAGGCTAACCACAATAAAGGGTGTGTGGGGAGAATGGAAGTTCAGTGGACTAGGCAAAGGAGAATGAAGGAAAGGGAAGAGGGGATAGGAAAAGGAAAGACAGTGGAAAGTATCTGACCTAACTTACCTATGCACATGTATGAATATATCACAGTGAATCTCACCATCATGTACATCCACAAGAAATTAATTAAAATAACTATGGGAAAATGGCAGAAAGGTCAATAGAGGGAAGGGAGCAGGAAGCTGGGGAGAGGAGGATAAGGAGAGGTGAGATACTGGATCTGAATTAGAACAAGTTATATTCCATGCTTATATAGTTATGTCCAAATGGATTCTACTGTCATGTATAACTAAAAAGAACCATTTTTATAAAAATAAGTTTTCTGGTCTGTTAACACCATCTTCAAACTTACAACCTGAATATTTGCTTTTTTGGTCCTATCCCAAGCTTGCTTTCTTCCTTTTTTTTTTTTTCCACCCCTCTGACTATATATTTTCAAATAACCTGTCTTAGGATTTGTGGATTCTTTCTTTTGTTTGATCAATTCTACTGTTGCTGCTCTCTATTGCATTTTTTCATTTATTTTTCAGCTCTGGAATTCCTGTGTGAGTTTTTAAGTA
>JAJEJO010002438.1:8466-47538 GCA_020662805.1 Glaucomys volans
TAACCCTAAACCTAACACTAACCCCTAACCTTAACCCTAACCCTAACGCTAACACTAACCCCTAACCCTAACCCTAACCCTAACCCTAACCCTAACCCAACCCTAACCCTAACCCTAACCCCTAACCCCCTAACCCTAACCCTAACCCTAACCCTAACCCTAACCCCTAACCCTGCTCTTTCCCTCTGTGCACCTGCTCTTCTGGGCAGGTCCCTCTGCCCTGAGCTTCCTGGCAGCTGCTGACCCTCTGCTCTCCTGCACCCTGGGCTTCTCCTCTGGGCCAGTCTTGTGTGGTGTGTCCTTTTGCTCAGGCTTCTCTGAAAAGGACTTTATTTCTCCTTCACTTCTGGGCCACTTGGCGAGGTGTAGCATGGTGGTTGGCATTTTTTTTTTTTGGCTTTCAGCACTCTGAAAATGTTATTTTATTCTCTCCTGGGCTGCAAATTTCTGCTTAAAATCTGCAGTTAATGGGTGTAGTGGTGTATGCCTGTTATCCCAGGGGCTACAGAGGCTGAGGCATGAGGGTCACAAGTTTAAGGCCAGCTTCAGCACTTACTGAGGTTCTAAGTAATTTCGTGAGACACCATCCCTAAATAAAAAAATGAAAAGGATTGGGGGTTTGGTTAAGTGCCCACCTGGCTTCAATGCCTAGTAGAAGAAAAATTGCAGTTAATCTTTTGGGGATTGCATAAAATCAAACAATTCTCTCTTGCTGCTTTTAGAATCCTCTCTTTCTCTCTGACATTTTACAGCTTGATCATGAAGTGCTTTTGAAAAGATCATTTTGGACTGAGTCTAATTGGGGTCTTCGAATTTCATGGATCTTGAAGTTTACATCTCTGCCAGACTTGGGACCCTTTGAGCTGTGACTTCATTCAGCAGCCTCTCTGTGCTCTCCTTCCTCACAGCTTCCCATGGACTCTCCAGTCTGTGAGCATTTGCTGCCTGGATCTTCTCCCAAGGTCTATGGCTCCCTTGGTCCCTTTCATTCATTCATTCCCCACTGATTAATTCAGAAGCCTTGTATCCTGCTCATGCCTCACTGGGCTGTCTGGGCCTCTGCCAGTTTCTGACACTCTCCTATGCCACTTTCCCTGGACAGGAAGTACTGGGAAACTGAAAGTGCAGGTCAACACTGATTAAGACCAATAGAAATACTAGGATTATGGCATTTCTGGTAAATATGACAATTAATAACACAGAAGGATAAATATCCAGACATGATGCATAAACAGTTGTAAAGAGAAAATTAATTGAACAACATATCTCTGATGCTATGGGAAGATGGCCAGCCCATGACACTCCCCTGTGCTCTCAGTGATGCTCTACCTGGGTCTCCACCCACACCTGCTATATAGCAGGAGGACATGTAAATAGGGCCTCACTCTGTTCATGAAAACCAGCCCACCCTGACCCTGCAGCTCTGCACAGGAGCCCAGCCCTGGACCCCCAGCTCATCCCACTCAGTGGTCAGCACTGAACACAGGCTGCTCTCCAGGGACTGTGTGGTCATCTAGGTTTTCCTTGAGGCTCTTTTCAAAGGGTATTAATGGAGACCAGTGATCCTGAGTGTGTGAGTGGACAGGAGTGAGAGAAAGAGTGGATGAGTGAGAGTATCCTGACCAGGCTGCCTCTGTGTCTGCAGGTGTGCAGTGTGATGTGCAGCTGGTGGAGTCTGGGGGAGGCCTGGTGCAGCTGGAGGTCCCTGCAACCCTCCTGTGTGGCCTTTGGATTCATTTTCAGTGATTAGTGGATGATCTGGGTCTGCAAGGCTCCAGGGAAGGGGCTGGAGTTGATTTCATGCATTAGTAGTACTAGTAGTAGTTACACAAACTATGCTGATTCTGGATTTACCTTATCCAGAGACAACTCCAAGAAAATGCTGTACCTGCAAATGAGCAGTCTGAGAGCTGAGGACACAGCCACCTATTTCTGTGCCAGAGACACAGTGAGGGGACCTCAGTGTGAGCCTTGACACAAACCTCCCTGTAGGGTGCCCAAGGCCAGCAGGAGGCTCTCAGTACACAGGGAGCTCAGGGTCAGCCCTGGAGCATGTTCAGAAAGAGGAGAGAACACTTCAGTTCCATCCCTGAGGTTCCTTCCCACTAGCACCTGCCCTGACCCCAACTTCTGTGGAGATTCTTTAGATCTCTCCTGTGTCAGACCCTCAGAAGTTTTTCCTTATCTAGGTCATGGTTCTCTGAAGTTCCCTCCCTAAGCATAGGACACTCATGACATTTCTTGATGAAAATTATTTTCTTCAATGATATTTCCCATACTCTGCCTTTCAGGTGAACTTGATGAACGTGTCTCTTTCATACGGTGGATTGAACACAGGGTACCCTTTCCGTAGCTCCATCCCAGGCCCGAATGAATCTTTCTGTGAGACAGAATCTCCCCAGATTCCCAGGCTGGCCTTGAACTTGTCCTCATGCCTCAGTCTCCTGAGTACCTGGGTTACAGGTGAGCTCCATCATGCCCAGGTGAACTCTCTAAACCTCAGATGCCATGTTTTATTCCCTCATCCTCAGGTGGATGCCCAATCCCCTTTCTATGACTTTATTCCATTAGAAACCCACCCAGTGTCCTTCCTGTGGTGGATCAGGTCATAGTACACACTTCATCCTGGAGCCCACACTGTGACAGAACCTTCCACTCCTGGGACCTTTGGCAATCTCTGGAGGCAGTCTTTATTCTCAGATGTTATGCAGGGATTGTCCTGGCATCTAGGTTTTAGAGATCATTGAGGCTGCCAAAACTCCAGGGATCAAAGGACAGCACCAATGGCAAGGAACTATCTGATGCAAATGTCCATGGACTGAGCTGAAAAACAGGAAGCCCTAAACCTTGTCAAAATTCACAGACATGTGTATATTCAGAATGAGCTGTGGTTGTATGTGATCTAAAAATCCCTCATGATGAGGTTCTGTGACACACACATTCAGCACCCAGGACTCCAAAGTGTGGAGGAGCCCACTCCACATGCTGTGTGCACCTGTGGACAGGGGTGACATGAGCAAGGACTTGGAGAGGAAAGGACTCTCTTGTCAAAATCCCAGGTGAGAGAGTGGTATTCTCTCCATGGATTGTGGAGGCTGCACTTGGCTCTGCTACTGGTCTTAGAATGCTGAGGACACTCTGTGCCCAGGACCACTTTGACCCTCATCTTGCTGTGACATGATCCCCAGCCTGAGATGCCCAGGACACCTGGCTGCTGGGGAGAGGCAGCCTGGAGCCTGCCTGGGTGCAATGGTGAGAATTGAGCCTGACCCTCAACACAGGACCAAGTGCTTGGGGACCCTGGCTGGTATTCTCATAGGCCCCGCACAAGAGGGGGCTACTCATGGTCCCATGTGCACTCAGTTCCTGACAATTCAAGGAGAGGACACAGGCTGGATGTCCCCTGCCCACACCTGGGCCCTGAGTCAACCACAGATGGCACGAGCATGTGTACCTGATGGTTCTGTGCAAACTGGATACTCCTGAGTTGAAGGAGGCCCTCACAGGGAGGCACAGCCTTCCCACTGCTGGTGCCTCTGAGGGCCACAGCTGGATGCATCCCTGGAGAGCAGGAAGCAGCAGAGTGGAGATGACACAGAGCACATTTCCAAAGCAGGAGGAGTTCTAAGGACATCACCAGGTGTGTGCATCTGGGAGCCAGAGGAGAATCATGAGAGCAGTTTGTCCAGGGTGAGAACACTAGTCCAAATACTGACATCACACATTCCAGACATGAGCTCAGGACACTGACCACCAATCTTGCTTCTCTGTTTGATTTCACACTTGCATCAGGAGGTTAACTATGACAACTCCAACATATTTATGTTAAATACATAAAGACATCAGAAAATAAGATCAAAAGAAAAGAAATTCTACATTCTGAATGCTGTTCTGTCCATCATACTGACTCATAGAACACACATCTGCCCTCAGTGCTGCTCTGCCTGGGCCTCCACCCAGAGCTGCTATATAGCAGAAGGACATGCAAATAGGGCCTCTCTCTGCTCATGAAAACCAACCCATCCTGACCCTGTAGCTCTGCACAGAAGCCCAGCCCTGGACTCCCAGCTCATCCCACTCAGTGGTCAGGACTGAACACAGGCTGCTCACCATGGACTGTGTGCTCATCTGGGTTTTCCTTGTGGCTGTCTTCAAAGGTAATTCATGGAGAACAGAGATCCTGAGTGTGTGAGTGGACAGGATTGAGAGAAAGAGTGGATGAGTGAGAGTGTCCTGACCAGGCTACCTCTGTGTTTGCAGGTGTGCAGTGTGACGTGCAGCTGGTGGAGTCCGGGGGAGGCCTGGTGCAGCCTGGGGGGTCCCTGCGACTCTCCTGTGCAGCCTCTGGATTCACCTTCAGTGACAACTGGATGACCTGGATCTGCCAGGCTCCAGGAAAGGGGCTGGAGTGGGTTGGAGAAATTAAAAAGGATAGTAGTACAATAAATTATGCCAATTCCGTGAAGGGCTGATTCACCATCTCCAGAGACAACTCCAAGAGCATGCTGTACCTGCAAATGAGCAGCCTGAGAGCTGAGGACACGGCCACCTATTACTGTGGGAGACACAATAAGGGGACCTCAGTGTGAGCCCAGACACAAACCTCCCTGCAGGGCCCCGGGGCCAGCAGGGGGCGCTCAGCACGCAGGGAGCTCAGGGTCACCCAGGTGCAGTTGCAGAGGCGGATGGGGTTGGTTTCCTGCATCTGGTGGCATCTCCATGTACCACCCTCCCAGGGGAGCTTTGTAAACTTGTTGTCAATATGAGTTTTTGATGACTTTGAAAATACACACTCTGAATTTTGTTACATACAATACCTTCTTAAAATCAATGCATCATATTTATTATTGGAATTTATTTTGATACATTAATATGCATTTATTGAATATAAAATCTGTTTTTTTTGTCCACAATTCCTCTTCTTTACTTCCCCTCCTCCCTCCCTCTTTCCCTTTCTCTACTGACCCGCCTCCTACTTTTTCACATTTTCTCCTAAATTAACACTGTATGTAAATGTGATGCCCTTCCTGTGGCACATCCCTCCAAGTGCAGGATGCGCTGTGGGCAGAGCTGACCATTCGCATCTGCTCAGTCCCCTCTGTGCCTCCCCCCGTTCCTGTCCCTCCTCCCTCACCCTTAGTCTCCTTCCTCATCTCCACTCAGCTTTTCTATTTTCTTGGGATTCCACCTGCCTTTATTTCCTTTTTTGCTCTGTCTTCAAACATGAACGAGAACCCTCAACCTTGACTCTCTGAGCTCCTCTTCGTCCCTTTCCCTAATGCTCTCCAGCTCCCTCCATTCACCATAATTTCACCCTCCTAATGGCGAGTGGAGCAGCATTTGGTATGTCATCCATGTTCTCTTTATCTGCTCATTATTGCTGGGCACGTGGGCTGGTTCCACAGCCTGGTCTCATGAAGGGCACTACGTAAACACTGCAGTGGCTGTATCACTATGGAGTGCTCATCTTGGGGCTTTGGGATAAATACCATGGAGCAGGGCAGCTGGGACCCCATGACTACATGCCTTTTCTTCTGAGGGATCCCCGCCCTGCCTTCCCCATGGTTGTTCTAATTTTCAGTGCTGCCAACACAGTAAGTGTTCCTCCCCATGATTTATCCAGCCTTTTAATTATTTGTGTTCTTGATACCTGCCATTCTGATTGAATAGAGAGGGAATCTCATGGTCATTCTCACTGGAATTTCCTGAAGTGATAGAAATATGAACGTATTTTCAAATCACTGTTGGTCTTTGAAGCCGGGCTTGGGAGGCTGAGGCAGGAGGATCACAAGCTCATAGCCAGCCTCAGCAATGGGGAGGTGCTGAGCAGCTCAGTGAGACCCTGTCTCTAGATTAGATAAAAATAGGACTCAGGCTGTGGCTCACTGGTTGTGAGCCGCTCAGTTCCATCTGCTGTACCAAAAAACAAATCCCACAAATATTTGTTCATCATCAGTATTTCTGCTTCTGAGAAGTGCCTGCTCAGTCCGTTAACCATCTCTTAATTTGATTACTTGTTTGGAAGGTTAAGGCTTTTGAGCTCTTATATATCCTGGGTACTAATCCCCTGTCTGAGGAGCAGGACAGAGGTGTTCCCCTGACCTCTAGGCTCTCTCTGTGCACTTGCTTGTCCCGTGTGCTGTGCAGAAGCTCCTGATGTTCTTGTCTTCCCGCTGACTGATTCTTGATTTTGTTCTTCACTTTAGGGTGTTTTCTGTTGGTTTATTCTTTCAGATGCAAACTCTATATGTTCACATCATCAGCAAACAGACCTGGTTTATTTCTTCCTTGCTGGCTTGCATGATTTTCAACATTCTTACCAACTATTCCCAGGACCAGGTTACCAGCCCCTGTGTAACTGAAATGCTGAAGGGCCTTCCTTGCCCTGGTCCAGGTCTCAGAGAAAACCCTCAGGGTGTCCCCCTGAAGCAGGATTCCCTGTGTGATCTTCACAATGACCGTCACATGCTGTTCCTCCTTTGAGTAACATGCTGCTTGCTTTCCTCATGGAAAGTGCTGGATTCCCCCCAGTGGAGTGTCTGCATTTGCTGCGAAGCTCTTGTGACATTGGCCTCTATTTTGCTGAGGAGGGAACCACTTTGAGCTGCTCCTGCAGCTGTCCCTGCATCCCTGCCAAGGCCCTCCTGTCAAGGGATTGCTCCCTTACTGTGCACTTCCCTTCAGTTTCCTGCTGGCCAGCACTTTTTGGCAGAGTTCCAGCACCTAGTTCATCATGGCTATTGGACTGGAGTTGGCTTTACTGTGGGTCCTCATCTGGGTTTGGACCAGCCTGTGTCTGACCTCTTAAGGGGGTTATCCCTCAGTTCTCCTCTGCACATTTTGCAGGTCCATCCATGAGGTCACCTGCTTGGCTCTGTTCCTTCATTCATGGTAGTCACCCATCAATCTGCCCTGCCATTTCTCAGTGCCTACTGTTTGCCTCTTCCAGGTGCAGACTTGGCAGACCTGGTGGAACCTGGGTCCTACCAACAGCCCTTCAGTTTGCTATGACATCATGGCTATGGGCAGAGGGGCAAGAGGGATGCCCTTGGGCATGTTGAGCTCTCTGGGCAGAGGCAGTTGAGAATGCTGACAGCACCTGAGTGGTGAGTGGGCAGGATGTCTGCACAGCTAGCCAGAGACACTCTGGTAATTGGGCAGTGGCAACTGACCAGGTCTCCTCTGACTGCAGCACCATGGACAGGCTCTGTAGGGTAGCTTCCTGCTTGGAACGCCTTTGTGGTAATGGGATGCCCTCTGCTCACAGAACCTCCCAGTTTGATGCTGGTCACATACGTGGGGGTTGTGATACTGCACTGTTGAGTCACAAACTTGAATGTGGTGGGGACACATGCAAAGATGACAAGGCGGCTGGAAGCTGGTGCACAGCACAAAGTTGAAGGTTGGAGCAAAGATGAATAACACAGCAGAGGACTACAGACCAGCATAGATATAAGGTCTCATGAGCTCACCTGACCCAAGTACATGATTTAGCAAATACGAGTGGGAGAGCCCTCTGCAGTCCAGGAGAATCGCAAGCAACTCACACAGACACCCATGGTGGTCATCCTCATCTGCACTCCCACAACTATGTTGAGAGGGCTTGTCTCCATTTCTTGAACAACAGTGCTTTTGTTTTTCTCTGCATAATGGCCACTCCATCTGTAGTGAGACGACCTCAGTGTGGTTTTCTGGGCTTCCCCTTGATGGCCACTCCATTTGCAGTGAGATGACCACAGTGTGGCTTTCTGGGCTTCCCCTTGATGGCCACTCCATCTGCAGTGAGATGACCACAGTGTGGTTTTGGTGGGCTTCCCCTTGATGGCCACTCTGTCTGCAGTGAGATGACATCAGTGTGGTTTTCATGGGCTTCCCTGTGTGGATGTAGAAAGGATTCACTCCATAGACTGTGGAAAGGTAAAGTTCTGACTGCACTCTCAGGATTATTCATGCTTGGGGGAAAAATGCCAAGTGACCAGACCTGCCCATGGCCATTGCCCCAGGTGAGCTTTGCTTATCCTTCTCTCTCCCTCCTCGCTGTGCAAAACTGTGTGACTCCTAATTGGACCATCCTTACAGACTATCATGTTGCACTACCGGTACTTTGTTCTTGGAGTCCCCGCTTCTATAAAAGTGCTGGACTTCCTTAATAAATTTTGAGATTATGTCTAGAACCTGCTCTCCTAGAGTTGTGGCCTCTGTCACTTTACTCCCTTCCAGATGGGAAAAAGACCCCACAGGTCGAGACCCAGCCAAATGGCTACAACACTTCCCCTTGATGTCCACTCCATCTGCACTGAGATGATCTCAGTGTGGTTTTGATGGGCTTCCCCTTGATGGCCACTCCCTCTGCAGGGAGGTGACCTCAGTGTGGTTTGGTGGGCTTTCCCTTGATTACAAATATGTTGAACAGTGTTCCTGTGTCTGTTCACCATATTCATGTCATCTTTGGGGAAATGCATGTTTAGTTCACTTGTACATTTGTTGATGGGATATTTATTTCTCTCTGGCTTTAAGTTTTATGACTTCCCTGAATATTTCTGATGCCAGCAGTGGACATATCTGACATCTATTCCTGTGAGATGAGTGGCTGGTAAAGATCGTCCATTCTGCAGCCTCCTTCTACTCACTCTTCATTGTTTCTATGGTCAGCAGAGGTCTGGAATTTGAAGCCATGCCTCTTCTTGACACTCAGTTCCATTTCCTAGTTTTAGTGGTATCCAGTAGGATGATTCCATCTGTGCCAGTGAATTTGAATAGCTAGTCTAGGATCTCCTAGCAGTGGCAGATGTCAGGAGCTAATACCCAGGTCTGTGCTCCAGTTCATGTGAATTCTGTGCAGGGTGAGACCTGGGTCTACCTTTCTTCCCTCTTCTGTATGTGAATATCCAGTTTCCCTAAAACAAGTGTTTAAAAGACTGTTGTTCCTCCAGCATAGGTTTTTGGTAACTTTGTCAAGGATCAGATAATGGCATCCATGGGGATGTTCTGTGTCTTCTGTACAGTTCGTCATCGTGTCTGTTTTCATGCAGCTCCATGCTGCTTTGTTACTATGGCTCTGTACTTTATAAACATGGAGGTTTTGATAGCTCCAGCATGGCTTTCTTTGCTCAAAATTGCTTTCATTACGCTGATCCTTCACATTTTTGTAGAAAGTTGAGGCTATCCTTCTAGTTCTGTGAAGAATGTCACTGGATTGCGGTGTGCATGCAGATCACTTTGACAGCATGGACATTTTGACAAAATGATGTTGCCTCTAAAAGGACACAGAGGTCTTTCCATCTTCTAAGTTCTCCCCTTTCTTTCTATGGTGTTTTAGAACTTGCCTCTTGCAGGTCTTTCAACTCTGGGGTTAGATTCACTCCCAAGAATTTGGTGGTTTTTGCCACTGATCTTTCTAAGTCTATAGTGAGTTTCGCAGCTTTCCTGAACTCTTTCTCAGCAGGTATGATATTTTTCCATCATGAATTCCTGATTTTGCTTCTTGGTTCCAAGATTAATAGTATCCTTTGTAGGCACAGTATTTGTGGAAGATGATCTGGCATAAGATGGAACCGATTAGAGGGAAGATGATGTGACAGACAGCCATGGGAAACAGCAGGTAATGGGCAGCTGCCAGACACACAGTGAGTAACACCTTAATGCACATTTCTTGCCAACAGGTAATTGAACCTGAGATGACATCAAAGGACAGCACTGTCACACACATCACAGCAGAATCACAGTGTGTTCTGTGCCTGAATGCACATGTCCTACCATAGGGAACTGAACCTGAGATGACAATGAAAGACAGGACTGTCACACCCATCACAACAGAGTCAGAGTGTGAGTCATGCCTGAATGCACATGTCCTACCATAGGGAACTGAACCTGAGATGATAAGGAAGGACAACACGGTATCACACCATGAAAGAGTCACAGAGTGAGTCATGCCTCAATGGCCTTGTCTTGCCAGCATGGAATGGAACCCCAGATGACACAGAACTACACTGTCACTCACAGATGACACAGTCACACAGTAAGTCCCATCTCAATGCACTTGTCTTACAAGTAGGGAATTGAACCTGAGATGACATGCACAGGTCTTGCCAGCATGGAAGGTCGACACTGACACACACACCATGACAGAGCTGACCCTGGTCATCATCCAGCACCATGCATGCTCAGGCTGTGTGTGTTCTGCTGCTCTGTGATGGGCAGTGCTCTAGGAGTGATCACAGCAGTCATCACAGCACATGAGTCTTGTTGGCCATTCTGATGGCCATGATGCCCTGGGTGGCAGGAGCTCTCAAGGGCCTGTTGACACCTCTGTGGTCATCTGCAGACAATTGCCCTGTTTTGATGGAAGTATTGATCAATTGTGCACATAAATTCCAAAAACACAATGAAGGAACAGAAAAACCATTCCATGTAACGACAATTGGAAGCCTAGTTCCAACATTGTAAGAAAATCGTTCATAGTGAATGAGTTAAAATCCTCTAAAGTCAGCTATTTGCAGAACTGTGGGAGCTGGTGGAGCTCCAGTTTGTGTAGGAACAACACAGTGTATAACCCAATGGATTAGGAGGCTGAGAGGGAGTCAGAGAGAGTGGGCCCAGGAGAGCCACGATAACTCTGGAGCAGCCGCAGCAGCATGGACCAACGGCAACCTGGGAGAGTCTCGTGGCCAGTGAGAAGGGGCTTCCATAACAAGGGGACCACCTTCAGAGAACAGCAATGGGAGCCTGTGCACATCAGCACCAGAGCCTGAGCAGGCATCAGGAGAAGAGGCAGCTGGGAGAAGAGGCCAATGAGCATCACCATGTGGTGAGTCCTCCCGAGTTCCACAGTGGACAGGAGTAGCCATGGACAGCACCAGAGCCTGAGCAGGCATCAGGAGAGCAGGCAGCAGGGAGAAGAGGCCAATGAGCATCACTATGTGGTGAGACCTCCCGGGTTCCACAGTGGACAGGAGTAGCCATGGACAGCACCAGGCTTCTCACAGCAAGAGGCCCAGAAGAGCAGAACTGCCCTGCATGCAGATTGCACCACACAGCATAGTGCCTGTGTCTCAGTGCTCTCAGCAGCCTCTGCAGGGCCTCACCTGATGCCTTCAGGAAGTGTGTGTCTTAAGGTGGCAGGAGCCACGCATGGCAGCTTCCTCAGGACAGGGGAGAGGAGCAAGGAGGAGCAAGGTGAGGAAAGCCCCACTTGTCCAGGTGGGCATGCGATGAAGGAAAGACCCCAGGAGGAGTGACTCCTGAGAGGGCAGACAGGGCAGAGGGAGCCTCCTGAAGGTGTGGAGGCAGCAGGGGCTGCTCAGCAGGCACCTCAGCAGCAGCAGTGCTCACAGTGAGGGACCCACATCAATGAGCAGCTGCTGCAGGCCAAGCTGGCAGCACAGCAGGACAGCCTGGGTCCACCTTCCCCTCCACACACACCCCTCAGGGCCCTGGGTGCAGGTGATTCTGCCCAGGAGCCTCTGCACACTGGGCCTCCCAGGTGGACTCTGACCTGCTCAGGAACTCCTGCATGCACAGCTCAGGACCTGGGGAAATCACCAGCTGTGGATAAAGCCTGCACAGGACTCTGGAGCTCCCAGGAGCCTCTGCTCTCCTGCTGCTAAGTGTCTGCAGGGAGCACTCTGGTTCTCAGGAAGACCATGGCTGTAGGAGAATGTTTCCCTGCCCCTTATCACTGTGGCCACAGCTGAGGCTTTGCCACCAACTGCCCCAACTTCTCATGCTGCTGTCATTTAAAACCTCCCTGTATGGATTTTCCTCATAGATCCTGTCCCTCACTTGGGCTGTGTCTGGAATCTCCTGACAGAGCTTTTGTGTGAATTGGCTCCACCTGCCTCCAGGGATTGTCCTGGAGAGGGATAGAAGGACAGATATTGATGGAAGCAGACACCATTAAAAACATGTCTGAGTCCCTGCTGGTGCTAAGTGCTCTGTGCTGGTCTTGAGCACATGCTGGTCATTTACCCAGGTATCCTTGGTTAATGGCAAGTTCAGGGGTTGGGACCAACACTGGTACAGAGTCAGCATCACCAGGGACACTTCCAAGATCAGGTTTCATTAGCACTGAACTCAATAGCAGGAAACCTGAGGATACAGCTGCAAATTCTAGTGGGAGACACAGTCACCTTCCTGCAGGTGGAGCTTAGGACCTTCAGGGAGCTGTGACCTGCAGGGTATGTCCTAACATGTAGGTGGCCAGGAGGACCAGCTGGGTCTTGAGGACTAGCAGTGAGCCCTGGACCAAAAGGGTAGGTCAAGACTGGCACTCAGGTGCAGCTCAGGAGCAGAAGTAGATTCAGAACCACCGTGGGACCTAAGGACCAGGAAGGGTTACTTAGGATCAGCAGGGAGATCAAGATCTGTGGAGAGTATTTGGGATAAGCAGAGGGAGTTCACGATCAGCAGGGACTTCATGTCCAGGAGTGGGACCCTGAGGAGCAGGAGAGGACAGTCAGTAGTAGTAGAGGGAGGACAGGACCAGCAGGGGCACTTGGGAGCAGCAGGGAGCCCAGAACACAGAAGGTGATGAGTGTTGGGGCAGGCTTTGTTGTGTATATTGTGGTTTCTCTTTTCAACTGAGCAATTCCTCTAGCCTTCTGTCTAACTGCATTCACAATCTTTATCAATCCTATTTTCAGTAAATAATGTTTGGCTTTTCTACACTAGATTCATATTCCTGTGATGCTTAACCATTTCTGAAACTCACCCAGAGTTCTGAGTCCTGATGACTGTACAGGTTGGACTGAGGGGACTGTTAGACATTATGTAAGTCTCTCTTATGTGACGCAGACAGAGAAGGAGCCACATATTTTGAAGTAGGATCACAGGAACATGGAGAAGAACATGAGGATGTCCTGCTCCAGACTTCTAGAGCAAGAGTGTCCCAGCTCTGGAGGCCACGGCAAATCTCTCCAGCCCTGGAGCCAGGAAAAACTCAAGTTCAAAACTGTTTTATTTTCTCAGTTGTCCATGTTTTCTCATGTTGCTAATGTATCTTCCCCTCTGCTATTGTGAGTCTTAGGTCTTTAGGTGAGTCTTAGGTGTAACCTTAAAGAGTTATAGGGTTCCTGCTAATTTTCAATACCTCCCCTTGAAGTGAGAGATCAATATCAGCAGCACACCCTATAAACGATATGTGTCCTGAATTTAAATAGTCCCTAATGAGATATTAACAGTGTTGTCCTAATAAACAGATGAGTTCAAATTGTTATCTACAGCATACGATTGCAATAAGAACTGCAATCTAATGTTGGACAGAGAGGATGTGGAGTGGTATAGGACTTAACATTAATGAGATAAGAAGTGAGACTATAGATGTACTATGTCATAGGAATAGTGGCCCTCCATGGCTGCTCAAATCAACATTGGTTCACAGCATGAGACAGGAACAAGAGGATGGGTTGGAGGGAAGCTCCTGGGAATGGGGCACTGGGTGGGAAATTCCTTCCATGACAGTTCATACTAATGGACAACTCAACAGACTTAAAGTCAAGAACCACATGATTATTTCAATATGTGCAGAAAAAAAATCTGATAAAATACAGCACCCCTTCATGCTAAAAACGCTAGAAAAAATAGGGATAGTAGGAATGTTCCTTAACATTGTAAAGGCTATCTACACTAAGCCCACAGCTAACCTAAGTGATGCATCCTCTGAGAGATAAATTAGGAAAACTATACAATTCATAATATCCTCTACAAAAATAAAATACTTGGGAATCAATCTAACAAAAGAGGTGAAAGACCTCTAAAATTAGAACTACAGAATTAAAGAAGGAAATTAAAGAGAATCTGAGGAAATGGAAAGATCTCCTGTGTTCTTGGATAGACAGCATTAATATCGTCAAAATGGCCATACTACCAAAAGTACTATAAAATTCAAAGCAATTCTTATTAAAATCCAATGATGGACCTCATAGAAATAGAGCAAGCAATCATGAAATTAATTTGGAGGAATAAGAGACCCAGAATTGCTAAAGCAATTCTTACCAAGAAGAGTGAAGCAGGGGGTATCACAATACCAGAACTTCAACTCTATTAAAGAGCAATAGTAACAAAAACAGCATGTTATTGGTACCAAAATAGACAGGTAGATCAATGGTACAGAATAGAGGACACAGAGACAAACCCACATAAATACAGGTATCTCATACTTGACAAAGGAGCCAAAAACATGCAGTGGAGAAAAGACAGCCTCTTCAACAAATGGTGCTGGGAAAACTGGAAATCCATATGCAGCAAAATGAAACTAAACCCTTATCTCTCACCCTGCACAAAATTCAATTCAAAATGGATCAAAGACCTAGGAATTAGACCAGATACCCTGCACCTAATAGAAGAGAAAATAGGTTCAAATCTTCATCATGTTGGCCTAGGGCCAGATTTCCTTAACATGACTCCCAAAGCACAAGAAATAAAAGCAGGAATCAATGATTGGGATAGAGTCAAACTAAAAAGCTTTTTCTCAGCAAAGGAAACAATCAGCAATGTGAAGAGAGAGCCTTCAGAGTGAGAGAAAATCTTTGCCACACACACTTCTGATAGAGCACTAATCTCCAGAATCTGCAAAGTACTCAAAAATTTTACACCAAGAACACTAATAACCCAATCAATAAATGGGCCAAGGAAATGAACATACCCTTTACAGAAGATTTACAAGCAATCAACAGACATATGAAAAATTGCTCAACATCCCTAGTTATAAGAGAAATGCAAATCAAAACCACCTTAAGATTTCATCTTACCCCAATTAGAATGTCTTTTATTAAGAATACAGGCTACAACAGGTGTTGGTAAGGATGTGGGGAAAAGGGTACACTCATACATTGCTGGTGGGATTGCAAGTTGGTGCAGCCACTCTGGAAAGCAGTGTGGAGATTCCTCAGAAAACTTGGAATGGATTCACCTTTTGATCCAGCTATCCCACTCCTTAGTCTATACCCAAAGGACTTAAAATCAGCATACCACAGTGATGCAACCACATCAATGATCAGAGCTGCTTAATTCACAATAATTAGATTGTGGAACCAACCTAGATGCCCTTCAATAGAAGAATGGATATAGAAACTGTGGTATATATACACAATGGAATATTACTCAGCCATAAAGAAGAATAAAATTATGGCATTTGCAGATAAATGGATGATGTTGGTGACTGTTATGCTAAGTGATATTAACCAATCCCAAAAATCCAAAGGCTGAATGATGTCTTATAAGTAGATGAGGATGCATAATGCAGGTTGAAATGGAGGCAAGAATGGAGGAAAGATGGATTGCATAGAGGGAAAAGAGGGGTGCGATGGGGGTGGGGGATAAGAGTAATAACAGAATGAGACAGCATCATTACCCTATGTACAAGCATGATTACATAAACGGTGTGACTCTACTTATTGTACAACCAGAGAAACAACAGCTGTACCCCATTTTTGTATAATGAATAAAAAAATAAATTAATTAAAAAATTCAAAAAAATTATAATATAGAGAAAAAAAGACTTTTGAATTTCATACAAAAGCATGTCATAGATGGACCCTTCTCTTTGTACTAATTTCTGTGACAGTCATCTTTCCTCTCCTGTAAGAAAGCACCTGACAAGACCAACCTAGAGGAGGTAAGCTTTGTTCTGGCTCCAGGTTGTAGAGGGCCATTCAATTGTTGCCCCACTCCACTCCTCTGGACCTAGGGGAAGGAGAGCATCCTGGGGAAAGGGCAGCAATGGAAAGAAGGTGCTCACCTCAAGGTTGCCACCAAGCACAGGGGAAATGATGGGGGCAACAGGGAAGAGGAAACTCTCTTGGACATCCCCATTGACTCCCCTCTTCAGTCGCACCTCTCCTGTATAAATGACCACTCCTATGGTCCATCTAACTAGGGTCACTTACAGGGTGCATAACACTGTACCCTAGTCTTCCATGACCTAATCTTCCTACCTCTGTCTCTTCCTGCACAAACACAGGTGCCTGGGACCATCCATCTCCAACCTGCAACAGAGAGATGAGCAGAGCTGAGGAAGGGACCAGGAGGAGGTAGGAGGCTGGGAAGGGAAGTCATCGAGATTGAATGGGAGCAAATTACTCTCCAGGCTTGTATGATTACTTCAAAATGAATGCAATGTCATATATATCTTTGCTGAAATAAGAATAAATATTAAGGTCTGTTTTGAATATTCAGAGTCTTTTTAAGTTCAAAATATGTTTTAAATAGTTCTTCTAATTCTTTAAAGAAAAAAAAGCTGTTGGTGTTTCAATAGGAAGTGCTCTAAAATCACAGTTCTATTTGGCAGTTAAAACAGGTTCACAGTTTTAATCATTCTTTTGCATGGACCCTGGGTTTCCTTCAATTGCCTTGCTATATTTTTCTAGAATGTTTTATAGTTTTCAGTATCTCTCTTTAAGCAGATTAGTTATATGCACACTTAGAGAGCCAGGTTAAGCACAGCATCCGCTGACTCATATTCAGCATCTCCAGCTGGAATTTATTTTCTATAATTGGGAACCTACTCTGAGGACCATGGAAACATCCTGGTTTCTCTTCCCTTTGGTGGTGGCTCCCACACGTGAGTGTCTCAGGGATTCAGGGAGGAAGATGTGGTGCAGCTGCATCTGAGCTCATGACTCACTGTGGCCTTCTGTCCCAGGCTCCTGTCCCAGGTGCAGCTGCAGGAGTCAGGACCTGGGTGCTGAAGACCTGGCAGACCTGTTCCTCACCTGTGCTCTCTCTGTTACTCCATCACCTTTGGTCAATATTGGAGCTGGATCCCACAACCACGAGGACAGGGACTGCAATTAATTGGGCCCCTTGTTGGTAAAAGAGACACAACTTACTACCCCGCCCTGAACAATTGGGTCACCATATTCAGAGATACTTGAAAGAACCAGTTCCCCCTGTGTGGAGTCCTTTGAGCAACTAGGATGTGGCTGTGTATTTCTGTGCTAGACTCAGTGAGGGGATTCAGTGTGATCCCAGGCACAAACCTCCCTGCATGGTACTTTAATACCAGCAGGTAAAGCTCAAGATCAGCAGGGTCTCTAGATCAGTAAGGGAATCTCAGGAACAGCAGGTAGAAATCACTGGGAACAAAATGGGGAGCTCAGGATAAGCAGGGGTACTGGGGAGCCATGAACAACAGGAAGGGACCAAGGAGCAAGTGCAGAGGGGAAACTGGGCAGGGAGGGACCTCCTGGAATCCTGGGCGGGGGCTTCCGCTCTTTCTCAAATTTCTGGAACCTTAGCAGGCACTGTAATGTGTCTACTGTAGAGGACCTGAGGAAAGTCCAAGCCTCAGGTACTGAACAGACACTTTATTAAATTTTACTGCATTTGTATTTGTTTTCTTAATCTCATTCTTATGAATTTCCATGGAAATGCAAACTCACATTGTGCACAACTGAAAGGAGATTGAAATATTCACGACTCAAGTGTCCTTGGAGAATAGAGGAAGGAGAATAGTTAGAGGACCACTATTGTCCTCTAACTGTCGTCTGCTGATTTTGTCATGGAGAGGAACTGCTGCATGCGGGACTCAGTGTCTCTGATTAACAGTGAAGGCATCCTGTCCCTGTCCTCATGGTCTGAGAACTTCTAACCCTTCTGCTGGACCACTCAACAGTCCTGCTCCCCTGGCTTAGCCCACCACCATGACAGTCCCTCTGCCTGGAGGAAGCAGGGAAGGGAACCTGACTGGACTCAGGGTCCAAGTTCCTGAAGGAGCCCATTGCTCAGGGGAGGGGTTGGCAGCAGTGTCCTTCTCCTCAGCTCTCCTTATTTTGTAGTGACAGCATCTATGGCTCAGTGTGTCCTGGAGCAGTGTGGGCTTCAGTGCCTGCCCCTCCAGATGGCCTGGTATGCATACTGATGGGATGCATGTGCTGCTCACAGTGACAAGAACAGTCCAAGATCTGTGGCGTTGGCAGTGTCACATAGTCCTCAAAGGAAACACTTAAAGCTTTGGGCACAGGCAGAGCCTTGTAGAAGAAATGTCCCTTCAGGGAGCCTGCACGGGGTCATGCTCACCAGGACTGAGTCTTTATGGACATTGAGTGTCTCCAAGGAGGAGTGCAGATTGAAGCTCTTAGGAGGCACTTTACCAGCCTCCAGGTTTGTTTACAGAGCCAGCAAAATGAGAGCCAGCCTGGGGAACTGAATGTACAGCATCGTACGCAGGAGGGACACAGACTTGACTGCATTCAGAAAGGCATGTGGTGGGTCTGCTGGAGTCTGATCTCAGCTCCTGCCCAGTGAGGAGGGGGAGCCAGTGTCATATCAGCAGGTTCTTCTGGGGCCCTGAGGTTGCTGCTGGTCCAGCTGGCATTGGACTGTGGTTCCATCTCTTGGTAGGAATGGAGTGTCAACCCTATGCTGGGGTCAGGATTGTGTCTGAGGCACAGCGTGTGTTTGAATCACAGCTTCAACCTGAGGGGGATGACCCCAGGGTCACACCCACATCTGACCCAGATTATGGCTGGATAGGACTTAGACACAAATTCCACATTTGGTCCTGCCATGAGTGACTATCCAGTGACCTTGGGAAGGAAGTCCTGCATTTATCACATCAGGATGGGTGATGATGGAATCTCAGGGGTGGAAGGCAGGGGCCACTTCTCATTCAGGTGCTGGTACTTAAACCTCACCTGCACCACTGAGAGGGGTCTGGTGGGTTGGAAGCAACCCAGGAGGGCTCTCACCTCCTTCAAATGATAAGAGCCACAGAAGGGCCTTGAGGGGTGGACATGGCCTTGGCCCTCGCCATTTAAAGAATCCATGACATCTTCTGTCCTGGGAGCTTGCAGCAACAGAGCACTGTGGGAAGATGGAGCTAGCCCTAGCCCACAGCTCACCTGCCCAGGCTGCTTCTCAGACTGCTCAGTCTTAGAAACATGAGAAACTTAGGAGAGACATTAGGTTTGTATCACTCTAGGGATATTGTGCTGTAAGCCAGAAAGGACAAAGACTCTCATCTGTGGACCACATATTCAGATGACGTTGCTTCATATTTCTGGGGTTTAGTAAGAGCAGGAGTTGGTTTTAGGTCAGTGTTAAAAGAGACATAACAAGAACAATGTTGAGCAGAAAACCTTATATGAACTCACAACTTCAGAGACTCAGTCTAGGGTCAGCTGTTCCCATTGTTCTGTCCCAAGATGATGGTGGGACATTGTGATAGAAATGTGTGGTGGGGAGCTCATGGTGCCTGGAAGCACAGAGAGCAAGGGGAAGGGGCCACACATGAGACACAGCCTTCCAGGCCACACCCTCAGGAGCTTCATCCCCTAGCTATGCCCCACCTGCCTATAGCTACCACCAAGTCCCCTCAAATCACTACCCCATCACGTGAGTCCACTGATAAGGGTACAGCAGGCCTAATGCAGTCACTTCTTTACTAAAGATTCTCCTAGTGGCACAGGAGAGTTTGGGGAAATCTCATATCCAAACCAGGACATTCTGTATCTGGTCCCCAAACCACATGTTAATCTCAAAAGTACAAAAAGCATTCAGTTGTCTGCAGAGGCACCATGGTCTCCAGAGTTCTAGCATTGCATGTAAGTCCACATCCTAACTCTCCTATCAGATTCATGAAACTCTTTCCTGTGACTTCTTGTCAAAGTCAAAAGCAGGTGACATATGGTCAATGCACTCTAGTACAGAGTAAGTAATTCCATTCCAGAAGGGTAAATGGGGCACAGAAACAATGGAGGGAAACAAGTCCAGACTGAAACCCAGCAGGCAGACACTAGTCCTGCACCTCCATGTGCAGCACCAGCACATAGTGCATCATGCTTACTGCTCAGGGTCTGGGGATGTGGTCTTGGTCCCAGTGGTCACAAGGGCCATGACCTCTATATTAGGCTGGCTCCGTCCACATCCAGCAGCTTCCCCAGCAGATGTTGCTCATTACTGGCATCTCATAATCCAGGCACCTCCACTGCTGAGTTGTTTACTTTTCACAGATTCCCACATCTCCCTCTCGGGCAGCCTGGAGAGATTCAAGTCCTGCTATGCTTTACCTGGCCTCCCAGGTGAGCCTTGATGACCCTGATTCCAGCATGCTGCATCTGCAGAACCAGCTCCACATTTTCTACACTAAGATCTGTCCTAAAATCAAGCAGTAAATAATCCCCCTTAAGCCATGGCTGCAGTGGACTCTGAGGGCATTTATGACTGAGGACATAAAAATTAATCTTCAGGGAAAAATTTTTCAGGAACCCATGTGTGAAGGGGATGCCCCCAATCTCTTAAATAACTTTCCTCTTCCAGATCCTTGGTTCGGCCATGAGTGTTGGCTTACAGTTTACTGAGATGCAAAGTATTTAATTTTTCTTGAGTAGTGGTGATCACTTCAACAATCACGTGTCACTCTATCTTGCATTCACTTTTCCATGCCCACTGTGTCCAAATGGTGATAGATGTTACCAATTCTCACAGGAAACCTGGTGACAAACTGACAGCAATGGCCATGCCCCTGCTGGAATGCTGTGCTGCTTTGAAATTATCCCTGCCACATTTAATAGTCTATCACATCTGAATTCTGCATCACAGAATGCCTCAGGACATCAGGAAGGTGGACAAGCTCCTTTCAGAATGTGACATGGATGACCTCCAGCCCCATGTCCCCACCTGCCTGTTCCCTCTGAAAGGCTTTGAGCACAGTCTCTACTGTCCACATTCCTATCAGCACTCTGGTTTCATGGTGTCCTGGTCAGTTGCCCTGTATCTCTGCTTACCACACTCAAAGCCTTCTGCAGTCTCCATCCTTTCCAGACACCTCCCAAAACAAGCTCCAAAGGCTTCAGAGCCACATGGTCAGGGTAGGCACAGCTGTGGCCCCACCTCCCCATTCCAACTTCTGTGTCAATCAATTGTCCCTTTCAGTGATAAAAAGACCTGACCAGAATGACCTGAGATGAGCAAAATCTTATTTAGGACTCTGGTTTCAGAGCATCATTCCATGTTCAGCCAGCTCCCCTGCTGTGGGCTTCAAGAGCTGGAGGGACCTCATGGCAGAGGGTGTGCTGAGGAGACCTGCTCAGCCCATGCTGTCCAGGAACAGATGGTGTGGCCAAGATGCCGGAGAGAGGGGACAAGTGCTCCCAACACAGCCCCAGTGACCCACCCCTCATACTATGACTGTCCCCTAAAGGTACTATCAGTTAGTCCATTCAGGCTGCCGTTCCTTCAGGTGAATCAGTCCACATAGTGGTCTTCAGCCTCATGATCTAAACATCCCACTTATGAACATTTTTGCATTATCTTAGGAGGTTCAGGGGCCCCTTACCTGCTAACCAGAACAGGGGTCTTCAGGCTACTTCTGGTCCCACTTCCCTGCACAGCAATGGTATCTGGTAAAGCCAGACAGGCAACTGAGGCACCTGGTGTGCTCACATGGCTGGGGCCTGAATTTCCAGATGACTGGAAATTAATTTTCTCTGCTGCTTTCTCCAACCCTCTCCTGTGCTGAGGGAAGTTGATGGCTTGCAGCCAGTCCAGGTCCCCTGCTGTATCAAGGGGTTTGTTGAAAGAATAAAAACATCTTCTTATCACTCCTCCTCATGTGTGTGCTTACCAGCAGCTTCCTCATGTCACTCACAGTGCTGCAAGAATTTAAATATTCACAAACAGGTGGAAGGAGAAAAATTCAAGATGTTTCACCTCTGGGAAATTGCTCAGAATGAAGCCCACTTGGGCCTGATTTACACATCATGGGGCATTTTGAATAAAGATGAAGAGTTGAACATAAGTGACTGAAAATGCACACTGTATAAAATCTCTATTAACTTTCCAAGAAGAGAACTGATGTGCATCAGAGTGAAGAAGGTCATAAGTGGTTGAGATGGGGAGGGAGGCCCAAGTGTGGAAGGGGAGGAAAGGAGGACCCAGGAGACAGTGGAATGCAGGATGCCAATGCTCTGACTGTGTTGGGGTGCAGCACTGCTCAGTGTGATATCCTATCAAATGCCACCCTTACAGTTAAACTGCTCACTATAGTCACTAACACTCAATACCATATTGAGCATAATCATTCAACATCAGTTGCTTAGACAGAGTGAAAGCCAAAGGTCCATTATCCTGTACCTACAGACTCCTGGTCTTCTGCCTGCTTTCAGACCACACTGAATAAAACACGTCACCATGATGTCAGTAGGAAGGACACTGAGCAAACCTCACCAGGAACACCCTACTCTGCTCAGGAGCAGAAGCAGGTCACTGGGAACCAGGATGGAAACACAGGTCCAGACAGTGGGGAGGGCTCAGAGCATGAGCTCTGCACACAGCACATGGTGATTGATGACTCATTCGGCACTTGCACATAGAGACACAGGTCACACGAGAGTTTCCATTAGGTGACGTGTGACATGCAGCTAATGAAGCACGAGGAAGTGTTCTGGACATGTGATGGATATTTAAGGTCTCTGCTATGCTGGGGGATCACGTTGAAGGGAATATGATACGTGCCACCAGCTACCCAATAAGCTGACATCTGCTGGGACCCTGCTCCACCTGGGCCTCCACCCAGAGCTATAGCAGGAGCACATGCAAGTAGGGCCTCCCTCTGCTTATAAAATACAGCCCACCCTGACCTGTAGCTCTGCACGGGAGCTCAGCCCTGGACTCCCAGCTCATCCCACTCAGTGGTCAGGACTGAACACAGGCTGCTCACAGTGAAGTGTGGGCTCAGCTTGGTTTTCCTTATGTCTTTTCCAAAAGTGGTTAATGGAGAACAGAGGTCCTGAGTGTTTGAAGGTGCAGGAGTGAGAGAAAGAGTGGATGAGTGAGAGTGTCCTGACCAGGCTGCCTCTGTGTTTGCAGGTGTGCAGTGTGAAGTGCAGCTGGTGGAGTCTGGGGGAGGTCTCATGTGGCCTGGGGCATCCCCGTCACTCTCCTGTGCAGCCACTGTATTCACCTCCAGTAGCTATGGGATGCACTGTGTCTGCCAGGCTCCAGGGAAGGGGCTGGAGTGGATCTCAGGCATTAGTAGTAGTAGCTACATAAACTGCTGGTTCTCTGAAGGGGAGATTCACCATCTCCAGAGACAACTCCAAGAATATGAGGTACCTTCTAATGAGCCATCTGAGAGCCCAGGAGACAGCCACCTATTACTGTACCAGGACACAAGGAGGTGACCTCAGTGTAAGTCCAGACATTAATGTCCCTGCAGGATGCCCAGGGACAGCAGGGGTTACTCAGATGCAAGGACCTACTGATTGAATGTCCTGGATTTGTTTTCTGATAACTTCTGAATTTTTCAGTAAGATTTGCATAATTTGTAAAGTTTTCTATAGTTATGATTCTGTGTCTAATACAATGGTTTTTGAATTAAAAAAATAACTCGTTGGATATTTTTGATATGACATGATGTTATATCATGAATTTCACAGTCCATAAATAAATTTCCAAGCAACATCATCATATCTAATATCCATTGAGTTAAAATCCTAAAAGTCCACTGACTTACAATATCATTCTTCAAGCAAAAATTGAAATCATTAGAAGTTTAGTTTTTTTATGTTTCTACCTGGAGGTGAATTGAGGAATCTCACAAACACCAAGAGAATTTCTGGGCCACTTTGCAGAGTAAGACAGACACAGACCCACACACTCGTGTGCAAGCTCACACTCTCAGCTCTGCACAAGATGGTCACACCTGCCTGCCCCTGAGGGGAAGATGATAACACTCATCAGGAGAGAGCCCAAGAGCTCTCTAAATAAACACCAGGACTTTGATTTTCTCTGTGTTTCAGCTCCTAATTCTGCTCCTTGAAATTCCTGCTAAGAACTGTGTCTATGATGAGACCTCCAGTACTGCGGGGTGCCCACTCTGACCCCCCAGCTGCCCACACTGTGATAGTCAGGAGGAGCTCTATGGAGACCATGCACATGTGGAAAGTGGACATCTCGTCATTCACTGGGAAGTTCCATCATTGCCCATGTGTGCACAGATTCCATGGGGCCTCTGCACCTGTCAGGAAGCAGAGCTGCAGCCAATGCAAACACACCTGAGAACTACAACACTCTACACCTTCTATATTTCAAGCATCAGCAATGCCTCAAGGAGGAAACACAGGGCACGGAGAATGGTCAAAGGCATGGTGAAGTTAAATATGGGAGAACACAGACCTCCCAACATGCAAGTCCAGGTTTTGTCTGCAGGTTTCAGCTACCCCAGGAGCTGGTCCATGAGACCTGACTGCTGTCCCTGCTGCTGGCTCTGCTCTGCAGTGAGCTTCCTTGGGGAACACCTGCTGCTTTCCTCTCAGGCCTGGCATTCCCTGGAGGACACGTCCACAATCACTTTCCACAATCCCTCACTGTTCATTTCTAATTCTTCTTTCATCAGACACACCAACATGATCCTGCCCATGACAGCTTCCCATCCTCTGTGTCCTGTATGTGGAAACATGAAGTGCATTCTGCATGCTCCACATGCAGACCACAGGCTTTGAAGATCAGTACCTGTGGTGAACAGCAACAGCCTGGACCAGCCTCTGCCCTCTCTGTGCATGAGCATTGAAGCATTTTCACATCTGTGGGATGTGTCCCAGCATTATTTCAATATGAGAAGAGATGATTACACCTGCTTGAAATCCATCAGGTGGAAAGATTATCAGAAACAAGAATGTCTT
Source organism: Glaucomys volans (assembly GCA_020662805.1). NCBI lineage: Eukaryota > Metazoa > Chordata > Mammalia > Rodentia > Sciuridae > Glaucomys > Glaucomys volans. The sequence continues at coordinate 33,087 of JAJEJO010002438.1, forward strand.
GTTAGGGTTCACATATGAGGTGTCCCAAAACTCATCTGTGTGATTATGCAAGTTGGTTTAGTGGTGAGATGGCAATATTATGGGAGCTCTAATCTAAACAGGATTAATCCACTTACATGGACTGACTTGCAGCAACTGTAGGCAGGATGAGTGTGGCAAGGGGATGTGGGTCACTGGTGTGTGTCTTTGGGATCACAATTTGTCCCTGTTAGACAGAGCTCCCCAGCTACCTCTTGGGCACCTCCTGAGCTGCTTTCCTCCTCCTGGACCTTCTCCCATGATGTCCTGCCTCACCTGGATCAGAGGTGACGACTCAGACACCATGCACTCCAACCTCTGAAACCATGAGCCAAAGGAACATTTCCCTCTTCTAGGTTGCACATCTCCAGACCTTGGTCACAGTAGCCAAGATATGTCCAACCATGGATACATTTTTATAAGGTTTACTCAAGACCATATCATGAGTCCAGTACCATCATATGAGTCTTGCCAACAAATTGTGGTGAACAGTGAAAGGAAAGTGAAGCCCTGGCTGCCTGGAGCCCATTGTGTCACACCTGGCATAGGTGAGGTGGGGGAGACTGTAACAAAGAGGGGTGCAATTTCCCCAGGGCAGGAGGTGGGATGATCTGAAAATGTCTCAATCATGGTGTGCCTTGATTAGCAGATTTTAAATCAGATGATTTGCCAGGACATGGAAACTTCACCCACAGGGCACAGATGGATTTCTGTTGGTGAAATCATGAAGACCAGCAGGGCTTACCTGAAATACCCCAGGACCAGGAGGTGGGTGTCTGCAGGTGCAGTGTTTGCAGTGAGGTCATGATCAACACCACAGTGAATAAGGAGAGGAGCCTACATGTCTTATTAGCATGTTGTGTTCACTCAGTTAGGAAGGAGATAAACTCCTGAATCCTCATCAGGACATCAGCACCTACACTTGTCCTCTCAGTGAATCCCCCTGACTAAGGAGAGTGTCCACTGTGTTCTCCAAATGATGGTGCTGTGGGCAGGGCAGTTCTCACTGCAGTGATGCTGCCAAGGAAGGAGCCCTGGGCCTCCCTGCCTCACCCAGCCTGCCCTGCATGCCCTTCCTGTCTGATGTCAGCCTGGTTCTGCTGCTCTTGGTGGACTCAGGGACTCTCAGCCTCAGGCTGCAGGTGAGAGTTGCCTCTGCCCCCAGGACCTTCCCTCTGGCCCAGCCCCTTCCATGCTGTCCTTGAGACCAGAGAGCAGGACAGATGAGTGGAAGAACTCAGGGCAGATTCCAGCTCACTCCTGTCCACAGGCATTGGCTGAGCAGTCAGGAGGACAAGCAGGCCAGAGGGTGAAGGGCAGGGCAGTGGGCACACAGCAGGAAGACCCTCCCATCCCAAGACCCTGGATCACTCCTCTTCTGCCCAGTCTGCAGCCACCAAACCTCACAGAGATGACACAGAAGAACTGGTCATGAGAACAAAGTGACGCTCTTTTCCTGGAAGTGGGGAACACCATCCTCAGCCCTGTGATCTTCTTGAGTCATCACTGAGGGATCTTCCTTCAGGGCCTGGGGTTGCACCTGGGGCCTCCTGCATGCTAGGCAAGTTCCTCCCACTCTGAGATCCCTCCCAGGTCCAGGGGGGAAGGACTGTGGGGAGGCAGTGCTGGGCTCAGGAAGGTGGACTCCTGCTCTGACAGCTTTCCAGCACCCCCTAAACCAACTGCTCTCCTGTCAAAGGAAAAGCTCCACTTGGGTTCAAGGTGGGAACACAACTCAGGAGCACTGAGGACCTGGGCATCCTGGCATCAGCCTCTCCAGATATGAGAAGACCCTCATCCACATATAAATTCCTCCCCCTGCTCTGGGTTCAAATGCCCTCTGGGCTGTGGGAGCTCACAGCTCTGCTCACACAGGGCTGAGGGCTCTGGGAAGGCATGTGTGGTCTAGAAGATGAGGCTGCTGGGTCTTCTCCTGTGCCTGGTCACAGCTCCCCTGTTGAGTGTCCCCAGTGTCAGAGCTGGGTCCAGGGGGATGTCGTGCCTGCATGTGACTGACAGGGACTGCCTGTACTTGTCCCCAGGTGTCCTGTGTCAGGTGAACCTGCAGGAGCCAGGACCTGGCCTGGTGCAGCCCTAGGAGACCCTGTCCCTCACCTGTGATGTCTGGATCCCCATCCCAGCCAGTGGTTATGGCTGATGTTGGATTCATCAGCCTCCAGGGAAGGGGTAGGAGTGGATTGGGCAACCATGGAGTGATGGTAGCACTAACTACAGCCCATCCCTCAAGAGCTGAGTGTCCATCCCCAGAGACACATCCAGGAACTAGTTCTCTCTGCTGCTGTTCTTCCTGATCACCCAGGACATGGCCACCTATTACTCTGCCAGAGACACAGTGAGCTGACCTCTGTGTGAGCTCAGACAGAGTCCTCCATGTAGGGGGCCCAGGGCTAGCAGGGGACACTCAGTGCCCCGGGAGCTCAGAGACACCCAAGAGCAAGTGCAGAGAGAAAAGAGAATCTTCTCCACAGTCCTGAGCTCCCTGGCCAGGCAGCTCCTCATGAGACCAACAGCCATGGTGGTTCTAGAGAAGGCTCCTCCTCCTGGACACCACTCAGATCTCCTTGTCCAGGTCAGGTGTCTCTGGATCCCTCTCATTCATTGCAGACTGCATAGCCACATCTAATGTTGACACTTCTGTACAATGACATGAACTGCACAGTGCCATCATGTGAGCTGTGAAATCTTCATGGCTCTGGGGTCCCACAACACTCAGAAGGGTCTCCATGTCCTCCCAAGGGTCCCTCCCAATTCAGTGCTCCTGTGACCTTCCTGTGACTGATCTGTGCACTGGGCACATGCAGATGTCAGAACCCACTTGTACCAGAGACTCCAGCCACAGGGGACCTTTGACAACAACAGGGGACAGTGTGTCTTGTCATGTTAATGAGCAGTCCCTTGTGCTGCCATCAGGTGTTGGAGACCATGGATGCAGCTGATCTAAAGTCACTGTCAGCAGGCACAGCACGGAATCCTCTGTCCCCAAACATAAGCAGGACTGAACTGAGAAATGGTCACAGCAAGCCTGAGACCTGCTCATACTTCACAGAAATGTGTGTGTTCAGAGTGAGCTGTGGTGTACGTGAGCGACCTAACACTCAGGATGGGGCTGTGACACCAGAACATCACACCCAGGGCTCCAAGTGGTGGAGATACTCACTCCTCAGGCAGGTGTGCATGGCTTGTGAACAAGGGTCACCTGAGCAAGGTCTTGGAGAAAAAGGGGTCCCTAGGAAAAGAACTAGGAGGGAGGGCAGTCAGCTCTGCATGAACTGTGGGAGATGAAGGTCAGTTGGTTCTGCCCCTGGACTCAGGACCCTGAAGACACACTGTGCCCAGGACCACTGTGACCCCATCTTGCTGTGAGGTGACCCTAAGTCTGAGAATCCCAGGACACCTGTCTGCTGGGGAGAGGCAGCTTGGAGCCTGCCTGGGTTCCAGCCCTGTGACTGGATTCCAGGGTCACAGAGAGGGATACCCTGGGCTCTGTTCCTGCTCATATCAGTGCCCACCTGTCCTGAGAGTCCAGCTCCCCTGTGGGTGAGGATCAGTATCAGCCATGTTTACATCACAGATTCCTCTAGGCTACTCCTGGTTCAATCCAGAAAATTAAATCCTTTTTTTATCAGAAATATGTCTTGATACCTTTATCATAGATTTCATATAAAAATTTTGTAATTTGCTCTGTTAGTTTTACATTTTGTAATGACATATGCCAACTATGTTTCTTTTAATATTTCCAAGTTTTAATCACATAAATAGTGTCTTAGACCATTGTAAGTATAGAGAATTATTGGTAATTTTGTCACATTCATAGAAGATATCCACCAGATGGATCAAATGGACAGCAGCAAAATTGCTCTGTATATTGAGTAGATCTGAAATTTCTGAATGTGGCATAATTTTCTCAAATTTTTACCTATCTTTCTTTATACAAAATATAAATACAACGACTTTCCTTCAAAGTAAGACCTTGCAGCCCTAGAAACAACTTACTAATTCCTCAATTTTTTTTTCCATTTTGGTTCAGGCAAACAAAAACAGTATTGCATTTGAATTAAGAGAGAATTCTCACAGTGGTTTATATTCTCTCAAATGGACATATTGAAATTTCAGGATTTGCTCTGGGGGCCTCTGTCAGTTCATTCCTAACCCTGATGGATGCTGGGACCACTTTCCCTAACATGAGGCCCCTCACTTGTACATAATCTGTGCTTGATTCCTTCAGCCTGCTTTTCTGTTTACAACATTTGCACCCAGTTAAGTAAATTAGATTTAGTGATTCAATAGTGGAATACACTTTGAAGGACCTCAATAAACAATGGTGTGCTCTAGGCTGGTGTCTCTCCCAGGTGACGGTGTTGATCACCCACATTACTAAGAATGTCAGCATCTCTCTCCAGCAGACACACAGCTGCTGATTCCAGCTGTATTTTCATAGTTACATGGAAATGAGTTCTTATGAAGCAGAGGACAGCACCCTGACACATAGGTGCAAAGCGTCATGGTGAACCCTGGCTGCACACACCAGCTGTCCATCACCTGTCCCTCCTTGGTGTTGGGAGCCCCCATCTGCTCTGCTCCAGTCACTGGGAAGCACAGCCTGGCTGTGGCCACAGGGGCACTGGGAGCTGCAGAGTACCAGGACAAGACCCTCTCTGCATGTGGTCCTCACCACCCACCCCACCCTCACCCTCGCCCTCCTGGCACCTTCCCATCTCCAGTGGTCACTGGTCATCTGTCTTTCCAGGAGCCTGATGCAGTAGCTCCCCCACATGAGTGCTGGTGTGGTGATGGTCTCCCTCTGCCTATGTCAAGTAGGTCCATGAGCTCCAGGTCCATGCCCATGGCCAGGAGGGATAGGATTCCATTCTGTTTATCTGTAAAATATTTCCTCCTCTACAAGGTACACATGTCCTTTATCCATCTACCCCTTGAGTGACTTCTTAATTGTGAAACTGTTTCAACACCCATGGACTAGAGTTAAGGAAAGCTATCTTGAACTCTATATCCCAACTTCTGTGCATGCTGGGCAGAGGTACTGTCCCTAAGCCTCTAGCTGTTCACTCCATGTCTCTGCTGGCTTCAAACCATGATGCACAGGGTGTGGTCTCCTTTCTATTGCTCTGAACCTGTAACTGGTGGCCCTACAATGCTGGGGTCAGAGGGGACCTTGCTCCCAGACTCCAGTAGCCATAGTATAGGGGAACTCTGTGTAGGTGCCACACATGGGAAAAAGGTCAGCCTCATCCTCTGGGCTACACAAGGCATCCTCTCATATTCAGGTGGAGGAAGATCACCCTCCTCAGCTCCGTCAACCTGTGTAGTTACAGAGTTAGCCCCATGGGTGCTTCTAGGTTTGCCCCTTGTGTGATATTCCAGCACCCAGATCAAAGCTGGCACAGACCAACAATTTAACCAGTCCCAGGACTTCATCCACATGTGTAGATGTTTACCTTGACCACCTCAGGCCCAGGACCAGTGTGTGCTGAGTCCAGTCAGTGCTGCTCTGAGCAGCTCCTGAGGCTGATGATTTATATTGAGAGGGCTGGATTGCAGCAGGTTCTGGAGACCTGGGATGCTAATATCATGGTGCTTCTCCTGACCTGGGCCTTCCTGAGGCTGCATCCCCACATGACAGGAAGGCAAGAGGCAGGAAAGCAAGGTGGGACTGGAACCCCTGAGTGGTGCTGGGGTCACAAGGGGATCAGCATCCCTGGAAGGCACTCTCCCAGGCCTTGAGGAACTTCACTGTTATGGTGGAATTGATTGCACCCATGGGGAAAACCAGAATAAGTGTCATCTGCTATATACCTGGTCATATTCATTGATCAATATGTAGCCAATTTCACAAGGGTTCTGTGGGCATTATGTTAAACCATGGCCTCAATGAAAGGCACCAAGTTTTAATGGGAACAAACAGCCCCAGTCAGGGCATGCACCTCTACTGGGTCTGGGAGTGCAGGGCAATCACAGCTAAGTGACCTTATGGTCCATTAGTGCAGCTGCACCCCGCACACTGACTTCTGTGACAGGCCAGAGCATCTCCACCATGAGCCATGCAGGATGCACAGAGCAACCTCCACCAGGGGACCTTCCTTCTCCTATGACAGCCTCAGCTCACAGAGACCCACCACACAGCAGGTGGTCAAATGGTGCCACCTGGAGCTCACCTACCAGTGACAGGGACTCACTTGATTAATCCTGCTCAAGCCCAGGACCATTGAGAGGTGACTTGCTCTAGCCTGGTTGACTCTGTGTGCAGCACATGGCTTCTCCTGCACTAGTTCTGCCCCAGAACCACAGGACAAGGAGCCCAGTGTCTGACCACACTTGATATCCTGCCCAGGTGATCAGGGACCAGGGCATCTGGCTGAACCTGAGGACCGCCAAGATTGATTCTGCTAACAGCAGCCTGGGATCCACCTGCTCTGCCCCAATCAGACTTCCCCAGAGACAGAGAGACCCAGAAATCAGGGAGAGCAGGTCTGGAGTGTCCACAGGTGGCTTGGGTGGGTTTCACAGTGTCCATCACTTTTTCCAGTATGGAGTAGACACTCAATCCACATTCCCTTCAGGGAGTCCACTGGCATCTGGGAGGCTGCAGCTGCTGCAGACGTGGGGTGGTGAGACCTCTGCATTGGGCCACAGCACTCAGGTCTGCAAAGGAGTGGGGAGAGGGGGGACCAGCTGAGCCTCCACATTTGTGGTCCCAGCTGGAGGACCTTCCTCCTCTGCACCACCACAGACTGACACCTGAGAGGACGAGGGTGCAGTGACCCTGCCTCCCCTTGCACCATCCTGGTGGGGATGATAGCACAGTGTGCTCACCCTCCAATAGGCATCCATGTAAGTGTGGGAGGTGGGCAGTTGCTATGGATCAACACAGCTGCTTCAGGTCAGCCAAGGTGCAGAGGGAGAGGGAAGCCAGAGGAACACAGCGACCTGAGAATTCTGCAGGTGACCTGTCATCCACAAGGATCTTCATGGACCTTAGATGAACACTGGGTGCAGCAAGCCAACACCCCAGTCTCCATACAAGAAGGGGCTCTAGACACCCCACAAGCCTGTCCTGCACATTCTTGAGCTGGTTCATGGAGCAGAAGATGCAGAGGAGAGAAACTCATGCCTAGACACTGGGCTATTCCTCTCACACCTTCCTGGACAATTTGAACAACACATTTAATATTCTTCCTTAATCTTTCATAAATAAAATGCCACCAACCATCTTCTATATACTCCAGTTTGCACTGGGCACAGACATCCCTGAGGGCTCCACCCAGAGCTGCTATATAGCAGGAGGCATGCAAATAGGGCCTCCCTCTGCTCATGAAAACCAGCCCACCCTGACCCTGCAGCTCTGCACAGGAGCCCAGGCCTGGACTCCAAGCTCTTCCCACTCAGTGGTCATGATTGGACACAGGCTGCTCACCATGGACTGTGTGCTGAGCTGGGTTTTCCTTGTGGTTTTTTTCAAAGGTAATTGATGGAGAACAGAGATCCTGAGTGTGTGAGTGGACAGCAGTGAGAGAAGAGTGGATGAGTGAAGTGTCCTGACCAGGCTGCCTCTGTGTTTGCAGGTGTGCAGTGTGACGTGCAGCTGATGGAGTCTGGGGGAGGCCTGGTGCAGCCTGGGGGATCCCTGCGACTCTCCTGTGCAGCCTCTGGATTCTCCGTCAGTAGCTATTCCATTAGCTGGGTTCGCCAGGCTCCTGGGAAGGGGCTGGAGTGGATTGGAGTAATGTACAGTAGTGGTAGCACCAACTACCCAGACTCTGTGAAGGGGCGATTCACCATCTCCAGAGACAACTCCAAGAACACGCTGTACCTGCAAATGAGCAGCCTGAAAGCTGAGGACACAGCCATCTATTTCTGTGCCAGAAACACAGTGAGGGGACCTCAGTGTGAGCCCAGACACAAACCTCCCTGCAGGAAACCCAGGGCCAGCAGGGGGCACTCAGCACACAGGGAGCTCAGGGTCAGCCCAGGAGCAGGTGCAGAGGGAGGAGAGAGCAGTTTACCTCAGTCCCTGAGGTTCCTTCCCACCAGCACCTGCCCTGAAACCATCTAGTTTGGAGATTTCCAAGATCTCTCCTGTGTCAGACCCTCAGAAGCTTCTCCTCCTCTAGGTCAGGCCTCCCTGAGGTTCCCTCCTCAGCACTGGGCACTCACATTATTTCCTGATTAAGGTTGCTTGTTTGTTTATGTGTTTTAACCACATTTCCCATACTCTGCCTTTAATGTGAGCTTGATAAACTTTTCTTTCCAGTACTGGGGATTGAATACAGGGTGCTCTACCCTGAGTCCCATCCCACCCCTGATTGTGTCTTACTATGAGACAGTTTCTCCCCAGATTCTGAGGCTGGACTTGAACTTTTTGTCCTCCTGCTTCAGCTTCCTGAGTACCTGATTTATAGGGGAGCTCCTCCATGCCCAGGTGAACATTATGGACTATTATGCCATGTCTTACCCCCTCCATGTTCAGGTTTTCCTCCTGTCCCCTTCCCATGACCCCTTACCAATCCCAGTCCACGCTGTGTCCTTCCTGTGGTGGATGAGGTCACAATACACACTGTATCCCCCATAGTGCCACAACCTTCTAACCCTGGATCCTTTGTAAATGTTTGTAGGAAGTTAAGGGGGGTCTCTACTGGCATCCAATTGTAGAGAACAGGTAGGCTGCTGAACCTCCAGCCATCACAGCACAGAATGTACACCAAGGAATTATCAACCAAAGTGTCCATGAACTGAACTGAGAAAAGGTGAGAGGAAGCCCTAAAGTTCATCAAAACTGACAGACTTGTGTATATTCAGAGTGAGCTTTGGTGCATGTGAGTTGTCTGTCCCTCATGGTGAGGGTCTGTGACACACACACCCCACACCTGGCTCCAAACCTGTGCAGACACCCACTCCTCATGCATCTGAGCATGGCCTGTGGACAGGGGGGACCTGAGGAAGGTCTACGGAGAACGGGGCTCCCTGGGCAACCATCCAGGAGGGAGAGTGGTCAGCTCTGCATGGACTGTGGGTGTTGCAGGCTGGCTCTGCCAGTGGCCTCAGACTTAATCCATGGACAATTCATCAAGTACTTACTGAAAGGTACTACACCTCCAGCTCTAGATAGACTCTGACATGGAAGCCTGAGTCCAGGGAGCTCATCATTTAAAACACAGCAGGTCAGGAAATGACTCTGAATCACTAAAAGCCTTGATTACATCTTTCAAGATGTACAGACACTGATTTCCTCTGCAAGGTCAAGTAAAATCATTTATTATGTCATTTGAATTGTCATAACAGGTACGATGAAGTCTATACATTGACAAGGCCCTTTCTCTAAATGCCTTCTGCTACTTAAGACTGGTCTAGTATTGTGTTTTCCTTTGTTTTCTTCAAAATACTCTCTAAGCTCCGTCCCACCAACTGGCTCTTTCTGTGACATTTTGTGACAATTTTGCTCCTCTTCACTGTGTACTTGTTGCTCTCCTCCCCACAAGAGCCTGGTCAACCAGGCTGTTGCATCTTCCCTTATTTGGCTTCTTATCCATTTGGGTGAAAAACACTAGCTCTTCTTATGTCAGGTCTTCAATAAGTGTAATTCATTGAAATTTTCAATTGGTATCTTTAAACTTTGTTGTAATCTTCATAGTTCCTCTCTAACAATACTCTCCTCCTAAAAGTTATTCAGACATATTATCCTCCAAAGGACAATGGTTTCTAGAGGACTTCTCTCTCCACAGTTGTACTGAACAAGACTGAAAAAGGAATGCATAACACAGTAAGGATGCTGCTACTGCATTGTCCATTCCAACAATTACATATACTGGATTCTGCAAGATGACTGCTAAAACTTATTTGTTGTGGGATGTGAATTTATATACAGAAAGATAAGATCAAAAATAACATTTTTGTTTCTCATGTACTAAATTAAATCATATGACACATGAAGTTTGAAATACACACCTACATGATAAAGTCAAGATGGTTAACCATCACTGATAGGTCTATTATCATCATCACACACTATATATACACTTAAGAATCAAACTATGAGTCTGGAAGTCAGATACTGTCCAGCAAACTGCCATCTATGACTCAGATCCTTTTCCCTTTTTAACTCCAATACAAATATGTGAGATTCAGTAAGTCTTAATTTTCCAAACGTTCTCAGAAAGGATTTTCAGAATCATCCTCCAGGTAAAAAACAATGTTGTGAGAGAAAAACCACTGGTTTCCTAAACAAGTATTTGTTAGTGTGGATAAGACCAGTGGGTAATGTTATGCTCCCCAAAATGAACATTCTCCAGTAACATCAGGAGAGTCCGTCCCACCCTAATCCCCCTACCTATAGCCCAACCCTAATCCCTTCCCACTCCCTATAGTTCTGCCCTAATCCATTCCAACTCCCTATAAAACTGGCAACAAAAGAACTAACCCACAATTCCCGGCAAACTGCTTGTAGGTGTAAGGGTGATCGTCACTGGCCAGCTAAAATAAAGGCTTCTTTTTGCCTAACGTGACTGGCTTGGATGATCTTATTTTTGTTGGGTACAACACTACAGTGATGCAGCCACAACAATGGTTATAGCAGCCCAATTCACCATAGCTAGTTTGTGTAACCAACCTAGATGCCCTTGAATAGATGAATGGATAAAGAAACTGTGGTATACATACACAATGGAATATTTTTCAGCCATAAAGAAAAATGAAATTATGACATTTGCAAGTAAAGGGATGGAACTGGAGAAGATCATGTTGAGTGAAATAAGCCAATCCCAATAAACCAAAGGCCAAATGATCTCTCTTATAAGTGGTTGATGACACATAGTGGGAGTGGGGGGAGGCACGGGACGAATGGAGAAGGGATGGCTTGTATAGAGGAAAATGAGGGGTGAGGAGTGAGCAGGGAAGGAAAGATAATAGTATGAGACAAACACCTATACCCTATGAATATGTATAAATATGCAACCTGTATGATTCTACTTTGTGTACAATCAGAAAAATGAGAGTTGTACTCCATTTGTGTACAGTGACCTAAAAAAACAAAACAAACAACAACAAAAAGGGAATACAGCTGAATGATTTTGGCCAAATTATATTGTTATATTGTGTGTACGTGCAAATATGTAACAAGTCCCACCAAGATGCACAACTATAATGCACCAATAAAAATATGAAAAAAAGAAAAAGAGAGAAAAAAAGAAAACAGAATTTCCCACTTATTTGGGAAATCTTCCCATGATTACTGAGTGGTCCAGGTTCAGCTAGTGACCAGGAAAGCATAGGAGGGACCAAAACATCAGTGCACATATGTATATTGTAGCACCAGGAAATTACTACCAGGAGACTGAGGTCATTGGAAGGGAACTGAGGTTGTCCAAGTGGAAAAGCATCTTCAACCCTCATGACTGTGAAGAAATCAGACTCAGAGATTCAAGATGGCGGGCTAGAGGAAGGCTGCATTCCTACTTGCTCCGTGGATTCCTACTTGCTCGGGATTCAAACAGCAGGAATATGGCTCTCAATGAGATTTTATACTCAAAGCACATATAAGGGGTCCCCAGTTGGTGCTCCGGAACCAACTCAGCCGGGCTGGGCTCGGCCCCGCCGCAGGCAGCTACCACCCGGGACCGCCGGACCCTGCAGCTGCTTCAGAGTCACCAACCTGGGTCTGTGCCATCCAGCAAGTGAGTGCGGGTCTCCAGCAGCAGCTTTAGAGTCACTGGCCATGCTCCAGCACCAGCCAGCAACCTCCCAGGTGGAGACCAAGCATCTCAGGCTACCTGGGGCCTCGCCGCGGCTTCTTGAGAGGTCTGGCTGGGAGCCTATGGAATCGCTGACTCCGGCGGGGAGTTGGGACTCCTCGGCGCCATTTTGGAAGTTTCCCTGGCAGAGAGGGCCCATCTCCGGCTCCCTGGGGCCTCCCACTGCTTCTGGAGAGGTCCGCCCAGAGCCTCTGGGATCACTGACTCCGGCGGGGAGTTGGGACTCCTCTGTGCCATTTTGCAGCTTCCCTGGCAGAGAGGGCCCATCCCCGGCTCCCTGGGGCCTCCCACGGCTTCTGGAGAGGTCTGGCCAGGAGCTTCCGGGATCACTGATTCCGGCGGGGAGCTTAGGGCCTTTGGCGCCAGCTTACAGTGTCCTCAGGAGAGAGCAACCACCTGCCACCGCCTGAACCTCCAGCGAGGAGTTCAGGTCAGCCTGGGCTCTCAAGCCCAGTGTCTCCATCAATGAGCACAGTTCTGTGACACCACCCCAACTTGGTCTAGTGCCCAGGCCCACACCCAGACCCGGAGTCTACCACCTTGCTGTATCTAATTGTCTATCAACACTAGGCTGCCTCTGCCCAGAAGCATTGATCATTCCCATCCTGGAGGTAGTGGGACAGCACCTTTCTTGGCTCACTGCTTGATCAAGCACCCCTCAAGCAACAGAGGGGAAGATACACGAGCACCATGAGAAAACACGGGAAGAAAATGTCCCAATCAACCCTAGATGATATATCAAGAGAACCCAAAGACAGCATGGTAGAAGGAATGACAGAAAGGGAGTTCAGAATGTTCGTAATTAAAGTGATCCGAGAAGAAAATGATGTGATGAGAGAGCAGATTCAAGCTATGAATAATCAGCTAATAGAGCAATTTCAGGAAGCAAAAAATCATTTCAATAAAGAGATAGAAATTCTGAGAAAAAAAACAAACAGAAATTCTTGAAGGAAACAAGGAAATGAAGGAAACAATAAACCAAGTTAAAAACTCAATAGAAAGCATAATTAACAGAATAGATCACTTGGAAGACAGAACCTGACAATGAAGACAAAATATTTAATCTTGAAAACAAAGTCGAACAAACAGAGAAGATGGTTAGGAATCATGAACGAATCCTCCAAGAAATATGGGACATCATGAAAAGACCAAATTTAAGAGTAATTGGGATTGAGGAAGGTGCAGAGATACAAACCATGGGTATGAATAATCTATTCAAGGAGATATTATCAGAAAATTTCCCTAATATGATGAATGAGATGGAAAATCAATTACAAGAAGCTTACAGGACACCAAATGCACAGAATTACAACAGATCCACACCAAGGCACATTATAATGAAAATACCTAACATACAAAACAAAGATAGAATTTTAAAGGCTGTGAGAGGAAAGCAGCAGATTACCTACAGGGGGAAACCAATACAGATATCAGCAGATTTCTCAGCCCAGACCCTAAAAGCAAGAAGGGCCTGGAACAACATATTTCAAGCACTGAAAGAAAATGGATGTCAATCAAGAATCTTATACCCAGCAACACTTACCTTCAGATTTGATGATGAAATAAAATCCTTCCATGATAAACAAAAGCTCAAAGAATTCACAAAGAGAAATCATGCCCTACAGAACATTCTCTACAAAATATTCGAAGAGGAAGAAACGAAAAATAACAATCTTAGTCATCAAAGGGAGCAACTAACCTAAAGAAAGAGTCATTCAAAGGAGAAACAAAGTTAAGCTAAAAACCCTAAAAAAGCTGAAATGACGGGAAATACAAGTCATATCTCAATAATAACCCTGAATGTAAATGGCCTAAACTCATCAATCAAAAGACATAGACTGGCAGACTGGATTAAAAAGAAAGACCCAACAATATGCTGCCTTCAAGAGACTCATCTTATAGAAAAACATGCCCACAGACTAAAGGTGAAAGGTTGGGAAAAAGCATACCATGCACATGGACTGAGTAAAAAAGCTGGGGTTTCCATTCTCATGTCAGATAAAGCAGATTTCAAAGTTAGAAGGGATAAAAAAGGACATTTCATATTGCTTAAAGGAAGCATAAACAAACAGGACATAACAATCATAAATATTTATGCAGCAAACAATGGTGCATCCATGTATGTCAATCAGATCCTTCTCAATTTCAGGAATCAAATAGACCAAAACACAATAATACTCGGAGACTTTAGCACTCCTCTCTCACCGTTGGACAGATCTTCCAAACAAAACAAAAAAAAAAAAACTATAGGACTCAATGACGCAATCGCTAATTTGGACTTAACGGATATATATAGATTATTCCATCCATCAAAAAGAGAATACACTTTCTTCTCAGCAGCTCATGGTTCCTTCTCTAAAATAGACCATATGTTATGCCACAAAGGTACTCTTAACAATTACAAAAACATAGAGATACTACCTTGTATACTATCAGATCATAATGGAATGAAATTACACATCACTGAGAAAGTTAGAAACGGAAACTACTCCAAGACCTGAGATTAAATAATATGCTATTGAATGATACATGGATAACAGAAGACATTAGGGGGGAAATTAAAAGATTCTTAGAGGTCAACGAGAATAAAGATACAACATATCGAAATCTCTGGGATACTATGAAAGCAGTGCTAAGAGGAAAGTTCATTGCAG
>JAJEJO010002439.1:0-64144 GCA_020662805.1 Glaucomys volans
GCCGGGGTAAGATACCACCTTCAAAATCACAGGCACAGTGACCTCCTTCCTCCAGCCATGTGTATAATCACAACCCCAAAGTCAAATTTTTGATGCATCAAATGGATTAATCCACTACTGAGATCAGGATGCTCATGAACCAATCATTGCCTACAAGTCCCACCTCTGAACCTTCCTGCATTGGAAGCCATGCCTTCCACACGTGAGCTTTGCAGGGAAAAATCCAGATACAAACCACAACACTGTTATTCTACTCTATGATATGCAGGGAACTTTTGTGAGCCAAGAATACCTACTGCGCCCGTTTTGTTGAAATACACAATTTTATTTTTTTCTTTTGGTCCTGAGGATTGAGCACTTGGCCACTGGGCCCCAGTCCCAGCCCTTTTTATTTTTTACTTAGAGACAGGATCTCGCTAAGTTGCTTAGGGACTTGCTAATTTGCTGAGGCTGGCCTCCAATATGCCATCCTCCTGCCTCAGCCTCCCGAGACGCTGGGATTACAGGCGTGCACCATATTGCCTGGAAAAATACATGATTTTATAAGTGAGTTATAAAACCTTTATGTCATTGTCATGTCCACAGCTCCTGTTGGGTCAGGGTAGTGGGGATGGTGGCCCTCAGACCAAAGAAAGTGTGCAGAGACAGCAAGAGAGATGTGGGATTTACTGGGGAACACTTACCAGAGGTCAGAGGCTGTTCCAAGCAGAAGTCAGTGGTCAGAGGCTGAGCAGAAAGCACCCCTCTGGTGTTTTCCAGGCAACCTCACTGTCCCTCATGGTGTTGTGCCCAGGGGTGGTCAGCTGGATGAGTGACGGGTCCTTCCCACAGTACTCTGGGTTCTAACCCACCCCACTCACTCAGAGAGGGGATTTAAGTCAGGGGATTCATGTCACGTCATCAGCCTCCACTTGCTCAGTGGGCTGATCTGACCACCGTCCCCAGGAGCAGCTATCCCAGGGCACAGGCAAGAAAGTAGTTCCCAATTGGTAGCACTGACTAGCCCCGGTTGCCATTGCACCAGACAGAGTACCCGGTCCCTCAAGATCATCTGCACCTGGACTTTGTGGTCCAGGTCTGCTCAGAGTTCCCTTAACTTGTCCAGGTTTTGGGGAGCACGTTCAGGGACATGGTGTTTTCTCTACCCCCTTTTCCTTAAGGATGGTGAAACAGATAAATAAAACCCACCATCTTTATGAAGGTATCATCCAAGACTTCCACACATCAATGCAACTGATAACTGTCTTCCAAACACACAGGGGAAAATTTCGTAACTAATGCCACAATTTCCATTATGGACTCTTAGCCTTCACCCAAGTCATGAAAATAAGACCCCAGATCCTGTAGAGATGGTACTAACCAGCCACCCAGAGCATTGTAAACCAACTTGAATTTTTAATACAAGCAACAATAAATGCTGGAAAGAATGTGGGAAAAAGGGTTCACTCATGCATTGCTGGTGGAGTTGCAAAATGGTGCAGCCACTCTGGAAAGCAGTGTGGAGATTCCTCAGGAAACTTGGAATGGACCCACCATCTGACCCAGCTATCCCACTCCTCAGTTTATACCCAAAGGACTTAAAGTCAGCACACTACAGTGACACAGCCACATCAGTGTTTATAGCAGCTCAACTCACAGTAGCTAAACTAGGGAACCAACCTAGGTACCCTTGAACAGATGAATGGATAAAGAAGATGTGGTATATATGCACAGTGGAATATTACTCAGCCTTAAAGAAGAATGGAATGATGGCATTTGCTGGTAAATGGATGGAGTTGGAGAATATCATGCTAAGTGAAATAAGCCAACCCAAAAAACCAAAGGCTGAATGTTTTCTCTGATATGCAGAAGCTAATTCACAATAAGGGGGGGATAGGGAAGAATAGAGGTGCTTTATATTAGGTAGAGGGAGTGAAGGGAGGGAAGGGCATGGGGTGGGAAGGACAGTAGAGGAAACAGACATCATGACCTCATGTGCATGTGTGGCTGCATGACCATGTGATCCTGCAACATGTCAATCAGAAAAATGAGAGATGACCCTCCATTTATGTCTCATCTATCAAAATGCATCAATGCATTCCACTGTCACGTGCAGCTCATTAGAATAAATAAAAATGTTTCAGAAAGGCAAAAATAATAAATAAAAGAACCAGTCCCCTCAGTGGCCTCTTGATGAGCATCACTCCTTAGACAATGATAGGTTCGTGCTCTAGGACTTAGAGCTGTGAGCCTTTGGAAGGAACAGAGGAGAATTCTCACTAGTACGAAGTCGCAGTCACCCAGCGCCTTTTTGTGTTTTGCTTTTCCTTTGGAACTTGGTGGTCAACCGATAAGAAGACAATAATAATAAATGCACAATGGCTTTCCCAATTGGGTCAATTCTCCAACCAACATCCCCTGCACCATGGTCCCGTGTGCTTCCTGTGGAGCTGAGTTCAGGGGTGAGATTCTCCTCTTGGTGCTGACGTGCATAATCACCATGACCAGGCAGCCTCTGAGGTGTTGAACCAACATGGCAATCGGCAATTGGCTTAACCAATATGGCAGCTCACTAGTTACCACCGAGGATGCTGGACGACACGAGTTTCCTGGGTCAGAGACAAAGACTGTTACAATTCACTCTGAGACAAAAGGGGACCTTGTTTTCCAAGAGGTCCTTTTTATTCTTCCCTTTTCCACCTTTGACATGTTCAGCATCTCCATCAGCTTCTGGGAAACTTGCTTTAGCTGCAGTAGCTTAGAGGCTGTATCTCAGTTGATTCTTTGGATGACCCTGTCCGTCTGCATCTATCCTCAATCTAGTCTGCAAGGAGCCCCTTCCCTCCTGAGGACTAAGCAGAAGGGGTGCCGTTCTACAGCAGGACATAAAGGGATGAGTCCACCACGTTCTTCACCCTTGACCTTACTGGAGCAGGCCCTCTGCTTCTTCCATTTATGCTGCTTCCTAAGTCCTGTAGGAATTGACAAGAAGCGATGGAGAGGTGCCAGGAGCAGCTCGCTCCAGCTGCTGAAGAGCCGCAGAAAACTGAGTGCCCTTAGTACTCAAGGCTCAGGATACTTAATACTAATAGCTGAGAGCCACTGGCCCTCCAGGCTCAGGGCTGCTAATACTAAGAGCCACGCTTTGCCTACTTGTGATATCTATCAGAACGGAGAGGAAGCACCCTCAGCCAAGGGGTAGCAGCGATAACATGGCCAGCATTCTTTGCCGCAAGGGGCCATTGGAGACCCCAGTAGGTGGATTGAAAATGCCTCAACTATGCTGGGCATGGTGGTACCCACCTGCAATCCCCGCAGCTCAGGAGGCTGAGACAGGAGGATGGCAAGTTGGAGGCCAGCCTCAGTAAGTCTCTTGCACATCCTGCACTTGTGGAAGAAAAAAATCTTTGCAAGTAGCAGCAAGTCACCCTGCCCTTCCCTCTGTGTGGAGACGCGATTGTATCTTTCCGGGCCACTGGCTCTGTGAACATTCTTGAGAAGAGAGTGAAGCACCACGGAAAAAGAGCTGCCTCTTCCCAAGCCCCACAGGAACCAGATAAATCCCATGGAAGATGTCTCCCTAGCTGCATCGCCGTGGGGACCCTTAGGTTTATGAGGAACCCAGAGTAATCTATGGACTTTGCACCAGCAGAAGATGCATCTCAAGAAAAATCAACAGCCTCTCCACTTCCTTAGACCCACTGCTAACTCTTGATGAGGAGTTGAATGAACTTCTACTGGCGCCATTTTGGATATTGTGCATGTTGGGTTTTGCCCATTCCAGCCACTATGTTGGCCTTGGGAACTTCCCCAAAATCAAAGTACAGTCACTGAGTTCCCAGAAGAGTGTTTCCTTAGGATTCCACTGCTTGCTTTCTCTCTCCTCGAGCCCATCCATCCATCATCCTGTGGTTTCTCCCTCCATTTTTCCTTCCTTCCTTCTGCAAACCAGTAGGTGGACTGAAAATACCTCAACTCTGTCGGGCATGGTAGTGCCCACCTGCAATCCCAGCAGCTCGGGAGGCTGAGACAGGAGGACGGCAAGTCGGAGGCCAGCCTCAGCAATTCAGTGAGACCGTAAGCAACTTAGTGAGACCCTGTCTCCAGATAAAAAAAATAAATAAATAAATAAATAAATGAAAGGGCTGGGGATGCAGCTCCGTGGTTTAGCACCCCTGGGCTCCATCCTTGGTACCAAAGAAGCCAACAAGCAAAACCTCAACCGTGATATTAACAAAATAAGAACAGGGAAAAACAGCCCCACGGAATGGATTCCAAATACCTGACGACTTCACGAAACGCAAGGGGCCTGTTTGGCTTCGTGTTCTTTCTTTTTCCCTCTCCAACAGGTCTATTTAGCATCTCGGCCGATGCGAGATGTTCAAACTCAGTGAGAAACGGAAAGTGCGTGTCCCTAATTAGGAAGAAGGTGTCTGGGAAGAAGCGAGGGGAGTTGAGGGATGAGCCCTCCGAGGGAGGGAGGAGGTGACAAGGCAGATGTCCAGCAGATGGATGGGGCCCGGGGAAGAGCTCGAGTCTGCAGCCCAGATAACCCTCCAGTGCAGCTTCTGAGTTAAAGGGCCAACCCAGGAACTGCTGGGTCAGGGCAGGATGCAAAAGAGAGCAGGTTCGTCCAGAGCGCGGTGCAGGGAGAAGATCCCTCCAAAACCAGCTCATGGCTGTCTGCAAGTTCTGGGGAAGCAGTGAGGTCGGGGCGTCCAGGGGACCCTGGAAACCCAGAATAGGTACTGGTCTTTGAGGTTTCAGGCAAAAGCAAATTAATAAATACCGACAAAGGCAAATCAAAATCATGGAAATCTTTTAAATATATTCATTGGAATAATGTATGCTTTGTGCACATAAAATGATAAAGTAGGGCTGGGTTTGTGGCTCAGTGGTGGAGCGCTTGCCTAGCCCCTGTGAGGCACTGGGTTCCATTCTCAGCACCACATATAAATAAATGAATAAAATAAAGGTCCATCCACAACTAAAAAATATTTCTAAAAAAAAAAATAATCTTTTTTTAATTATTTTTATTTTTGGTTCCCAGGGATTTAAGCCAGGGGTGATTAACCACATCCCTGGCCCTTTATCTGTATTTTATTTATACAAAGGGTTTCACTGAGTTGCATATGGCCTTGCTCAGTTGCTGAGGCTGGCCTCCAACTTGTGATCCTCCTAACTCAGCCTCCCCAGCCACTGGGATTACAGATGTGTCCTTGCACCTGGCTCAGTCATTGCTTATGGACTGAGGAATCCCAGAGCCAGGGATGGAGGAACTCAGACATAGTCCCAGCAACTCAGGAGACAGGGGCAGGAGGATTCCAGGTTGGAGGTCAGCCTGAGCAACCTAATGATACCCGTAACTCAAAATAAAAAATAAAAAGGGTTGTCACAGAAGCAAAAGGGACTCCAGAAGCAGGATCACAAGTTCAAGGCCAGCCTGGGCAATCGAGGGTGACTCCGTCTCTGGTTGAAATATTCCCGGAAGAGGCTGAGGGTGTAGCTCATGGGGAGAGCGCTTACCTGGTGTGCATGAGGGGCTGAATTTGACTCCCAGCTCTGCAAAATAGTAGGGAGTGGAATACTTGGTCACCCAAGTGAGGGACAGGGAAGGATGCAAAGAGGGTGATTGTTGGCTGGAAACTTTGCCGTCAGATAAAAGGAACAAGTTCTACTGTTGCATGTCACCCCTGGAGGGCTGGAGGTCATAGTTTTTCATCACACAACTTCAAAGAGGCCAAAAGGAAGAATTTTCAATATTCTCAATGCAAAACAATGATAAATACTTGCAGCGATTGACATGCCAATCTCCCGACCTGATCATTAGACATTGTGATCTCGTATCCAGGAATCACACCACACTCCACGGAGAGGAGGACTATCACGTGCTTTTTAAGAACCAAGCATCTTGGTGGGAGCCCTGTGGGAAGGTCAGCTCCTGGATCCATAGCTCTCTCACTCCTGGATCCCAGTCCTCATCCTGCCTCCTCTCCTGGAGGCTGGGAGGCTGGCCTCAGAGTAAATCCTCGAAGCCACAAGGGAGGAGGGTATGTCCCGGGAAGTGGCGGTGGACACTGGGCAGGGGTCACAAAACCAGCAATCTCACCTCCTACGGAGATTTTCAAGGAAAAATGCAGCAGAGTTTGAGGCCCAGATAGGACGGGGCAGCCTACATGAACCCAGGACAGGAGAGTTTGCTAGATCAGGAAACACTGGCCTCTGTCTGCGTGTGTGCGTTTGTGTGTTTGTGTGATAAGAGGGAAGAACAGAGGGGCATTCAGATGATTGCTGTTTCTGAAACACATTTCCATTTTGAATCAAAATCAGATCTGCAAGTAATGGGCGTTTTCCTTAGTGGACCAACTTGAAGCAAATACTCCCAAATGGTCTGATAACCCAGGTGCCAGAATTTCCCATGCAAGGTTATTATTGATCCCCCTGAGCTATCAAAGATACACCGTCACAGCCAAGAAAATAGTCACCACGTTGCTGAAGTGTGCTGGTTTTATGTGCCAGTCACTTAAGGATTTTGAAGATACACATGAGGTTGGAGAGGGAGCTCACCCTTTGGGGAATTAATGGAAATCATGTTGCTTCACTTAATATGTCAGCCTACGTTTAAGAAAAAAAGGACTTAAAATCAGCACCCTACAGTGACACAGCCACATCAGTGTTTATAGCAGCTCAACTCACAGTAGCTAAGCTATGGAACCAACCTAGGTGCCCTTCACAGATGAATGGGTAAAGAAAATGTGGTACATATACACAATGGAATATTACTCAGCCATAAAGAAGAATGAATTGATGGCATTTGCAGGTAAATGGATGGAGTTGGAGACTAACAGGCCAAGGGAAATAAACCAGATTAAGAGCTGTTCGAAGGTTCGGGTGCTTTGCCAGCAATGAAGATGGAATGATAAATTTTTCTAAGGGCAGATATTCAAGGCATTGTGTAGCTCAGTGAAGGTGACAGCAACATTGGTTTCTTGGGTTGGTTGGTTGGAGTTTTGGTTCTGGGGATTGAATTTGTGGTGTCCTGGAACTTTGCTACATCCCCAGTTCCACCAAAACAGTTGTGAAGAATGTTTAAGAGACATCAACTCAGTTATGAAAATCATTTCCTGTAGAAAGAGCTGGAAACTGGATATTATGAGTTGGATATAACAATGTTCCCCCAAAGATTCATGAGTGGAAGGCTTGGTCCCCAGTGAAGCAATGTACAAAGGTAAGACTCTGGAGAAGTGATTGAATCATGAGGGGTCTGACCTCATCAGTGGATTAATCCATTGATGGGTGAATGGACTTCTCTGAGGAGGGACCTAAGCAGAGGAAGGAGGTCACTGGGGGTGTGTCCTGGAGGGTTTCTCTTCTCTTCATTCCCTTCCTCTTACTATGCTTCCCAGCTATCGGGAGTGGAGAAGTTTTCCTCTACCACTCCCTTCCGCCATGTTGTTTTGCCTCACCTCAGTCCCAGACAATGGAGCCAACCAACCAAGGACTGGATCCTCTGAAACTGAGTCAAACAAATCTTCCGCCTTCTACTTTGTTCTTTTCCGGTATTTTCATCACATTGTTGAAAAGCTGACTAACACATTATCTGTGATCAGCCAAGGCTTCATGGTTCTCCATGAAGACACCCAACTCTTTCTTCACCTCTGCACCAGGAGTTTTACCAAATATGAAGTGGAGGAGGGGGTTCCATGTCAGAATTGGAGGAAACCACATGTCATTGGGAGTTGGTGACCATTCTCTAAGGCATTCAGGAAGGGCCACATCAAGGATATCCATAATGTCCATAGGAATATCATCAACAGAGGTCAGTCTCCAAGCTTGCAAAAATTGAAGGGTAAAATCTTTTCTCATCGCTTCAGGGAAGTTCTGTTCCATGACGGTTATTTTCAAGGATATTGATCAATGTCTGGAAGCATTTTTGATATTTCTAGCTGTGTGGCAGATGGAAGGTGGTACTACGGTCTTATGGGTGGTATCCAAGGGTCCGACCTCTTTTAGAACATCCCTCTGCGTCAAAGAACCACACAAACGCTGTTCATAGGGTTGAGGTTGGGAGACCTGGCCGCAGACCTTTGCATGTCTTTCTAACTCAGGAACTTATAACTCCTGCAGACTCAGAGACTATTTTTCTCCTTCCTGCTGAGCACAGATTGAAGGTAGATTTGCTAATCATTTGTCAATACCAGGCACCGTGGAGTATAGATCAAGGCTGTTGATGAGAGCGAAGCGATTCTCAGCCAACGTGGAGAAAATCTATTGCCTCGATGTGGAAACTACGGATTTGGTTTCTGAGCTCCTCCTCTTCCCTAATTCAATGGTTTTGTCAGGTTTTAGGAGCAGATGATGTACTTTTCCCCCTCCTCTGGTTCTTTTAAGCATGGTGTGTTTGTGAGAGTTGTATCTGTGATTTCACAACTCGTAAAATATTTAGTATATTTGTTCAACTTGACCAGTTTTCT
This sequence comes from Glaucomys volans, assembly GCA_020662805.1. NCBI lineage: Eukaryota > Metazoa > Chordata > Mammalia > Rodentia > Sciuridae > Glaucomys > Glaucomys volans. The sequence continues at coordinate 8,454 of JAJEJO010002439.1, forward strand.
TTTATCTTCCTCTTTGCGGCAGCGTATTGACTCATACCCACCTGCATCCCTCCGTCCACCATACACACATCCACATGCACTAAAGCAACTCTGGTTGTCTATTACAGTAGTGTTTTAAAATAATACCCACTGATATTTCCATTTTTGAAGGTCAGGATTTGGAGGCTAGTTGAGTTGATGTATTAATTGGCTCTTGGTTACTGTGAGATAATACCTGAGATGATGAATTTGGAAAGAGGAAAGGTTGATTTGGGCTGATGGTTTCAGGAGACTCAACCCATGGCCAGTTGGTCTTGTTACATTTGGGGTGAAGCAAAATGGCTCGTCTCATGGTATCCAGCTGTGAAGAACAACAGGAAGGGACAGGATCCCATTGTCTCTTTCCAAGGCAAATCCTCTGTGAGCTAGCCTCTACCCACTAGCCTCTACCTCCAAGACTCCACCACCTCCCAGTAGCACCCAAGGCTGGCTACTGAGCCTTTGAAACATGGGCCATTGGAGACTTTCAAGATCAAAACAACAGCACTTGGGTTCTCTCCTTCAAACATTTTTATAAGCTAGGATCAATGGCCAACCAGGGCTGGAATCTCTCCATTGAAAGCTCTTCAGGAGAAGAGTCCACATTCAATATGCATTTGTTTGTAATTATTTTATACACCAATATTATAAAACAAAATATTATATATAAAGGATATACAATTTTTTGCCTATTATATCTAACTTTTACATATCATATATAATGTATTTTGCATATTTTACATATTTTTGCATATGTATATTTTCCAATTCGGTTCTCTGCAGTCACCTCTGAGACGAGGCTCAGAAGGTAAGCCAGCACCCGCCATTACCGCGACATACAGTTTATTGAATGCATCAAACCTGGGTCCATATCGTAATTTCTTGCTTCATATTAGTGCAGAAAAACAAAGTTGACTTTCCTCTTTTAAAAATCTGTATGCAATAACTACCGCCCATCATAAATGTGTAAAGGTCACTTCAACAATTATCCTATTTTTGCTTTTTAAAATGTTCTATTTTAACAAGCTTTATCTTTAGAATAGCTTCAGAATAAAGCAGAAAAATTCTGTAGATAATTTAGACAGTGGCTGCCTACCCTTCTCCCAGGTTGGATGATGATCAGCATCTTCTACAGATATCTTCCCTTTGTTATAATCAGTGATCCAATACTGAAATTTTATCATGATTAAGCAAAATCTGCATTTGCATTCCTTAGTTTATATTTTATTTTTAATTTTTAATTAATTTTTTATCTGTTCTAATGAGCTGCACATGACAGTGGAATGCATTGGTGCATTTTGATAGATCAGACATAAATGGAGTGCCATCTCTCATTTTTCTGATTGACATGTTGCAGGATCACATGGTCATGCAGTCACACATGCACATGAGGTCATGGTGTCTGTTTCCTCTACTGTCCTTCCTACCCCATGCCCTTCCCTCCCTTCACTCCCCTCTACCTAATATAAAGTGACTCTGTTCTTCCCTATCCTGCCCCTTATTGTGAAATAGCATCCACATATCAGAGAAAACATTGGACTTTTGGGTTTTGGGGTTTGGCTTATTTCACTTAGCATGATATTCTCCAACTCCATCCAATTACCAGCAAATGCCATCATTCCATTCTTGTTTATGGCTAAGTAATATTCCTTTGTGCATATATACCACATCTTCTTTATCCATCCATCTGTTGAAGGGCACCTAGGTTGGTTCCATAGCTTAGCTACTGTGAGTTGAGCTGCTATAAACATTGATGTGGCTGTGTCACTGTAGTGTGCTGATTTTAAGCCCTTTGGGTATAAACTGAGGAGTGGGATAGCTGGGTCAGATGGTGGGTCCCTTCCAAGTTTTCCGAGGAATCTCCACACTGCTTTCCAGACTGATTGCACCATTTTGCAGTCCCACCAGCAATGGTTGAGAGAACCTTTTTCTCCACATCCTTGCCAACACGTGTTTTCTCAGTACTGAGCCTAATGTCTAGTTCTGCTTTAAAAACCACTTTTGAGAGAGGATCTTGGTAATTTGCCCACACTGACCTCCTGCCTCAGTTTACAAGTAGCTGGCATTACAGGGATGCAGCACTACACTCCCCTGCCTGGTTGAATTTTGACCAAGCGTCCTTCATGTGGTCTAGGATCCCATTTGGGATTCCATGTTGCTTTTTTTTCTTTTGGTACCAGGGATTGAACCCAGGGACACTCGGCCACTGAGCCACATCCCCAGCCCTATTTTGTATTTTATTTATAGACAGGGTCTCACTGAGTTGCTTAGGGTCTCACTTTTGCTGAGGCTGGCTTTGAACTCACAGTCCTCCTGCCTCAGCTTCCCAAGCCACCATGCCCACACAGTACCCCAATGCTGCTCTACTTATGTGAGTTTTCAATTGCACGCCTCTGTCCCTTGGTCAATCATTCCTTGGTCTCCTGTGACCCCATGCACACACCCATGATTGCATAATATTTTGTGACCTCTCTTTTTGTTGAATTTAGCACTTTCTCTTGCCTTCTGGCACTACCTGAAGCTCCAAGCTCATCTTGCCTGTTTTCTGTGTCTATCCAACCATCTCCCATATCCTACAAGAACCTGTTTTCCTTCATGGTAGATTGGAAATAGGAACCACAATCTGGGCATCAGAGGTGCTCATTTCTGCATAGATGGTGTTGTTTTCGGATTTCACCAATTATTTTTTAGTTAGTGTGATTATCCAATCATCAACAAGTTCCAGGAAAAATTTCATAAAATGGAATTGGAACTCTTGTGCATTTATGGGTTTTATTTATGAGTTTTACCTATAAAATGATGGGCAAATACCAACCAAGAGTTGAATGCAAATTATCTAATGTCTTGGCTTTAATAATCCAGGAATAGCACTGTGGCTTCTCTAAGGATTCCTCCAGTTGTCCATGGGTCCAATGGTTGGTCCCAACCCCATGGTCCTATTAGAGAGCTGTAGAACTTCAGCAGGACAGGTGAGACCCATTGGGACATGATCAGGTCTTCTTTGGAGTCCTTCCCTGAAAGGAAAAAGGGGATGGTCCCTTCCATTCCTCTCTGTTACTCCATCACCCAGCTCCCACCATGAAATGTTGTCTTCTCCAAAGAAAATGGCGCCAATAGTTCATCAAGTAGAAACTCTGAAACCATGAGCCCAAATCAACCTTTTCTCTTCATAATTTGTTTACCTCAGGTGTTTGTTATAGTCACACAAAGCTGACCAACACAGACAGGGTACTGGGAGAAATGCTCTTACGGGTACTAAGGGCTCACCAATCTTGAAACAGCAGAGAATAATTCTGTAGCATCTCTAGTGAAACCAGATGGTTCTGTTAGTGATGTGAGTTGAATGGCCACTTGGAATCGGATTGATGAATCTCAACATTCATTATAATTAGTCCAATTAAGTACAGTATTTTTCTAGCTTGTAGTTATTGACCTCTACTAAGTCCTGACAAACGTGTCCTACCAGGAACAAGGATGGTGTTGGAAGAGGATGAGATGCCCAGGTCCAGCTGAATTTCAGATAGACCATGAAAAAAAGATGCATAATATGGTCATGACTCACCTAGCACATGAACACTTTCACTAAATTTTATATTACTGCTTTTCCTGTGAAATTCAATTTTAACTGTGAGACTTGTATTTTCGTTGCTAAAGACACTCAGCTGGTCAACCTGTCACTTACTAATTGTGTGGTTATCAGTCAGACACTCTATTTCTCCCACTTATTTTTCTTGCATAAGTTTCCTATGACGAAGTCTCAGTCCTAACGCTGCTGAAATTCTGGAAGAGGCATTTAAAATGTTTTTTTTTTGACACCTTAAGCATTATTGAGGGCACTTCCTGTGGAAGTCACATCAACCAATTTAAACACATTTAACTTAAAGAAAAAAGGAGAGGGGATTTGCCGAGGGATACATGGTGCCCAAGAGGTTGCAAGGGCCGTGTGATGGGGGAGCTGAGTCTTCACAAGATAAGAGCCCCACATCTATCGGAATCTGTAAATGGGATCTTGATTGGAAACAGGGTCCCAGCAGATGTCATTGGGTGAAGGACCATGACGAGGTCATGCAAATTTAGGTGACACTAGAATCTCCAGTGGAGGAGCTTTATAAAATTCTAAAAGATTCAATGGTCCCCACAAAAGGTATGGCCATATCCTCACCCCGTAGAATCTCTGAATATGACCATATTTGGAAATAGGGTCATTGTTGATTACATGAATCCATCCTGGAATGGGCTGGTCTCAAATGCAATTAGAAATGGGCTTATCAGGCAGATTTTCAAGGACTGACTACCTGTAGTCCAACCTGGAAGAGAGGTTGCACCTTGGACAAGTCAAAACTCCCATTGTGTGGAGCCAGTCTCTCCCAATTTCATTCTGAAGCTGCATCACCAGATGCCTCAGAGACTGTCCAAACCGTCCTCTGAGAGAATGCTCCTCAAACTTACCGATTTGGAATGCATCATCAGAGAACTTGCTAAAATGCTGATTCCATACCTTCTGAGGGGCAGCCTACGATTTTTTCAGTCTTAACACCCATGACCTTGGAGGAAGGACCATGACCTGTGTACCCAACTCCAAAGATCCTGGTAGTCCTTATTGTTCAGTTGCAGGGAAAGAAGAAGGTAATGTGAGGTTTCTAGGGTTTTCTGCATAATCCTGGTTATTCTGGAAAGATCTCACCATATGTACTCATCCCAAAATTCTATATGAGACATTGATGCAAACTCAAGATCCCAAATTCCATGGGATCCATGCCTATGCATGGATCCATGCCTATCCATGCCTATCCATGGATCCATCCATCCATGGGATCCCAAAGCTCTGTTTCCACAGGTGTGCATGTCCATCCGTGTGTCCATGTCATATGTGAACCACTATCCACAATGCTTTCCCACTCTGCTTTTTATTTGTTTGGGTTTGGTGGGGCTGGAGATGGAACTTGGAGCTTCGGGCCTGCTAGGCAAACCCTTAACCACTGATCTCCATCCCCGGCTCTCCCTCTCTTCTCAACGAAGAAGAACAAAGTGAAATAGGTCTCTTCAAATAGGAGACATCAAAGCACACCTCGATTTTGAAAAAAAAAGAATGAAAGAAAGCAATTGGCTCAGTATTTTTGATAAAATTCTTTTTACTTAAACTATATTGATAAGGCAGTGTTCCTCTGACCCGAGATCTACAGTTCCTACCAGCTGAGCTGATGTAGCTTATTAAGAAGAGAGAGATTTAATGATAGCAATCAATGTGGAACTCTATCAAACCATCTATCCATTTATTGACTCATTTCTATATATTTCTAAATATTCAATCTGTCCATTCACTCATTCCTATATCTATGTATCTACCTACCTACCCATGAATATTTCTATCATCTATCATTTATGTAATGATTATATCATAGATATAATAATCATAGATATAATAATCTATCTGCCCATCCATTTCCATATCAATCAATCATTCATCTATCAATTTCTATGGATCTCATCTGTCCATCCATCCATCCATCCATCCATCCATCCATCCATCCATCCATCTTTGTATCCATCCATTCATCCACCATGTTTGTAAAGTACCAATCCATCTATTCTATCATCATGTATCCATCCATCACATATATTTGTATCTGTCATGCATCTCTTTATATCTATCTGATCAAATCCTTACCAATCAATCCGTGTAAATAAGGCTACAAGAGAAGGTTGATGCACGATTTTTTATAGTTTTAAAGTACACTATCATTGTGTGTGCAAAGGATATAGGCATTTGGAAAGATTTTCATTAAAACATCATCAGACATAAGAGAGTTGGAAATTCCCCTGTTGACATCGTTGTAAAATGTCGTTTGGGAAATGAACTCTACCTATTTTGGGCCCCGTATTTGGGATTCAATCTCCTTGGTTTTCTTACAAAAGCAAGAGTTAATGGATTTCTCCTCGCCCGTGAACGCGGTGCAATTGTGGAGTGTGAATACTTTTTTTTTTTTTAAACCAGGGCCATTTAAAAGTCATTTAGGATAATCGTGCCCAGTGATGAAATAATAACCAAGGATAGAATTTAGAATAATCAAATGGAAAGTTGGTGCAGAGTAGATCTCCGCACGGTGTGTGCGTGTCACATAATTAATGGTGTTTTATGGGTTTAAACTAACAGAAGTCAGAAGGACAATGGTTTCCAGAAACCGGGATTGGATTCCTGCTCATCCGTTTCTCAGATGCCAAAGTGAAATTAGTGTATCCCACAACCTTCCCTTTGGAAATTATAAATTTTAACCTATTTCCTTCAAGCTTTCTATAGCTTTATAAAATGTTCCACTTACAAAACTGGAGGGAATGGATAAGACCATCTCTACGCCTCTTCCCAGCGAATCTCTAACTATTTGCACGTACAAAGTACATAGATTGAAGTAGTTTGAGGAAACCTCATTTAAGTGATTGACATTAATTTGAAATTCATGATAATTCAACCTCAACTGGTTTGACGTTTACTTTGGATCATTGAAAGGAAAAAGGTTTATTTAGCAACTTGGGGGTATAAAATAAGACAGAATGGAATTTGCTCAACCTTAAGAGAGCAAATACTTCTAGACTCCACTTTATTTCTCTTATTCGATCCATGTTATTAATTATCTTGTATCTTAATCTATTCCATCCAACTTGGGAACAACACTATTTTAAATATTTTCTAATAAATTGGTATGTTATATGACCTGGTTACAAGTGTGATATGTGTATAGACAGATAAGGTAGAAAAATGGATAAATATGATATAGATATCATAATTTAAAGGTTATTTCTTTTCACATCCCTGCTCAGATTCACTAAACTGCATGCTCAGAACTTCAGGGCCCATGGAAGTATGACTACTAAGACATTTATCATCAGCACGTAGCAGAGATATTTTTCCTAAGACTGTGTCTATTGGTAAATGAAAGCAAGAAATCTCATAACGAAAGTAGCAGATAAATAAAAAGAAAATGGGACACAGCTGTTCTGATAAGAGCCATTGAGTGGAGAGGTTTCAGAATTAGCTACTTGAGGGCAAAACCCATGTTTGATTTTTCCCACGTTGGTATTCTGCAGAGATTTTGGAATAAGTTCTCAGAGTCATGCTTTTTGAATAAATGAATGAAAAAAAAAAAGTGATCAGTAAACTACTTAAAAAACCCTCCCACAAGCTTGCTACTTCTGAATCTGTCTTATCATTTTCCCTCTTTCTCTAAAAGACTGAAATTACGGTTTCAACTTCCTCTCAGAATCCTAGTAATGAATGTATTTAAGGAGTCGGTTGAAAGCTGTCCACGATCCAGCAATGTCCAAGTGCAAGGATCATTTCCAATCTGTGTCCACAGGTTGACCCTTTTCTACTGGCTTTTGCATTGAAATTCTTTCTTTGGTGTCTGTACCGTATTTTTCTCTATTTCAGGTCTTTTGCAATTGGAAGAATTCCAATATTTCTTTTCTTCAATCAGATCAGTGCCCACTGTGCTTCTCCAAAGATTGGCTATTCTTTTGAAACTAAAACTTTCTACCCGCAACACCACCACTTTAGGTTTCCAATCCACGAGACCTGCTCTCAGATCTGCAGATCCTTAGTTTAACTTTGATCCATGCCAATATCACTCTTCCAGAAGTCCTCCAAGGGCAGTGTCCCATTTGCATTTCTATGACCCACCAGAGTCTCAAGGTCACATCTCCATTCTTGTATCAATACAAGTTTCTTTTGTTCACCATGTTTTCATTCTTCTTAGACTTTTCAATTTGCAATACCAAGACAATCTTCCAGTCTCTGCTTGTTGTGGTGTATCATCCTATGTTCAACCAACTCCTATGATTTCAGTCATTATCATCACGAGGCAGTCCATCATCAGAAGACTTAATTTTGGTGATGAATGCTTCAATTCTTAGGTGCTGTCAAAGTCCAGTAACTATCCTTTCTTGTTCCAGAACATTCCTGCCACAAGCCATTCTTTCAACCATCTCAGAGCAAACTTCCTTATTAGAGGAATCCTCTGTGAGTCTCCTGATCTAAACCCAAGGATGAATCCAGTCCATGGATGCTCATCATTCTGCCTAGTTCACTCCAAACTATGTCTCAGTCCTCTCTTCCATGATTCTATGATCTCACCATCCACTCACCACCAACAGTGTTTCCAGTGTCAATGGAGGACTCCATTTGCCACTGTCACATAGGAATGCAGTTCTTTTTTTTTTTTTTTTTTTGGAACCAGGGATTGAACTCAGGGACACTCCGCCGCTGAGCCACATCCCCAGCCCTATTTTGTATTTTATTTAGAGACAGGGTCTCACTGAGTTGCTAAGGGCCTCGCTAAGTTGCTGAGGCTGGCTTTGAACTCGCGATCCTCCTGACTCAGCCTCCCAAGTCGCTTGGATTACAGGCGTGCGCCACCAAGCCCGGCCAGTTCATGGAACTAACTCAAGACCTGCTAAATCTGCATGTGGACGTTGAGTTCCAGGTCATGGATTTCTAGAAACAAGTTTCGTTGATCTTGCTTAGGTAAATTGAATTTTCAAAGTCTCTGCCTACTCCCCATCAATTTATTTCTCCTAGGTCCATCCACTTGAATACTTTTCCATCTCTACTCTCCGATTCCCCAAGAAAAGTTTGTCTCTCCTGGTAGAATTTTCTCACCATCCCAACAGGAAGTACGTTATACCATTTGCATAATTCCAAGGGCCTTACATTGCAAATGGAGTTGGGTTTTGATAACTGAATCTCATTGATCCCCTTTTGGATTTTTAAGCATCTCTATAATGCACATCATTCTTCCTCGTCCTCCTCCTCCTCCTCCTCCTCCTCCTCCTCCTCCTCCTCCTCCTCCTCCTCCTCCTCCTTCTCCATCCTCCTCTTCCTCTCTCTCTGATTCAGGAATTCATTTCTCTAGGTTTCCCATCCTTTCATTGTCTCAGCAAGATCTTCTCTGCTCTCACCCCTACCTCCCTCCAACTCACCCCCCATATCACCACCAAAGCGACTGGCCCTAAAATATAAATCTGATTTTTTCCTCCTGTTCCCACCTACATAAAATATGTTATTAGCTCCTCAAGTGTTTGCTGGAAAAATCCTACCTTTCCAGGAAGCCATTCAACACTTGCCATAATTATTTGCCTGTGAATACTTCTTCACATCTCCCAGCCCCCACTCCCCCGGTTTCCAAATGCCCACCTGGACGTTACGGTTGACCTCTCTCCAGCCGAACAATATCTACCTACCTCCCCTTTCCTGCTGAGGGTGGTTTTCCTCTGGAAATCCTCCTCAGTCATTTCTACCTTTACTGCTACCAATGAACCCATGTATCATCGACCTCCTGAACTTCTTGTAATCATGGTACTGAGTCCATGATCCATGGACTGTGTGCTTTCTTAAAATCAAATGGTTATGCAACCCAGTGTTAGGGTTTAGATGTGAGATGAACCCAAAGCCTCCTAACTGGGTGGTGACTGAAGGTAGACAGAGTGTGGTTGAAGGAGCTGGGTCACTGGGCACCTGCCTTTGGGATTTACATTGTCCCTGGTGAGCAGAGCTCTCTGTGCTTTGGTACCAAGCCCTTCCTCCGTGACATTCTGTGTGGGAAGCTGATACCAGGGATTGAACCCAGGTGCACTTAACCACTGAGCCAGACGCCCAACCCTTTATATTTTACTTTTTTGAGACAGGGTCTTGCTAAGTTGCTTAGGGCCTCGCTAAGTTGCTGAGGCTGGCCTTGAACTTGTGATCCTCCTGCCTTAGCCTGTAGAATCCCTGGGTTTACAGGTGTGTGCCAAGCTTTTTAGAATTTTTTTTAGGGGGCGGGGACCTGGTGCAGTGGTGGACGCCTATAATCCCAGCTTGGGAGGCTGAGGCCGGAGGACCCCAGGTTGGAGGCCAGCCTCAACAATTTAGCAAAGCCTTAAGCAATGTAGCAAGACCCTATCTCAAAATAATAAATGAAAAGGGCTCATGGGGATGTGGGCTAGTGGTTAATTAGGGGTGGATTGACCCCTGGGAACCATCCCCATTACCAGAGAGCAAAACCAAATGAAAATAAAATTAAAAAAAAAAACAGGTTAGGTCACAGATATATTTCCAGGTCTCAGGACTGTGTTGGAGCTCCCAAAGTCCTGGATGAACTTATGAATGAGTCGGTAAATTAACACATTTTTGCAAACTCGGTGACTTTCTTGCCTATTATAACTTGATCCACTTGAGTTGAGGTTCTTCGGCTGAACACTAGGATTTAGAGATCACCGTCTGCATATGTGTGTATCCGTGTTTCTATCTTTGTATGTCATTGCTTCGCAGGAAAATCTGCCTTTATTTCATACTAATAAATTTATCATGAATTTATTTATTGGCATAACACTATCTTGTTAGTGTATCTTTACCATCTATCCAATAACAGAAGAAATATGACCCTAAAAATCCAATAGAAATGCAACATGCAATCTACTTACGTGTTCACGTAGGCATACATATTTTTAATACGTATAGATTTATAAATATTCATGTACATGGATTAGTTTTTCTACTATTGGATAGCTATCGATATTTTTATTCCTGTTTTTAGTGAAGGAGGTTTTTATATTGTAGGAGGCAGTTTTCTGTCACTATAACAAGTTACCTGAGACAATCGATGGATGCAGAGGAAGGGTTGATCAAGCTCACAGTTGGGGAGGTTTCGGTCCATTGACCCCATTGCTTCTGAGCCTGTGGTGAGGTAGCCCATCTGGGCAGGGTATGTGCGATGGGCAAAACCACCAGGACACTGGACACAGGGACCTTTCTTGTGGTCAGAAAGCAAAGAGAGCAGAATGCACCAGGATCCCATAGACCTCTCCAAGGCCACACCCCCAGGGACCTAAGCTCCTCCCACCAGGCCCCACCCCTTAAAGGCTCCGCCACCTCCAGTGAGCTCGCAGCTGGAGACCAACTCTTTAACACCTGTTGTATCTCATTTAGTCACCTAAAGGTGAGCTACTTTAAATCTCTCTAAAACCATCTAAAAGATGGTTCCCCCAAGACCAACAGAATATAACCGACTTTCCCTGAAGGTCAAGCTGCAAGGGCACAGCCCTGGTAGGGAACCAGACAATATCTATTACCATCGCGGACCATGCTACCCAAGAATCCTTCTTGCAAGGACTTGCAGGAAATCTCCAATGACACCATCACAAGAAATCATCTTTGCAGATTTGATGCTTCGATTAGTTGCCCACAGCTGAGCCAACTGGGAAGAGACACCATACGCAGGCAATATTATCTTTTCCTTTATAAATGAATTAGTGCACAATAAAAAATGTAAGAAAATTTAACATTTATGAACACTCTCCGCATCCTGGAAGTATACACTCAGGTAATTATCTCCACATTGCTAGAGGGTTAATGTTATCTCCTTCTTTTCGTAGACAGCAGGCAGTCCCAGAGATGAAAATCATTGAAAGGCACATTTAAGATCATTCGCAAACTTGAACCCAAGCAATCTAGTGGAAGAATCCAAGTTCGCGATCACAAATGGGAACTTCGACTATTGTCCACTTAGAGTCCACTTCCTGTGACCCAAATTGAACTACAGTATTATATCCCCCGGCTTGAAACTGGCCGAAAATCACATACTCCTGGACCCTGAAAGTGAATAGGAGGCTGTTTAAATCTAACTAGCAAGCCAGGCATGGTGGTGCACGACTGTAATCCCAAGAGGCTTGGGAGGCCGAGGCAGGAGGATCTCAAGTTGGAGGCCAGCCTCAGCAACTCAGCGAGGCCCTAAGCAACTTAGCTAGATCCTGTCTCAAAATAAAACATAAAAAGAGCTGAGGATGTGGCTCAGTGGTTAAGCCCCCCGCTGGGTTCCATCCTTGGTACCCACACTAGGCAATTCCAGCAATATTTTATATATACAAATACAAATATATATATTTGTAATGATGTGTGCATAAGAAACAGACAAAAAGCATCATTCCATCCATCAGCCATCGCTTGGACATAATAGATGTGCATTTAATTTAATGTGCATTTAATTTTGCTGCCCTTAATTTTTTAATTTTAATTTTAATTTTTTTTTGAGATTACTGTTTCTCAAGATATCCTTGGGAACAGGAGGGCCCATCGAACCACCAGGACTGCTGGACGCAATGACCTTAAACAGTCACAGATGCCTGGTTGCAGAGGGTCCTGGGAGGTTGGTTCCCAGGGAGCTGGCCGGGCGCTCGCTGGGCCCCGTGGGACGTGCCCACCTGTCTGCAGCCCCGGCTCGCGGGATCGCTCCGTCACAGCTGGTTTGCACTGGGATTAAGCTGCTCTTTGCAAGAGGTTGTAGCTGTGGCTGTGGACGGGGTAGTGATGGGGCCAACTGCGGAGATCTATTGGCTGCTGGTTTTGTAAATTCCATTCAGCCTGGTCCAATAGCAGAGGGAGAGCGCCGGAGACAGCGGGACCTCTCTCCTCAATCTCTCTTTTTCTTGCAGACGCGGTCCGTCTCCCCTCTCTGTCTCTGCGCACAGAGCTTTTATTCAGTCCGGGTTTTTTCGCCTTCCTGATCGGCTTCTGACGCTTTTTTTTTTTTTTTTCCCTCCCTGGCCAAAAGACTATGGACGACAGGAGCAACTGAATTTCCTCCAAACCCTGCTGTCCCCGGTCCTCGCATTCCTTTGGACGAGCAGATCTAGTTGGTGCTTGGGCTACTGAACATCGTCCTGCATCATACCTTCCCAGCGCTTCCCTAGAAAAATCTGGATGTGTAAGGACAACACTCACTGCCAATGCCGCTTTCCAGGGCTCAGGTAGGTGCCGTTCAAAGCTCTCTCTCTAGATGATCCATTTTTTTTAACCATTTAAATATTTTAACTTGCATTTTTTTTGTGTGTGTGCAAAAGAAAGGGGGTCTCTCTGCGGATTATTTCAGCCTTCCTTCCTTTGACATACATACATTTATTTATTTATTTATTTAATTTATTTCCCTTCCCTTTTTTTTTTTTTTTTTTTTTTGAGAATTTGGATCTGAGTTTCGCTTCCATCTGTCGCTCCATTTCTTCGGTGTGGGTGGGAGTGTGGACATGGATGAACAGCTCGTCCTCCTGGGCGAGCGACGGGCGCATCTCCATTAGAAATATTTGATTTTTATGGGGACTTCGGAAAAAAAATTTTTTTTTTTTTTTCGGCGCACCACCGAGGTTGGAAAGCGTTTTGGTGCAATCGGCTATGGGAAGGGCTCGCGGGGCGCGGGGGCTGTGTGGTGTGTTTATAAAGTAGCATTGCATTCCATGCAAATAAACAGAGGAGTGTGGCGGAGAGGGGAGGGGAAGAAAAAATATATATATATATGTGTGTGTATGTATCCGCAGTAGAGGAGGACGGAGCCGCGCGCCAGCCTTCTGCACACCGCGGCTGGGGAGGCAGGCATAGGCTCTCTTGCTAACTGTGAGCGACCAGGGGTTTTCCTTTCTCTTTCTTTTTCTCTTTCTTTAAGAGAACTGTCAGCTCCCACCGCCTGGGGTGCTTTTGGCGCGGGGGGGGGGAGTGGGTTAACTAGAGAGAAGCAGCAAACAGGCTTGGCTGGGTTTGCATTAAGCGATGCCTTCCCCTCCTTCCTCTGCTGGTCTCGGGGAACATGACGGCTTCCGTGATGCACGAAATAACGCACGTGATTGATTAGACCGGGGCTGGGGAGCCGGCCCGGCGCGCTGGAGACCCCGGGTGAAGGCGAAGGGAGGGCAGAGCCGGGGGGCGGGCTCCCCGGACCTCCTTTCCCTGTGTGTGGGTGTGTGCGCGCGAGGGGACAGCGAGGCTCCGAACCGGGCTGAGGGTCTGCGGGGAGGTGCTGGCGGGTGGCTTCCTTGGGAGCCTTTGCATCCGGCCTGGACCTTTTTCCAGGGGCAATGCAGCTGCGGCGCTGGGCACGATCCCTGAGATGCTCTGCAAAGAGGGGAAAAGTTGGAGCGGAGGGTGCACGCGCCGGGCGCCTGGCCTGGGTCCCCAGGGATCTGCAGCCCAGTCGCTCCTTCCCGGGGCAGAGTTTGCAGGCTCCCGATCCGCCGGTCCCCGAGGGGGAGACAGGAGTGGGTTTCCGTGGGCCGGCCACCTCCCTGGCCTTGGTCAACAACAAACACCCCCATCCCAACACGCTGTCCCGCGCTCGCGTCCGCCCCCTCCCCCGCAAGCCGCGCTGCGCCCCCAACCCGGTTCCCGCGCAGCTAGGCCCCCGCTGCTGCTGGCGAGCAGCCACCGAGCCCCAGGCGGAGGCGGCGGGGTGGGCGCGGGGCCGCGGGACCACCCGCAGAGGCGGTGCCCCGAGCCCCGCAGGTGCCCCAGGCCGAGGCCGACCGCGCGGAGCCTGCGCCGCCTCCCGGGGCCCGACCTGCGGAAGCGCGGGGGGCTGGGAGGGAGGAGGGCGGGCGGCATGTGGCGCGCGGCTGCGGAGGACCGGGTGGGGGCCTCGCCGCGCGGAGAGGCCCAGGTCCCGCCTGCGCGGCGCCCCCAGCCCGCGGCTGCTGCCTCCCCTCTCCAGCGGGACGCCCGTCGCCTCCCCCGGCCACTGGCAGCCTTCGTCTCCGAACGCAGCCCCTCCTCTCCTCCCGCCCGCCTGCAACCTGCCCAGCTCCTGCGCCTCGGCGAGGACCGGTAGGCTCGGGTCCCTGGGCGGGGGTGCCCGGCCCCCACCCGGCGTGGCTCTCCCCTCCCCCTCCCCTCCCGGGCCCGATCGGGGCCGCGCGCCCGGCGCAGCACTGGGCCCGGGCGCACGATCCCAGCGCCAGACACAGCGCCCTTTCTTCCCGGAGCTGCGGGGGCGGCAGCTGGGGGTCACTGCAAACCCCGAGCCCCGAGGCCTGGCCGGGACCACCCTGGGAACGGATGTGCTGCTTGGAGGGCGAGGGGCGCCCGGAGGACGTCGCCTGCGTCTCCTCTCCCCTTCCCCAACCGCTATTTTTTTTTTTTTTTTTTTTTGTGGGCTGCGGGTCTTTTCTCCGGCTTCTTCCTCTGAATCGCCCGGCAGGTGTGGGCCTCTTTTGCATTCATTTTCGGAGCCACGGTGCGGTGTCCCCAGGATGGCAGGGGAGGGGGCGGGAGGCTGCGTGCTGGGGGTCCTCGGAGGTGGCCGCAGGGTCGGGCCCCCGCCGCGCGCAGGGGTCGGCAGCCTGCGCAGCGCGGGGCCAGCGCGTAACCGGGAATCGAACCCAGCGCTTGGGTGAGTCTGGGGTGAGCGGGGAGAGAGGATCCCCAGCTGTCATTTGGACCCAACTTAAGACATTTGGGGTGAGGGTTGCCTGGTGGGGAGGGGGAGGCTCTTGAACTTAGCAGGCGCTGTTCTTGCGACCAGAATCCACAAGGTGGTGGTGTGGATTCTTCCGTTGGTTATTTTATTTTATATTATTTTTGCCTTTGGTCAGTGGGGGGGAGTCGGTGGTCTGTGTGCCCATGGCGGGGTTTGTCAGAGGGTCCCTAGCCCACCGGGTTCAGACACCAGGAGCGCGCGGCCCGGGAGCTGTCCATCAGCGGGGCTGGGCGCGCGCTGGTCTCCATCTCGGAATCAGCCCTGACCATGATTTGGGGGGACGCAAAGAAAAAATAAAAAGAGGAAAAAAAAAAGAGGAAGAAAGAGAGAAAGAAAAAGTTTAGGGAGACCTCGTTACCCTGACGAAGCAGAATGCGCGGTTTGTGTGGGCGTCCTGCGGGTGATGGCGAGGGACCGGGCTCAGGCAGCTTGGGCGACCCCCTTTTTCCGCTAGAAATGAGCCGTCCGGGCTGCGAGGACCACACTTTGATGCCGAACAAAGCAGAATTGGCTGTTCAGAGAGCCGCATGGTCTGAACGGAGACGTTTCGCGTTTTCCTGGAGGTTGGCACAGCCGGCAGGAGCCGTCAGATGGCGAAGAAATCTGCATTTTTGTGGGGGCAGATTTGGGGGATGGAGAATTATTTCATGCCTTCGGTTGGCAGTGCGGAAGACGTTAGCAGTAATCCTCTAAATCCTTAGCGTAGATTTCCCTGTGTGGATAGAATAGAAGGGAGGGGGTGTTTGCTTATGTGTGTGGTTGCATGAAAGCCTTATTTAAAAACAAACAAATAAACAAGAATTAAAAATTTTTATTGCTCCTGAAATTAAGGACCTAAGAATTTCCAAGAGGCCTCTGCAAATATTCATTTACTTGGATGAAAAATTCAGTATTGCATTACCCAAAAAAATGTAGGATGAGAGAGAGAGAGAGAGAGAGAGAGAGAGAGAGAGAGAGAGAATTTTGAACCGAGCCTCCTCTAACATGTAAGGATATAATCAGGGCCAATTGTAGGAAGTGGAAAATTACTTCATCAGTTTTAAATCACTGGATCAAAATCAGAGCTTTGATTTTCTTTTTTTTTTTTTTAAGTCAGAATGATTTTGAGTATGGGTTTAATGATAATTGCATTTCCGTAATAATGGTTGTGCTCAGATGCTATTTTGAAGGTGCTTTGATAGATTCTTAGGTGGAAAAAAATCGTGGCTTTCCTTTGTATTTTTAATAGAATGTGGTTGAATATACAGTTGGCCCTAAAAACCAGGAAACCTGCTCATTTCTCCCCAAAGCCAAGCATAGCAAAGATGTGGGATAAGTGTTTGATTGCTACCTACGAGATCAAGCAGATTTCTTGATGCTTTCAAAAGCGCAACCCAAATAGACTTGAATTTGCTTGCAAGCTCCTCTTGATCTGATGTGTAGGCAAATGATGATAAGCATATGGGATTTGTGAGTTTGGCTTTTTCTCATTTTTTTTTTCCTTTGTAGTAATCTGCAGAAAGGTTATTTATGGACTTTGCACAAAGATAGGAGGGCTCTCTGAATTGGCACCCAGCAGCAGGGGTCTCTTTAAAAACTCTTTACAATCTTCTGCTTTTATCCCTGGGCTTAGGGATAAGGTACTCCCAAAGCCAAACATTTCCAGCTCAGGAGTTTAACATCGTTCCATTTTAATTGACACTCCCTACTTGAAGCTCTTCTTCTGTGGCGGGGGGACATACATATTCAATCATGCAACTTGTTGACTGAATTTTTTTTTCCAGTGACGTGCAAATACGCTAAGACCCTTATGCCCAAGGCAATTTATCCAGTTAAAAATTATCTTGTTGCCCAACATGGGGAGAGCTGATTTGACTATATGAAAATCAAGTGTGAATTAGGCATATCTGTCTGTCATCTATCATCTATCTATCTATCTATCTAATCTATCTATCTATCTATCTATCTATCTATCATCTATCTATCATCTATATCTACCTACCTATCTACCTACTACCTATTCTTTCTATCTATCTATCCATCCGTCTATCTATCTATCTATCTATCTATCTATCTATTTATCTATCTATCTATCCATCCATCTATTATCTATCTATCAGAACGGACATTTCACTTTCTGAGCCACAAGGAATTCTCTCTGAAGCACACTTTCCTTTTAACAACAGATACTAGAATGCCAATTGAGAAAAATAGGTTCGGTTTCGTTTAAATCACTTTCTTTTCTTTCTCCTGGATGGTGTCTGTTTTCGGAGGACAATATCACCTTGTGACTGAGGTGGATGAATATTCAGGCTTCTTCACATTGTCAGCTAGCATGTTAAAATCATTAATAATAATAAAAAATACAGCATCTGTCCAGTCGTTTTGAGAAGGGGAGGCCCTGGTGTGTGAGGTCATGTGCAGACATCGTCTTTAATTTCGGGGGGTGCTAGGCAGCATGCATGCTCAAGAAAAAAAAAATGTAGTTCTGCCTGGAAGTTTGCGATTGTGCATTCGACAGCTTTGAAGAGATATGTAGATCGATAGACAGGAAGGGTTTCCTTTTGCAGGTGGATCTAGTGAGCAAAATTAAATGAGTGAAAAAATGATCAAACAACTCCCACACGAAATCAACACACAAATGCATGGCTGGCGGAGGAGACCAACCAGTCCCCAAGGGACTGTCATTTCTAAGTTCAGGCATTTAGTGTTGAGCTCACCTGCGCCAGGTGTGTGGGCCTAACACCTGTGCTTCACCAACTCACCTGTGGCCATTACCTGCCACTCAATGTCCTTGTATCTGACCAAATATTAGGCTACTCTTCCTCCCAGAAATGGAACCTGAGGGATCTATCCATCCATCCATCCATCCATCCATCCGTCCATCCACCCATCCACCCACCCATCCATCTATAGATCTGTGTATCTATCTATAGATCTATGTATCAATATATTTATATATCTATCTATAGATCTATCTAGGTGTCTATAGATCTATGTATCTATAAATCTATGTATCTATAGATTTATGTATCTATATATTTTCTATCTATATATCTATGTATCTATATCTATGTATCTATGTATCTATCCATCCATCCATCCATCCATCCATCCATTCATCCATCCATCCATCCATCCATGCATCCTTCTACCTATCCATCCTGTCTATCTGACTATCTATCTATCTATCCATCCATCCATCCATCCATCCATCCATCCATCCTTCCATCCATCCATCATTCTTCTACCTATCCGTCCTGTCTGTCTGTCTATCTATCTATCTATCTATCTATCTATCTATCTATCTATCTATCTATCTATCTAATCTATCCATCCATCCATCCATCTACCTACCTATCCATTCATCCATCCATCCATCCATCCATCCATCCATCCATCATCCATCCATCCATCCATTCTTCTACCTATGCATCCTGTCTGTCTGTCTATCTATCTATCTATCTATCTATCTATCAATCCATCTATGTATCTCTTGATTTCTCTGTCTATGGTTTTACAGAATTTATTCCAGGTGGTCATATAATTTAAGAAGGTGAAAGGAGAGGATGAATCTTTGGGATCTCTCCCTGGTGGAAGATTCAGATTCAACTACACCAATCTTTCTCTTTGGATTAGGCTAATGAGATGGCCCCAATGTTCTTTCGAAGTGGGGAGAAAGTGACCAGGAATCTGCTGTGGGTGGTTTTATTTAAAATCTGTATTTTGGGGCTGGGGTTGTGGCTCAGTGGTGGAGTGCTTGCCTAGCACATGTGAGGCGCTGGGTTGGATCCTTAGCGTCTCATACTAATAAATAAATGAAAATGTAAATGTTTACAAATAAGCGGTGACTTGCACCCTATCAGAGCATGCTTCTGGGGATGCAGTCAGGCCTTCTTGGCTTCTCAGGTGCATAGCTGCCTCCTTTTGCTTTCAGGACCCTGGTGGCTGGGCCCAGAGCTGAACGTGCCCACCCCAGAGCTGCAGCCTGATTAGCATCCCAAAGCCTCCCTCCTGGGCGCCACTTGAACACCTGGCCCAGGCTCTTGTCCTGCCTTTTGTTTGGTGTTTGTTGACGGGGGTGACGAGCAGGGGTGCAGATTTGCAAAATACAAAACAACTCCCAAGCTTGAAATTTAGCCTGTCCTTTTAAACAGCGGAGAGACAAGTGCTACTTACAGTTGCATGTCTGGATCGAGTTTTGCATCTTTACAGAAAGATGCAAGAAACCGTGAGTTGGATTGTTGTGGCGTCGCCCCAGGAAACTGCTCCTTGTCTGACATTTCAACACCATCAGCGCTGGGTTCCCCCGGGCTCAGGGTGCAGATCACATTACCTTGTGTGTGTTCCGAGTTAGCGCTGAGTCAGCCTGTTCTTGGAGCCCTGGTCTCAGAACCACGCGGCGGGGGTGCACTCCGATCCAGTGCCCTGTTCGCTTCTGAGTTTTGCTCTTTAAAACGGTACCATTCTGCGCAGGCGAGAGAGCTCAGAAAAATCAACTTTTTTCTTTTTTCTTTTTTTGCACAAATAAGATATGTCGTTGTGTGAACGGCGATTCTGAGTGACTCAACTCTGCCCCCCTGACCTGCAGGCCTGTGTTCAGTGTGGAGTTAGGTTTATTTCCAGACCTGCACAGCTGGGAGGTACTTATTCTAGAAAACGTTTTTCTTCATCCTTGCAACATATCAGATAAAGACTGTGTGGATGGGTAAGAAAAATGGGGTTCCTCACCCGGTTTTCTCATCATTCCCCAGACATGCATCACACAGGTGGTGTAGGACACCTGTGTGTCCCTCATTTACAAGTGAACACGGTCGTTCATTCCTGAACAGGGAGCCCTGGGCAGAGCAGGCATCCTCCCTGCCTTCTCTGTGCTTTTTTATTTTTATTTTTATTTGGAACCAGGGATGGAACTCAGGGGCACTCCACCACTGAGCCACATCCCCAGCCCTATTTTGTATTTTATTTAGAGACAGGGTCTCACTGAGTTGCTTAGGGCCTCACTAAGTTGCTGAGGCTGGCTTTGAACTCGCGATCCTCCTGACTCAGCCTCCCAAGTCGCTTGGATTACAGGCGTGCGCCACCACGCCTGGCTCTCTGTGGATTTGAGGAGCATTTTCTTCAAAGCAGAAGCTCTGGGTCCCCGTGCTTGCAGTGAATCAGTGCATAGAATATTTGTGAGACATGCTACCTTTCCGTGGGCTTGCTGGGATGGAGAAGGTGACAGGTTTCAAAAGGACAAAACTGAGTTCTCTTTGAAAAAGCAGAACCCTTTTATCTGCCCTGGAGGGAGAGGCACCATTATCTCTCTTGGTGTCTGCAGAGCTCAGCTGAGCGGGGGTCCCCACTGCTCCAGGGGGCAGGGCATCAGGCCTTGTATCTGCTCAGCTTCAGAAGCCCCCTGTTCCTCGAATAAACACAGGGCTTCCCTCTAAAGACACCAGAGTTGAGAATCTTCCAATGGTCCCTGGATGCCCTTGGCTCCCCTCATCCTGCAGCCCACCCTGCGCTCCCCGGGATGCAAGGGTCAGTCCCACCTGACACCCACAGGCCCCCGTCCCAGCCGGCCTCCATCCCACCGTGCCCATGTTCTTTAGAAGCAGGGCCACACAGGGAGAGCTAAGAGAGATTCCTGGCATTAAAGAGTTTTATCTCAAACAGGCAGCCCGTGCAAGCCAGTGCCCATTGTTCATTAAATCTGAATTTCAACCCATGTCGTGCATCATATAACTAAATAACTACACCTAAATGCCTTCATGGGATTATATTTTTATGCACTTACATAATCGGTGAACAAAACCACCATGTGAGCGGTTTATTCGTGTTATATATCGGTTCTTATAACTACATACAGTTTATAAACTTGAAGATAGTAGCCTCCAGTATCTATTGACTTATTTTCGCAGGGCTAGGGATTGAATCCAGGACTTTGCCTTTCTTACCTCACGTGTATCAAAATATATACCAAAAAGTCCATCAAAAATTAATACCAAGTATATATATTTTGTGCATCGAAATTGGTTGCAAAGCCTCCAATAATAGAGTCCAAATAGAGTTGGGTGTATATTTCTTTTAGAAACGACTGTATGTAAATATATAGTATGTGCAATAAGATCCACATACCATAATACACATGCATTCTATTTAATCATGCCACATTAATTAAATAGAATTTATGGAGACATACAGTGTACTTTGCAAGCATCACATACTGTATCATGGGATATAAATACATAGCAGTGAAATTCATATAACTATTATCATGTGTATATATTTATAATATGGAGATATAACAGCATTCCTATAGATATGTAATAAAATATGGGTATACATGTAATATGCAGATAGAGACAGTTAGAAAACTTATAAATAAGTAGTAAACTCTGAATATCTACATAATATGCAGATAGAGGCAATTAGAAAGTTTGTATGAATACGTAATAAACTGAGTATCTATATAATATGTAGAGAGATGCAATTAGGAAGTGTGTATGAATATATAGTGAGATCTGAGTATATGCATAATAGGCAGAGAGATGCAATTAGAAAATATGTATGAATATGTAATAAAATCTGAATATATGTGTAATATGAAGTTATGTGAAGATATGAATATGAATTCATATGAAGAGAGGTACAATTGGAGAAATTTATATAAATATGCTATAAAATGTGTGCATAGGATATATATATAGTGTAGAAGGCATATATACATGTATATAAGACACACACACACATATACATAATATGTAGATAGTCCTGAGACAGAGTTTGATGTATACTTTGCAAGATTACATGGGCGTCCAATGGTTTTCCACAGTAGTGACGGAAATGGTCAACCCAATATTCACTCAATGAAGCCCAGTGGCTGTGAATGGTCTGGTGGTGGCCAGTTCTCTATGGTACTCACTGAAGTCCTCGGTGCACGCTGAACCCATCAGGATAGGTCATGCCAGTGGGAGTTTGTGTCGAATCCTGTGTCTTTCCTTCCTGGATGGATGGACTCCTTTGCTGCTTAACACAAGGTTAAGAAGCCCCCCTCAGTTATGCAGGACTGAGCATGAAGCCCCCTGCTTGGAAGCCTGCAGCACCCTCCGTGTGCCAGGGGGGTGGTGGTCCTTCCAAGCCTCCTCTTTCCCTCTGCCAGACAGAGCCTGCCGGCTAAGTCGATTCTCTGGCCTTCCTCAAGATGAAATTCAATATGGCGGCTCAGGAACATAGCTGCCTTGCAGGGACCAGAAGGAAGTCCCGTGGAGAGGATGCATTTGTCCTGTATGGAAAGCAACCTCCTTTTTCCAGCAGGAACATATATGGTCTTCCATTCACGGTTTTTTTCTGAGCCTCTTCTGTAAGCAAGTTACAGCCCAGGGATTGAACTTCAGAGCTGCTCATAGAAATGAATTAGTCATGTCAGTATGCTTTGGAAAGCCCTACCTGATCGATCCTTCCTTCCTTCTTCCCTTCCTTTTATGGCCACTTCTTGTGGTCTTTTTAAGACAAGGAACAAGTAGATATTCTAGCACGGCTACAGCATGAAGGGTGCCTTGGATTCTCACTTATTTGAGTTTAAAACATTGTGAAATATAGATCATTGTCCCAAACTCCAGTCTCCATCATCTCCTATTTTTCTCCCCTTCAGGTTCCTTTAGAATAATGAATAATAACCTTGAAAACACCATCGCTCAGACAGGTGGACCAAGGTTGCTTAAATTTTGTGAGATTGCACGTCTCCAAAGGAAAATTCTTCCTGGTGATTCTGTAAAATAAATCTGAAAACCCGGTAGCGATTGATGGAAAAAACTCCCAAATCGGGAATTTGTTCTTAAAGAGTCTCCAGCGTCAAATAATTTTGGAAAGCCCGCTCTGACTTAGTCTTGTCTTGAATTTATTCTGGAAAGAGATGCCGTAGGGAAGTGAGCTGTCATCTGAGTACCTTTTTGAAGAATTTCTGCCCACGTTCACCATGGTCAGTGCTGGGAACTCTTTTCTATTTCTTTGACACAGATCAGAAGAAAAGGGCTAAGAAGGTGTGAGGTTACCCGAAATGGTTCACATTAAAAAGACTGGACAAATGAACTTGTGTGTGTCTGTTTAAGTGAATTTCATTTAATTCATTTATTCTACATTGGTTGCACACCAAGCTGTGGGGTTTTTGAAGGAATCCGAATTATTTCTTTCCTCCACTTTACAGTGTATCAATGCCATTTTTCACTTCTTTGTAGCAGCAAAAAATGAAGAAGAGGAACAATAAAAATTGAAGCAAAGTTTTGTATTTAAGAGCAAATAAGTTTTATCAGGATGTATCCTCCACTGGGCGTGTGACGGGGATGTGTTCCATCCCTCGGGCGCCATATTGAATGTTCAGCAACATGGCAGCTGGTTTCCCAGTTCCTAGATCTTTCAAACACTTGGTGGTCACATTGGGGTCCCGTAGCCCACATAGCAGCAGTTATGTTTATGATCATATCAGGGATGATGTACGGTTCAATTTTAACCTCTTCAGCAAGACAGGCTGCTGGGTTTGATAGGCAAAGATGGCGGAGCTCCTCATGATCCCTGGGGAGGAATGGAGCTGCCTGTCTTCCAGAATGCTTTCGAATTTGTGTAGGTGATTGGCTCTGTTGCCCAAGGGGAAACCTTACACCTGTATGCACATAATTGACAAGCAATACCCTGGAAAGAAATGCAGCATATTAGATCATATCATAGATAACTATTTGCAACTGATAGAGCATCAGATCCATTGCAAAGTGGAGAAGGGTAAGAACAGATTTACACATACATATATATACATGTAGGTATAATATCGTATATATGCAAAAATGCAAATGCACACATTTACAATGTAATTTGTGCATTGGGGCATTCTACTTGTAGTTAATTGAGGGATTCCTTTTACCTTTTTGGTACATGCACATAATTTGATTAATCTCATTTCCCCATCGATTCTCTTTCCTTTCCCTGATTTGCTTGTTCTAATTTACCCATCTCCCTTCTATTCTTATTATTTTAGTTTTATATAACCTGTGATATATATGCATTTGGTTCTTGATGGTTTGGAGTTACCAGATACCAGGGAACCCAGCAGGTGGGGACAGAGGATGGTACTTCTCCCTGAGTTAACCAGCAAATCAAACTCAGGGAGAAAAATGAACAGTGAAGTGGGAGAAAATAGTTCAATCTGCAGAGAAGAGGAGCCAAAAATAAAGGTTCTAATGCAAAACAAAGCACAGGGAAACTGAATTAGTTGAAGCATAAACACGGATGTTGGAAAGATACTGTCTCATCCAGAATCTTACCACAGTCTAGGGTTAAGATAGGGCTCGAACCATACGGTATCATGGGAGCAAAATAATGGTTTGCACACTGCTTCACTTGAAGTGCTTCTGATGACGTGGCCTGGCGTGACAATTTGGGAAACTCGCCTTTCATGCATTTATGCGATGATGTTCTGATTGGCGAGATTCTTTTTGAGGAATTCCAGAACATGGTAGGATGATCTATGAGAAATAACTGAAGATGAAATAAATAGGTGCACTTTTCATTTCACGATACAGTGTGTTATTGGCAAATGAAAGGTGCTAGGCACAGAAAGACAGATTCCAAGTGTTCCCCCTGCCTGTGTTGAAGGGAAAATGTTGATTTCTGTTATGATTTGGAGAGGACCATGATAGTCTCCTGCTGTATCCATTTACCTGTGAATGCCATCATTTCATTCTTCTTTAGGGCTGAGTAATATTCCATAGTGTATGTATACCATATTTTCTTTATCCATCCATCTGTTGAAGGGCACCTAGGTTGGTTCCATAGCTTAGCTATTGTGAGTTGAGCTGCTATAAACACTGATGTGGCTGTGTCACTGTAGTGTGCTGATTTTAAGTCCTTTGGGTATAAACTGAGGAGTGGGATAGCTGGGTCAAATGGTGGTTCCATTCCAAGTTTCCTAAGGAATCTCCACGCTGCTTTCCAGAGTGGCTGCACCATTTTGCCTTCCCACCAGCAATATGTGAGTGTGCCTTTTCCCCACATCCTCGCCAACACTTATTGTTGCTTGTGTTCTTGATCATCGCCATTCTGACTGGGGTCTGGAATCTTAGAGTCGTTTTGATTTGCATTTCTTTAGTTGCTAGAGAGGCTGAACATTTTTTTCATTTGTGAATTGTGTATCTTCTTCTGTGAAGTGGATTTTTTCTTTACTCTGGTGTTAAGGTTTTTTCTTTCTTTTGAGATTGAACAATACTTTTAATATATAGGTATAACAATGCACAATTAATAACATCAAACACACATATACCCAAACCCTCATAACATGTCTATCAAAAAAAAATCTTTGGTACGATCATAAATGAAATCCCAACAAATTTCAGGTAATCCAATAATGAAGGCCTGTCTCTGACCATGATATCATTGAAATGAAAAAGAAACATTTTATTTATTTATCTTTTTCTTCTAATTAGTCGTACATGATTTTTTGAGTTCCTTTTCTGTCCTGGAGATTGATTCAGCACGTATCTTGATATTTTATGTTCATGTGCACGTGTATGTGCATGTACATAAATCATATGTACATGTAGATATACAATTTTGCAATTTTAATTGCAAGACTCCTTCGTGAAGGATTTTTTTTGGGAGGATTGAACCCAGGGACTCTTTACCCCTGAGTTACACCCCAGCCCTTTGTATTTCTCTTTCTGTAAATTCTGAGACAGGGTCTTGCTAAGTTGCAGAGGCTGGATTTGATCTTGCGATCCTCCTGCCTCAGCCTCCCCAGCTGCTGAGATTACAGGCGTGCACCACAGCTCCCGGCTTAGTCAATGCAATTTTGACATTTCCAGGGTCCCTGTTGTCTCTTCTGAGTTGGATCAAAAGGCAGCTCTTTGCAGAAGGACATCTCCATATGGGCCTTTTGTATTGCCTGTCCATCTTCCCTCGGCCTCTGCAGGCAGGAGAGTCCTGGAGACCTCTCTCCAGAAGGACTATATGCAGGGCCGGCTCTTGCTGAGGATGCTCCAAGCAAGCCCTCGTCCAGGAGGGAACGGGGTAGCTTTTGCTCATCCTCCTCTTCCCTCTGAGCCTCTCTCCTTGCAAAGCCCACTCAACACAGTAGGAAAGAGTTCAAGTCTACACTCTGTAAATATTCTAGCCATTGCAAGTTCATTAGGGTGGGCAAGGAAGGAGGGTTCAGGAGACCGTGCTTTAGACTAGGTGTGTGGGTTGTGCTGACGACTTTGTCTTCTATTTTGAGCACAGTTAATTCGAGATCTCACTTGATTTTAGTTGGTGTAATTCTGAGACCTGTGGACGGAGGGCTATATGATAGTTGGGTCTGGGCACACCCCGTTTGTATGGTGAGAGAATCAGATTCAGAAGCATTTCCATCTCTTCCAGCATCTCTTAATTCCCACGTCTCTAGCACCTCCAAATTCTACCAGTGATACTGAAACGTATAATTAATTTGTTAAAGGCCTGTAATCCCAGCGGCTCGGGAGGCTGAGGCAGGAGGATCGCAAGTTCAAAGCCAGCCTCAGCCAGTGAGGCCCTAAGCAACTCAGTGAGAACCTACTATAAATAAAACACAAAATAGGGCTGGGGATATGGCTCAGTGGCCGAGTGTCCCTGAGTTCAATTCCTAGTACCCCCCCAAAATAAATAAATGGGTTCAAACAGGTCAGGTGAAATGCAGACTGAATTCCAGACATTTCAGCTGCGGATCTCATCCATTTCTGCCATTTCTCGAGAGGCTGACGATATCTCAGGAAATGTCAAATGGTAAAGAAAACACTACGCTGTTTCATTTTGCAAACCTGTTTTTTCCTGTTGTGCAGTGGAGGGTAAAACAGGTTGACCATTTTGCTGAAAGGAAACCAGGAAGCATGGGAAGAAGGATCCAGCGGGTTGCTGGGCCCCATTCGCTGTGTGGGGAGCTCAGGGCAGCTCAGCTGACTCCGGACTTTCTCTGCCTCCTCCATCCTCCGTTCTCACCTGGACGCAGGGCGCAGCCTCTTCCCATCTTTCAAGATGCTAATGAATGTTGCTCATTTGATGCACCTGCTGACTCTCCACAGTCTTCAACAAAGCTCGCCGTCTTTATCAGGGACCTCCCTTCTCTCCAGCACGGAGCCTGGTCTGAGGTGCACACTCCAGCTTTCTTTGGTCTCTGCAAAGACCGAGTGAGTTCTACCTCTCTGCCCTTCCACTTCTCGTCCTCCAAAGCAAGAAACAACCACCGTCACTAAAGATTAAAGGTGCGGCAGAGGATCTTAGAGGCTCAAGGGGCCGGGAGGTCTTCTTGCTTCTGCACATCCATGTGGAGGCGTTGGACCCTGCAGAGGGTGAGAAAGTAGCTTTGAGGTTCGATGTGCAGAGGTTGCTCTTGGGATTTGCATATGATCTGTCTCTTCTCCAGTAGGTGGTTGGAGTGAGTGTGTGTGTGCAATGATTAGGCTGATCAGGGAGCTGGGCCAAGAGCATCCAAGATCAGAATTAAGAAATTGCAAGGTTACCCTGAGCTGAGCGATTTAGTTTGTGCATGCACACACCCAACCCCTGGCCTTGGAGGGTTGCATTCCAGTTCTTGCAGGGTGGACCTTTGCAACCTGGAATGCTTCCACGCTGCAGCTGTTCCTGAGACGATTTCTGTTTACCTGAGACTTGCTTGTCGTGTGACAGACAGATGTCAAACAGGCTTTAATCCCTTCCCCTCCTTGAGGATGCCCCGTGCCTTAAAACTGTGTTTGATTCTTTACGTTCAATGGTGCTTTCACATAAATGCACTTGAAGTGCGCTCTTTCTTACCTGCATGTGAGCCTGGATAACCACATCCGGGCTTCGCATCTGCAGAATTAAAATAAGCGGCTTCTGCTTCCGAGCGGTGGAAATTTCAGGGTGGGAAACTGAGGTCCGTTGGTAAGTCTGTTTTTACCTTTGCATTTTTCTTCAGGCTCTTCTTGCAACATTGTTTCCATTTTCTTCTTGTTTTCAAAGACAGGAAGCTTTGCTCTGAAATACCTCGAGCTTTGCAGACAAGTTGCATCCCTGGCACCGCTTCTGTGACTTGCGCTCCGGTTGCACATTCCCTGGTGGATGGTCACAGGGAAGGAGACGGCGTCAGCTCGTTACTATTAACCCTAACCCTGCACATTTAGGTGAATGTCAGCCGTTTGCTTTACAATGTTTCAAAGTTAACTCACAGTCCTTGTGCTTGCAAATGAGTTTCCTGGTGATGCTTCCGTGGATGCACATAGTGGGTTCTATATGCATATCATTTTTATATGCATGTTCTTTTATTATATGCAAGCACAAATCCAATCTAGCTGTCTTCTACCTCCTGTCCTTTGCTAGTTCTGTGAGACTCACCAGCGTAGAAACTATATATTTGTCCATGTTCCTTCAGGCTTCTCCATTTTGGAAATTTCCATCACCAATCTTCAGTTTTCTTTTTGAGCTAATGAGATTTTGTAAAATCTTTCAACTTATTAAAAAAAATTTTAGGTGTTCTTTTTAGATACACATCACAGTAGAGTCTGCTCTGACCTATTTATTCAAACTTGGAGTATCGTATTTTAATTAGGATCCAGGTCTTGTGGATGCACACCATGGTGAGATTCATTGGGGTCTATTCATATATGTACTTGGAAAGTGATGCATTCCACTGTATTTCCTATGCCCATCCCCCTTCCTGTCTCTTTGTTCCCCTTTATCTAATCAAAAGTAACTCTATTTTTCCCTGTACCTCCCACCCCTTATTGTGAATTAGCATCCACATATCAGAGAAACTATTCTGCCTTTGGTCTTTTGGGTTTGGCCTATTTCACTTAGCATGATATTCTCTGAATCCATCCATTTACCTGCAAATGCCATTATTTTATTCTTCTTTAGTGCTGAGTAATATTCCATTTTGTATATATACCACATTTTCTTTATACATTGATCTGTTGAAGGGCACTTAGGTTGGTTCCATAGCTTAGCTATTGTGAGTTGAGCTGCTATAAACACTGATGTGGCTGTGTCACTGTAGTTTGCTGATTTTAAGTCCTTTGGGTATAAACTGAGGAGTGGGACAGCTGGGTCAAATGGTGGGTCTATTCCAAGTTTTCTGAGGAATCTCCACACTGCTTTCCAGAGTGGCTGCACCATTTTGCATTCCCACCAGCAATGCATGAGTGGACCTTTTCCCCACATCCTCGCCAACACTTATTTTTGCTTTTATTCTTGATGATTGACATTCTGACTGGGGTGAGATGGGATCTGAGAGTAGTTTTGATTTGCATTTCTCTTATTGCTAGAGAAGTTGGACATTTTTTTCATATATTTTTTGACCATTTGTATTTCTTCTCTCAAGAAGTGCTTGTTTAATTCCTTTGCCTATTTATTGATTGGTGGTTTTTTTTTTTTTTTTACTTGTTTTTTGCTTTTTGTGGTGCTAAGTTTTTTGAGTTCATTGTATATCCTGGAGATGAATGCTCTCTCTAAGGTGCATGCAGCAAAGATATTTTTTCCCATTCTGTAGGCTCTTCCTTCATGCTCTGGACTATTTCCTTTCCTTTTTAGTTTGATAGCATCCCATTTATTGATTCTTGATTTTACTTCTTGCTCATTATGGGTCTTTTTCAGGACGATGTTCCCTAAGCAGACAGGATGGAGGGTGTGGTTTTTCCAGTCTAATTCCTAGGTCCTTGATCCACTTTGAATTGAATTTCATGCAGGGCGAGTGATCAGGGTCAAATTTCATTTTGCTGCATATGGATTTCCAGTTTTCCCAGCACCATTTGTTGAAGAGGCTGTCTTTTCTCCAGTGAGTGTTTTTGGCTCTTTTGTCTAATGTGAGAAAACTGTATTTATGTGGGTTTGCCTCTGTGTCTTTCACTCGTAAAACAGCTGAATTTCTACACACCATTGATGATCAACTGAAAGAGAAATGAGGAAAACATCCCCTTTACAATAGCCTAAAAAAACCCAAAAGTTGGGAATCGATCTAAAAAAAAGAGGCGAAAGACCTCAGCAATGAAAATTATAGACGTTTGAAAAAAAAAAATTGAAGAAGACCTTAGAAGATGGAAGGACCTCCCATGCTCTTGGATGGGCAGAATTAAAATGGTCAAAATGTGCATGCTGACACGTACACCGATGGTGCATAATAGAAGACCTTAGTGGTTTTAGGGTTTCTATAGAATAGTTGGGGTCTTCCTGATGTTTTAGACTGGACTCTGTGTGTTGGCCAGGGAACCTGTATTTTAGAAGTTCCCTCCTCAGATCATGGGAAGGGTAGGGACTATCTGGACTCCTTCCCCGTCCAAGCCTCCTTCTGAATATTTGTTGCTGGACACCAAGTCCCTGGAGGGTAGACTATGCTAATCAGAGGTCCAGGATTGGGGGAGAATCAGCCCCTTCTTTCTGGGTGAATTCCATGGAGCAAGGCAGGTTCGTCTCTCTGCTGGGTTGATTTGCTTCTTGGGTTATTCATTTATATGCACCTGGAAATCTGAATGTTCAGGTGCACTTTGGGACTGAATCCAGCACCACTTCACCCTTCCTTGTTCTTTATCCTCCCCTGCGATCTTTGCTGGCATGAATTGAACACCCAGAAATCCTTTCATTCCCATCCTTGGTAGACTTAGAGTCAAAGCCACACCCTGGGTGGAAAAGTAGCCCAGGGAATTGCGATCAGCTTGCAAAAACAGGACCGTCCATCAGCAAATCTCCAGGGACCTCTTGGTGTCAGAGTGTCTTGGAAGTGCTTCCTGCATGCTCATTACTGTCTTTCTGTGCACCAAGCACCAAGCACCCATCTGCAGACTCACAGTGCACCCATGCCTTCCACCACCCCCAGCACGGATTTTGGATAAGGACCAACAGAGTCGCCTGGAGACCCCTATTGATCTCTTCATCACGATCCATATTTCAAAAGGGGATGATCTCATCCTCTTAAGGCGCGGATGTGTTTTGATCTGAAAATTTAATATGCAGGGAGTGGAGGTGGGGTGAGTCCATCTGAAGTAGCTTTCACCTTTGCACGGAGTTTTTGAGAGGCTGTGTTAATTATTTAGTTTTGGAAGAGAGAAGGAATGAAGAATATATATGGGACGTTTCCAACTTCCAGGAAAATCAGCAACAGAAGTCCTTCTGCAGCAGGCTAGTGGTTAGACACTAAAAAAAAAAAGAAAATGCATGTCATTTAGAGGTTTTCTTTTTCTTTTTTCATTTTATTAAAAGAATTTTATTTGCTCAGAAGCATGCATGATGAACGTATAGATGCATGTACGTCATACCTACATCCGCATGATTATCTCTCACGATATCCATAACTACATCATATTGTGTCCTATCTATAATGGTATTTAATCATTCTGCACCTTTTGGATGTCTATCTAAATCTTACCCATTTCTCTATCTCTAATTATATCCATTTATTCATCCATCTCTATCTCCTCTGTACCATTTTATTTGTCTATTTATTTTTGGTACTGGGGAAGCAACCACTCAGCCACCTCCCCAGCCTTTTTAATTTTTTTATTTAGAGACAGGGTCTTGCTAAGTTGCTTAGGGCCTTGCTAAGCTGCTGAGGCTGGCCTCCACCTTGCGATCCTCCTGCCTCAGCCTCCTGAGGTGCTGGGATTACAGGTGTGCACCAACCTGCCTGGCTCACCTATACCATTGTAGATGTTGTATTTCCATATTTTTATAGCGCAAGCCAGGTTGAGTTGATTACAGATCTTCAGAAGTAGTGGTTTCCATGACTAAGGAGGTCGGTCTGGAATTCATTGTGACTTAACATTAAATTGTTAGAAATGTTTTATCTGTTCTAATGAGTTGCACATGACAGTGGAATGCATTGATGCATTTTGACAGATCACACATGAATGGAGTGCCATCTCTCATTTTTCTGATTGACATGTTGCAGGATCACATGGTCATGCAGTCACACATGCACATGAGGTCATGATGTTTCTTTCCTATACTATCCTTCTGGCATTTGGATTATTCATGCATTTTTTGTTCCTTAAAGTGATTCACAAATTCTTTTTTGCAAATTGCACATTTTTTAAATCATAGGGAATTACTTGGTAGACTTTTTATTTTATATATTGCTTCGATTTGGACAGTTTTCCCCTTTTTGCATTCATTTTAAATACTTGTGTATGCTTCAAATCATGCATATTTCACTCTTGCATATTCCAGGTGTGTGCAGAAAAAAAAAATAAGAGAGGGAGAAAGAAGCTAGAATAATGGATCCAATATACTCATGGTTTGGCTTTGGCACTCACGAATGCATATGCTCATGTTTTATATTTAAACTTATCTCTTTTCTTTCTTCTTGCAACTCACCTAAAGATCTGTAAATACTTTGCTCCTTGATATAAGCCATTTTTCCACACAACACCCACCCTATCTTTCCCATACCTGCAATTACCAAGAGTGATTCTTGCCATTCACTACCAAGTGCTGAATATCCAAACCATCCTTCAGTAGTTTGCTATTTTGCATAAGATCTGTGCTCTGTGGTTGGCTGATTGATCCCTCAAACATTTCTCCATCATTATGGATGCTCTCCCGCCTTTTCATTTCATGCAGATTTCCATTGAAGAAAGAGCTCTTTCATTCTCTCCTTCATGAAAGGGGATCGTGGAATTTGAAGAATGCACTCCAAACGCTCTCAGGGATCTTGAGTATTTCCAACAATGCTCATGCCAAGTTCCCTGACCTGCTTCCTGATGAGGACAGTGTGAGAGGTAGACAGAGACCACATAAATATGGGCAGGTGGGAGGGAGAACTTTCTGGAACTCATTTCATTTCCTCCCTGACCACGTTAGCTAGCTTTTTCGTTCTTCTGACCGAAAGACCCGACAAGAACAACTTAGATCAGACGAAGTTTATTTGGGGCTCATGGTTTCAGAGGTTCAGTCCATGGTGGGCCAACTCCATGGCTCTGGCCCAAGGTGAGGCAGAACAAAATGGCGGAAGGGCATGGAGGAGGAGAGCAGCTCAGGACATGGCACCAGGGAGCAGAGAGAGCTCTGCTCACCAGGGACAAGATAGAAACCCCAAAGGCAGGTGCCCAGTGACCCATCTCCTCCAGCCACACCCCACCTGCCCACAGTCACCACCCAGTTAATCCATTCAAGTGGATTAATCCACTGACTAGGTCACACCTCTCATAACCTAATTGTTTCACAATTCTCTTGCATGACTTCACCCTGGTGCTTTTGGGGACAGCTCATTTCTAAACCACCACACTGACAGAGACCCAGTGCTGGAAGAGACCAAGAGGGAGGAGATTGGATAGTAGCTTTAAAAAACACTCACGTGGGTGGCCCCTCTCTTGGGATCCTCCCAATTTGGGAGCTCTGCTTCCTTTCTATCACTCTTGTAAATCCGATTACTTTGCTCTCAAAAAAATAAAAATAAAAATACACACACACATGTACATAGAGAACCAATTGCAACTCAGTTTTTCGTTTTCTGCCCACTCACAGGTAAGGACATGATGTCAGTTCTCGAAGTCCATCCTGCCTTTGATATTTAGGGAAATGATCATTAAGGAATAGCAAACGGTTCCTTGCAATTATAGCTAGCCTTTGCGTTTACTCTAGCGTGGGTGCGCCCCATTTGTGCAGATGTGTCTATGACCGCAATAAATCCCAACTTATTTTCTTTTTTTGTACTTGGATTAAACCCAGGAATGCTCCCCCACCAAGCCACATCCCCAACCCTGTCTATATCTTATTGAGAGCCAGGCTCTTGCTGAGTTGCTTAGGTCCTCGCTAAGTTGCTGAGGCTGGCCTCCAACTTGTGATCCTCCTTCCTCAGACTCCTAAGCCGCTGTGATGACAGAGGAATTCCAGCTTCTTAATATAAATCGGGAATTCTGGACTCTTCTTAATCCAATCAATCACGAAAGAATGCATCAATGAATATGCAAATGGTAAAGTTCTGGATAAGATTGAAAATGGGACTTGCTGTGTTCAAGGTATTTTGCAGAAGTGTGTCTGTCTCACAAAAGAAGATTTGTGAACCTGCCCTAGTGACCTTGGGGCTTGCTTGGTGGTAGGTGGCTCTCTTGCACATCAGCGGGGGCTAGACAGCAGCCTCTCGGGGACCCTTGCTCTGAATGCCACCAGGATTTTGCACACTGTGCAATTAGAGATAGCAACTGCCTCATTTTGGAGGTTGCTTTTTAAAATAAAAAAAATTTTAAAAATGGGGCTTTATGCATTCCACCTGTTGCAATGAGAATCGGGCTGAAATTTGGGGGCAGATAATAAAATCCATATAGTCCGGGAGGAAGGTGGCCTGATTGATGGATGGGAGAGCTTCAGAGGAAAGAAAAAAAATCCTATAAAATTCTCGATACGTACGCTGCAAAAAATGTGCAGGAAATCTCCCTCCCTCGTCAAATATGGGGCTAGATAAAATTGTCGTAAAAGAGAGCAGATAGTTGGGACAATGGGATATTTGAACGTGTGCAGAATGTGATTTATAACTCTGCAAACGTGAGCTCACTGGTGAGGGCTGTCACTCACTTAGAAGTTATTAACATCCAGGGGATCGCCAGGAATTTGCCGCCCAGAAAATTAAATTTCGTACTCTTTGAAAATGGTGTGATATGGTCTGAACTGTTACACTGATGGATTTAAATTAGATTTTCCAACAAAATAAAGAAGTTTTAATATTCTGGGCAGGGAATGCAAGATGAATCCGTGCAGAAAATGTGTGTTAAATCCATGTTTGTTTTTTTTTTTTTAAAAAAAAACCTCAGAGACTCTGGATTAATACTCACGGCACCCCACAAGAATGCAATGTGATGTCTCTCATCAATGACTTGGCAATCGATTATTTTGTATGATCGTTTCAACTTCTCCAATAAATGGGCATCTTTTATGGATTTTTTTTCCCTAATGTTTAAAACACGTTATTTTTATCCCAATGGTGATAAACTTGCAAAAAGACACGTTTCATCTAAAGTGCCAACTTATACTCTGTACATAATTTCTAAAAATCTGAACAGATGCATGGAAACTAATGAATTAGAATTTAACTCTGCAAAATTGGATTGTGAGCTTGTCTGCTCGTTTTCTACATACATTGGCTTTTATCTTTAATAGAATGAATATGTGCTTTTTTTTTTTAACAAGAATGTCGATAAATGAAAATGCTTTTCTTCTTCCTGAGCATGTTTTGAAAGCCTGGGTTATATTTTGAAAGGTGGAAAACACAGCTAAAATGTTCAAGCCAACTAATGGAACAGGTTGGAAATGATTTTTTTGCTTGACAAATAAATTGGTTAAAAAAAGAAAAAGCTAGACTCTAGCGAAATGAAAGAGAAAAAGAAAAGTCCATTTATCATGCAGTTAATGTACCCAATGTTTGATGTACGTCTACCGATGAGGCCCAAATACAGCTGGGTTTCCGGTGCCCTCAGGATTTGGGGGAATGGAATTTCTAATGTGGATTTTGTGAATGGAATGGATTTTCACTTCTTCGACCTGGTGCAGATTTGTAGAAGTGGCAGAGCTCTTTGTGTAGGGGGATAAATACCTGAATGGAAGTCGGCATGTTCAGCCAGGCATTCAGATGTTCCATTTCCACAATTCAAAATGTGTGTGTGTTTGTGTATGTGTGTGTGTGTGTGTGAGAGAGAGAGAGAGAGAGAGAGAGAGACATTGATCTGGTTCAATCTCAGTTCATGGTCAGCTGGTTCCATTTCTCTGGTCCTCAGGAAGGCAAAACATCATGGCTGAAGGGCATGGTGGAGGAATGTCACCCAGCTCATGGCCAGTGGGGCAGGAGAAAGAGGGAGGGAGGGAGGGAGGGAGGGAGAGAGAGACACTTCTAGGTTTAACATTTTAGCAATGGAAACAAAATGATGGGTGTCTCATTTTTAGTTTGCGTGTAAACCCATGACCTGATTGAACTGTGCTCTGATCAAAATACACATTGAATCCTAATCTCCAACTCTTCAAAAATGTGACCTTCTTTGAAGGAGAGTTTTTGCAGGTGTCATTAGGATGGAGGTGAACAAATTGGCCATCGTTTCGAATGACTGGTGCCCTTTTAAGAAAAAACTCTCAGTGTAGACACAGTCACACACACAGAGTGAAGATGGTCACGTGGCTATGTGGACAGTGAGCGGAGGATCACTGGCCAGCAGAAAAGAAATTGCAAGTAGGCTGGTCACAACTTGAAGCTGGAGGAGACCAGGAAGGGTTGTCTCCAAAAGCTGTTGTAGGAAGACTAATCTTACTGACACCTTGAGCTTGGACTTCTTACCTCCAGGACATTGACAGAAGATAAGACACCAAGTTAGTGGCACTTAGTTACAGTAGCTTTGGGTAACTCATACCTCCATACATGCAGGATTTCTTTTTTAATTTCCATTTTTATTTGAAAATATTTGACGTGCAAATAGAGATTGGATGGATTGGAATTGTTTGAGGTGGTGATCTGATACTGGTGTATCTTGCTAAATGAACACTTACCACACTCAGATTAATGAGCTCATCCACCACAACCCATCTTTAGAGGGCTGATCCATGGTGATGTGTCTGGTTTGGGGCAGGGCTGGCATTGATGGACAGTTGTCACCCTCTGCCTTCCTCATTCACAAGCATCAGGACTTGGAAGACTTCCCTGTGATGTGTTATTGCACCTACACATTCTGGAGTGCCTTTGGGTGAGTGGGTGATGTCCGCCATTTTTAATTATAGTCCTCTAAATGGTGACAGTGGGGATTCCTTCGTCTGAGTTGTAAAATGAGGGGGTTGAACCAAACCCCTAGTCCTCTCCAGCTCCGGCACTGCATGATTTGAGAGCAGTGAGCATTGTAATTAAAACTCTTGGCTCCCATACTGCTTGTTCTAAACCATGATTAGGGATACAACATGCACCGTGTGTTTTATGAATAGAGTTAATTTTGTTGCCACCCTGTTAAACATTGAATATGACCTGGGTACAGGGGCATGGAGCTAGAAATGGGGTTGTTTCCCATCACCCCAGTATGTGTTTTATGAAGAGGACGTTGCAGGTGGCATCGTAGCAAAATGATCAGGAAGAGGAAATGGCAGCCCCATTACTGGGTCCATGTGTTGGAATACTGCACGCTATCCCCTTAATATGCATAAACGATATATGTTGATCATAAAACAATACAAATCCAACCCAGGATAGTCCACAAATATGTACAATTTTTGCATCTATATAAGTTTTATTAAATAGGACAATTAAATAGTTTTATTAAATAGCACATTTCCATACTGGTACTTGAATAGTGAAAGATGCTGAGACCATCCATTGGGCTACACTGCCAAGGCAGAAGTGTGTCATTGATAGCAGAGAATGCACACCCTGCTAAGACTGGGGAGAGGCGAAGGATCTGCAGTCATGCATTTTGGTCTCCAACTTTCTTCCTTTTCTGAATTTGAGGAAATTCGGGCTGCAACATGGGTGCACGCCAGTGTATTTTCAGCTTCCAAGTCATGAATCACCAATAATTAAGGAAAGTCTGTCTTTGGCTCTTTTCCACAGGCTAGGTGACAAATGTTGGTAATTCATGCTTTTTCTTTTCTTAGCCTGTGTTGATTAGTGCATGCCATTTCACAGGGGGTAGTCTCTGAGAAATTCCTTGTCAAGGGATTTCATCTCTGTGCACCCAAGGTGGTATAACAAGAGCTTGCATAAACTGAGGCAGTGCTGTCCAGCACCTACCAGGGCTCTGCTAGAATCTGATGGGAAACACCGCCATATATGTGGGTCACCAGTGACGCAAGTGCCTTATGCAACTGCATTAGTCAGTTTTATGTTGCTCTGACCAAAACACCCAATTAAAAACAATTTAGAGGAAGAAAAGTTTATTTGGGGCTTATGGTTTCAGAGGTTCAGTCCATGGTTGGCTGACTCCATGGCTCTGGTCCAAGGTGAGACAGAACAAAATGGCGGAAGGGCATGGAGGAG
Organism: Glaucomys volans; assembly: GCA_020662805.1. Lineage (NCBI taxonomy): Eukaryota > Metazoa > Chordata > Mammalia > Rodentia > Sciuridae > Glaucomys > Glaucomys volans. The sequence continues at coordinate 46,665 of JAJEJO010002439.1, forward strand.
GAGAGCAGCTCAGGACATGGCATCAGGGAGCAGAGAGAGCTCTGCTCATCAGGGACAAGATAGAAACCCCAAAGGCAGGTGCCCAGTGACCCAGCTCCTCCAGCCACACCTTACCTGCCCACAGTCACCACCCATTAATGGATTCAAATTATGAATCCATTAAATGGATTAATCCATTGATTGGGTCACATTTCTCCTAATCTGATCATTTCACCTCTTAATATTCCTGCACTGTCTCACATGAGCTTATGGGGACTCCTTATACCCAAATCATGAACAGCAACCCATACCACATTTTTTAACCTTTTCAAAGTGGATCAATGTAACCCTCTTTAACTTCACCTTTTTTGTGATGACACTTCTGAAATGGAACCATGATGTTGAACACATTCAGCACTCAGTGACTTACCTGATGGGCACTGGGCTGCCAGCTCTGTGATTTTTTACTTTTTTGGTAGAATTAAATCTCTTTCAAGCAGTGTCCTAAATGTGTGTAATAGCGTGACTTTCATCAACATGGCTCAGGCACTGTGCATGATGCTCGAGAAACATGAGAAATCCTAATAGTGGGTGTGGCCTTAGAGTCAGGGCTCATGGGAAGTTCATGAAGGAAGTAAGATGGAATATTACTAAGCTTTAAAGAAGAATGAAATGATGGAATTTGCTGGTAAATGGATGGAGCTGGAAAATACCATTCTTAGAGAAATAAGTCAAACCCAAAACACCAAAGGCTGGATGTTTTCTCTGATCTGCGGATGCTAATTCACAATAAGGGGGGATAGGGAAGAATAGAGGTGCTTTATATTAGGTAGAGGGAGTGAAGGGAGGGAAGGGCATGGGGTAGGAAGGACAGTAGAGTGAAACAGACATCATGACCTCACGTGCATGTGTGACTGCATGACCATGTGGTCCTGCAACACGCACAAATCAGAAAAATGAGAGATGACACTCCATTTATGTCTGATCTGTCAAAATGCATCAATGCATTCCACTGTCAGGTGCAACTACTTAGAATAATTTTAAAAAAAAGAACTGCAAGTTGAAGGAGATGGAAATTGCAAAACAATATGGCGGCAGAGAGGAGGAAATGCAGGATGATCCCATTGTATCTTCATTCTGCCATTTTGAGGGATGAAAGATATATTTTTTATTTGTTCTTTTTAGTTACACATGATAGTATCATGTATTTTGACATAGTATGCATACGTGATATATAGATTCCCATTTCTCTGGTTGTACATGATGAGGAGTTATGCTGGTCATATCTTCTATATGTACATAGGGAAGTGATGTCTGATTCATCCTATTTCCTTTCCCATTCCCATCCCCTCTTCATTCCCTTCATTCCCCTTTGTGTAATCCATTGAGTTTCTATTCCTCCCTCCCCACCTTGTTGTTGGCTAGTGTCCATATGTCAGAGAGAATTTGCCCTCTATTTCTTTGGGATAGGCTTATTTCACTTAGCATAATATTCTCCAGTTCCATCCATTCACCACCAAATTCCATGATTTCATTCTTCTTTATGACTGAGTAATATTCCTTTGTGTGTATACACCACATTTTCTTTATCCATTCAACTGTTCAGGGGCACCTGGGTTGGTTCCATCGCTTGGCTATTGTTAATTGAGCTGTTATAAACATTGATGTGACTGCCTCACTGTGGTATGCTGTGTAAACTGAGGAGTGAGATAACTGGGTCAAATTCCAAGTTTTCTGAGGACTCTCCATATTGCTTTCCAGAGTGACTGCACCGATTTGCATTCCCACCAGCCTTGTATGAGTGTGCCTTTCCCCCACATCCTCACCAACACTTATTGTTACTTGCATTCTTGATAATTGCCATTCTGACTGGAACAAGGTAGAATTTCATTTGCATTTCTCTGATCACTAGAGATGTTGAACATTTTTCATATATTTGTAGACCATTCATATTTCTTCTTCTTTGAAGTGTCTTTTCCTTTTCCCATTCATTGATTCTTTTTTTTTGGGGGGGGTTGGTTCTTTGCATATCCTGGAGATCAATATTCTATCTGAGGTGTAGGGTGCCAAGATTTTCTATCCTTCAGTAGGCTCTCTCTTCATGTTCTTGATTTTTTCCTTTGCTGGAAAGAAGCTTTTTAATTTGATCACATCTTATTTATTTGTTCTTGACTTTACTTCCTGTGAAAGGTACTGAGGTGTAGACCACAGAGCTGCAGCTAAGATGTTTAACCAACATGCTCATAGTTGCCTCATGGTCTCCAGTTGGCCCAATGGCTGTGTCCACCACGGTCTTGTGAATTCTGGCATGAATTCATATTTCTTTTATTAAGACTCTTCTTTGGGAGATGGTCACAGAAATGAGGTGCTAAACCTAAGTATTCACTGCTTTTGAAACATCATTGCATGGAGTGTTTTTTTAGATACGAGCATCAGAATCCTATTAGATGAGACATCAATGGCTGGGGTCCATTCTTAGAGTTCCTGGGTCAGCACAGCTGAGATTTGGACCACAACCTTCTGGGGAAGTTACTTCCATTGCTCTGGCCCTGGGATAACCCTTTGGGAACTCTCTACTCTGCATGTGAGTACATTCATGTACATACATGTATTCCCAGAAATCATCCTCATTCATTTCATGCTTGTTTCTTTTATTTGGGAAGGCGGCTTTAATAAGTCTGAGTCTCAACAATTGCTTTCTTTTCAGTTTTCCTGAATTGATTTATAGGTTCTCTTTGTGTTTTCCTATTACTGATCCATTCAAGCCCATGAATATTTATGGGTCATCTGCCATGGGCTATGGAGTGAGAGGGATGTCCAGATTAATAATAAGAATCATAAAACTCATTGATAGTGTGGATGTTATTTATTCCTCTGCAGCCTCCAAAGATCTGCCTCATAATTCACAACACTGAAGCAACCTGAAGGGTGTAGATTGTTTGTTATTGCACACATCCGTGTATCCCAAACAGAGGTCTGGCAACTCCAGGACACACACTGCAGAGACTCAGAATCACAATTGAATTGTCTTCACTTCCTCCTCCCTTCTCTCCTTTTCGTCTTTCCTTTTATACTTCCTCTCTTCTATTCTTCCCTTTTCAATTCTTCTTCTGAATCTTCCTCTGATAATCAAGTTCACTTTTTATTTGGAGATTACCCTGCTTGAGGCTGTCAGAGATAGAAACACAGATAAGATCTCAGCCTCTGGTCCCGGAGAGATCCATTTCCATGAGGAAGACAAAATGATCAATGGAATGGAGTACAGTACCAGGCACGCACATCCCACATCCCACGTGGAGGGAGAAACGGAGATGACGGGAGCATTGGATCTTAGTCTCCATTTCTGTCATCTAGGACAGTGCATTAGTTACTTATTGTAGCACAACAAATCACCCTGCAGCTTGGATTAGAAGTGCAAGCGTTCATCATCTCATAAGTTTCCTATAAATTGGGAGATCAGGACTGGTGTCGGTGGATGGTTTCAGCTCAGGGTTCGGCATGATGTTGAAGCCCAGTGGTAAGGTTTTATGGTGGTGTTGGAGAATCCCACTGATGGGGTCTTTGGGTCCATGGCTTCTCCTTAAGGGATCATTCTACAGCCATGGAGGCTGGTTTTCCTGAGGATCAAAGAGAGAGAGGGTGAGAGGTTCTATCTCCATGACTTGGTGTTGGAGGTTGCACACGGTCACTTCTGCAGCGTGCCCTCAGCCAGTGAGAATCCACCTGGGTCCATGTGGGATGGAAGAACTGCAGGAGGCTTCCTATCTGCAGACCCTGGGCTCCCTGGGACCCACCCTGGAGGCTAAGGACTATCTCGGGAGCTTTTCCAAAGGAGGTGGCTTGTGAGCTGTGCCTCAGGGGACAGATGACTTTGTCCAAAGGTCAAAGGAGAAGGTGTGAGTATGTGCATGGTCACACCAGGTGTGGAGTTAATGGATATGGTGGGTGTTGAATGCAAGTTGCTGATTTTGATGATTAAATGGAAATCACATCATTGAGGTGGTGGAACCCACTGGGGAGGCATGTAGATGTCATTCTACAGGCTGTGGGAGACCACCTCCAGACTTTTTAGGAATGGATTCATTGATAAAAAATGGGTTCAGTGTTGGTGAATATCATGGAAGCAGGTTGCAGTGCAGGTTGACATGGAAGTCAGGAAACTCATGGTGGAATTGGAGGTCTAGCCAGGGATTCAGCTTCGTCCGACATCTTGGAAAGGGGAGGGTGTACCCTCTTGAGAGACCCACTTGTGTGGGTCTCCACCCAGAGCAAAGTCTTGGGTGGAGACCCACACAATGGATATCCGTGGAATGTTGGGGTGATGTTGGCAAAATTCAGAAAGAGTTCAGAAGGTGGGAGAGATCAGACTTGGAATCTGCGGTGGAAATGGACAGACTAGAGACGTCACTGGTTTTCGATCCTCCATATTCACTGGATTGAAGGTGTGTGTTTTCTGACCTTGGCCAGGTGATGACCATCAGGACCTTCTCCAAACGTTCTGATCATCAATCCCAAAACTTGTCTAGGTCCCAACACAGAACCTTTAGAGCAGGTTCTTACTGAGAAGCATTGACTTCCTAGCATTGCAGATACATATATATATATTTTCAACTTGGATATATCTATATCCAAGTGAATTTATATTATTTCCTCTCACTTTTCAGATATAAAGAAATATGTAACTATTTGTATATTATTTAGATATGTGAAATATTTATATACTTACATAAATAATCCATATATAAATATATAAATATCTGCTGTAAAATATCATGTACTTACATAGAAGTATATAAATATATGCTTATGTAAGTATATAAATATATGCTTCTAGGTGTATAAATATATACTTCTAAGTGTATAAATATGTACTTGCATAAGTTTATAAATACATGCTTCTAAGTATATAAATATATACTTATATGTATATGAATATAAATAACTATACTTTGGGTATAAATGTATACTTACATAAGTATATGAATATTTATAGTTACATGAATATAAATATATCCTTATAAGTATATATTACTATATACTTAAACCTTTATATACTTTTTAAGTATAAATATATCCTTGTATAAGTATATATTTTATAGCTTAATTATACTATATATGTATATAAAGTACTACATAGTGCTATGTATATATGTACCTATTTACTTATATGAAGTATATAACATACTTATGCTATAAATATTTACTTGATTATATAAATATATATTTATGTGAGTATAACTATATAAATATATGTATTTATATAATCATTTATAAATATATAAATATATGTATTTTATATTTCAAACAAACATGTATGCTAATAAATGTTTTATTTCATTTTATATTTTATCTCATTGTATATAATATGTAATATGATACAAAATTATATCATTACATTATAATCTTATTGTAGTTACATTACAACTTTTGCCTCTATATATTTCATATCAACATATCATTTTATATTTTATGTACATACTTCTGACGGTAGAGCTGAATCTCATTAGTGGTCCTTCAGATCACAGCTGGAGACACCCTTTCACAAACCTATCTTATGTTCAACAGGGACAAAAAATTGTGCAATACCTATGCATACTTTACTTGCTTAGGTTATGCATTTTGGAAGCATTCTTAGCAGATGCCTTTTCCATGGTCCCCAACCATAGTGGGTACCTTTCCCATGGTCCCCATCCCTGGTGGATGCCCTTCCATGGTTTTCATGGAAGCCCACTTCTCCTTGGAGAAGTCCTCAGTAGACTCTGACTAGCTCACTGCCCCTCCTTCGAGGAAGTTCTGGTTTCTTGACTTCCAACACTCTCTATTCTTCCTCTGCTCTATTTCCATTTTATTCATGGAATTTAGTTTGCTTCCCTGACCCTCTGTTCCTTCTGTGTCCCCCAGGATTGCTGCACCCTACATTCAACCTCAGAGCACACCTGAGTGTTGGAATTCCAACACTCAAGTTCACCTCCATCTTCCTGGCCAAGCTCACCCTGTTCTCTGCATACTGATTTCTTGTAGATGGTGTCTTCTCCACAAGGTTCCTCTTCTTGGATTCAAATCCTCTGTCTATTCTGTTTGTGATGCAAATCAGCCCCTCTGATATCCCTGGGTCATCTATCTGGCTTCTGTTTTACTCTTTTAGCAGGGTCCTCCCTATGACCTTGCACGCTCTTTAACATCATTCAAAAAATGATTCTGTCTTTATCCCTCTAGGTAATAGATAAAAACTGGCTTCTCTGTCATTGCACAATCATCAACAGACAGCCACTTTCCTTTCTTTTGTCCCAGCCCAGTGGTCACAAATTTAGACATAACTTTCCATCTCTGTGTACTTCATGTTCAAATGGATGGTATCTGGGACCCATGGCTCCTGGCTCTTGCTTATTCTTGTGGTTATTCTTCTTCAGCTCTTCTTCCCCTGAGAATCCTGTTGTATTCTTCTCTCCCACATCCACATCTTATCCATTACTTTGAGTTAAACCTCTGTTTCCCACACCCTCCTCTCTAACTCTTGCATGAATTGCTTGAATTATTTCTTGATGATCTTCAATTTCCACCAGACGGACAAGTAGACACGATACCGTCTTACTCTGGAAAGAGTACCTCCATTCCAAAGGCTTGCAGAATAGCTAAGAGAAGCCTATAAAGTAGGTGTGAGAGGCACATAGTTATTTCTGCCTGTTGGATGTAAGTGTTGAAGCCAGGATCTTCATTTTTGTTTTTTTCTCTGACCTATCTCTGTTTGTCCTTGTTGGTGAAAAATGTTTCTCACTGCACTTACAACAAACCTAAATTCATTTCTCTGACCTATTGGTCTTTACCCAGCAAGCCCCCTGACCTCTCCCTAGCTCCATCTCACACCTTTCTCTTCTTAGTATACCATGAGAAAAACCCTCTTTTTGGTTTAGTGGTCTGAGAAGGCATGGTGCCCATGACAACATCTGTTTGCTCCTCTTCTGTCCAAGAGACAGCATCCGGGCTCTGCTGTCGCAATCTCGAGATGCTCTGTAGATAGTCACTGAAAGAAGGAGAAAATCAAAGCAGGTGTTTTAAGGACAGGGGTTAAGAACTCAGCCATCAGATTTCTCAGACACGCACACAAGTCGGAGAGACTCAGAGAGAAGGCGTCTTTGATCACTGAAACACCATGTCCTCTCTCACTTAAGGGAATGCAGGACTCTTTTTGATCATTCAGGGTAATGTTTGTGAACCAGCATGACTTACTGAAACTGTATTGATCACTGAATGCATTTACGTGATTTATCTCTAAGTGCCTACAGATGGTGCCTGACTTACGACTTCGTGATTTTTTTTCAGTGTTGCTAGGGCAAGAGCATTCCATCAAAACCAGACTTAGAATTTTGGATTTTGGTCTTTTCCCAAATATGATGGTCTGTCTTCATGTAGGACGGGGGTAGTTAGCCCAGCTCCTGGTCAGTGCTGTGACCCCTAGAGAAAGCAATTGCTACTCTGTGTTGTACCACATTGCTAAATTGTGGTGATTGCTACTTTAGATGCATTATACAATATTTCTGATTTAATGGATTTATTGGGACTTATTCCCATCACAAACTGGTGAGCTACCATATTTATGTATTCAAATTCATTGTCATTGATGTTCATGTTCTTACAGATATTTAAATTTTTTTCCCTATTTTGTCAAAGGTGGTGTCAGAAAAATTTTGTCCAATACCTCATTCTGGCTCAGGTCTAGAATTTTGAAAGTGATCCATTTTAAGAATGTTAAGGTTCTGGATTTTAATCATTTATATTCCAATATGAAAGCTACCAAGTTACTCTGCACTGTGGATTATTTTTTTTGGTTCACTGGATGGATGACTTTCTGCTGTTTTTAATTCTGTTGTAAAGATTTGGACAGAAACCAGCAGTGTGGTCAATAAATTAAATTCTTCAGACCTCCATGGAATTAGGGATTTATTTGGGAATGGAACTGTATAAAATCAGTTATCTATTTTTTTCTTCATGCAGAATCATACTTTATTTTGCCTGTTGTTTTTAGTTAGCATTAGTGCATTTTACTAACTTATTTTTAATTTTTGTATTTGTTCTAATCAGTTGCACATGGCAGTAGAATGAACTTACAAATTTTGATAGATCATACATAAAAGGAGGGTAATCTCTCATTTTTCTGATTGCACATATATTTTAACTCTTTTTAAATTCTGAATGGGGAAATTCCATTGCTATTTTCTCGGTCTTCATAATGCTAAAAATGAAATAAGTTGAACATTATCTAAAATCATCTAAAAGTAGAGAGGCAAATCCAACATAGAAGGCAGGATTTCATCAAATATCCAATTTTTCCCGTGTGATGTGGTTGGAAGATTGACCTCTTTGGCAGGGGTGATAAAAATTGGGTAAGATCAATCAGAGTGCAGTTCCTGACTCTTTGTGTCCGTCACCATAATCACATGCACGTCTGCAAACCTCAGCAACACCTCCACTCACTTTGGCGATGACTCATTTTCTCACAGGTGATAATAGCCATTCTGATTGGAGTGAGATGAAATCTTAGGGTGGTTTTAATTTGCATTTCACTAATTCTTATTCGCCATCAAGGATGGTCTCCAATTTAAACTTGTTCCTTCTAGTTTTCTTCTCTGCATTTTAGCAGGTCACTCTGACTCCAGAGGGAACTATCAATGATGGGTAGTCTCTGGAGCTTAATTGAAAAACATTTCTATAAAACCCTGGGTTTTATCAATAATCCAACATTCCCTACTTGTGGGTGGTGTATGAGTTTGTGTAGGTAAGTTTGACGTGTGTGTTTTCTTGTGTGTGCACACAGACTTTGTGCAGGTGTTGGTCTTGAGTGACATCAGAGGCTCATCATGGAATTGACCTCCTGAGCTCCCTGGGACTCTGGTGTGGGCTCCACTGGCTTCCCATGAGCCCTCAATGAACCAACATGGCCCTCCTGTCTCCTGTCTTTCAAGGTCATCTTCAATGCCCCCTCTCCAGGCTGCCTGCTCTGCTCTCTCTTCAGAGAATGGCTCTGTCTATTCTCTGTTGACCTGCATAGGAATTCATGCAATTATAACCACTTTGTTTATTCATGATGTCTCCCCACAAAAACCGTGAGGATTCAGGACCTGCCTCATTCATCTTATAGAGTTCCTCCCCATTCCTCTTAGTCTGTCCATGATCTCTGCCCAACAATTGTTCATGGTCCAAAAGGACCTCAGGTTTCCAGACAATATTTATGAGAAATTATTTGAGGAATCTCCATCCTGCTTTCCAGAGTGGCTGCACCATTTTGCATTCCCACCAGCAATGTATGAGTGTGCCTTTTCTCCACATCCTTGCCAACACCTATTGTTGCTTGGGTTCTTGATAACAGCCATTCTAATTGGAGTGAGATGAAATCTTAGGGTGGTTTTAATTAGCATTGCTCTAATTACTGGAGATGTTGGAATACTTTTTCATATATTTGTTAATTGCCTGCATATCTTTTTCTCTAAAGTATCTGTCCAGATCCTTGACCCATTTATTGATTGGGTTCTTTGTATTTTGGAGAAACGTGTACAACTATAGAAATGAAAAGTTGTATCCCATTTGCATACAATAAATCAAAATTCAGTCTGTAGAAATAAAAACTAAAAAAATGACAAAAAAGAATAATGAGTTTGTTTGGATGAACCCAATAGGTTGTCAAACTACAAAGCTCTTAAAAAAAAAAAAAGGAAAAAAAGAAAAAAAAACATCCTATAGATTCAATATCCTAATATCCCAAATCTTAAATGCTACAAAATGCAAAACTTTTTGAGCACAGACTTGACTTCACAAGTGGATGACTGCATACCCAGAACCTTCGTTTCATGCACTAAAATTGTGAGAAATATTACATGAAGTTAACTTAAGGTTTTGTGTATATGGTGCGTCAGAAACATAGATTAATTTTGTGTTTAGATGCATGACCCAAGCCCGAGATAGCTCAGCATGTATATGCAAATTCTCCCAAACAGAGAGAGGTTGGCAACCTGAAACATTCTGTTCCTAAGCATTTTGGATAAGGGATAGGGAACCTGTAGGGTTATATAAAAAGTCAGCATTGTATCAATGTTCTCCTCCTTGAAGACACTTACGTCTCTCTTCTTCTTGTCTTAGGAATCTTCCTAACCAGCTCCCCAGGGCGAGGTGGAATGGCTGTGATCAGCTCCACGAATCACACATACTGCGGTTGTAAAGATGAAATTCTATGGAGAGACTTATTTGAAACATTATCGTAGTGTGGAATCCATCCTTCTGAACTTCCACCTGTGATCATCCTCAACAGGTAGGTGCTAATGTGGTGATTCTCGGTGGGCTGGGACTCCAAGAGAATAAGCAAACAATTTGAAAGTAGCACTGGCTAATATATTAGTACTTTGTAAATATTGGGCTAATTATTCCTTTCTCTCTTGAGTCCATGGTACTGTAAATTGTCCTACGCACATAGTACAGGTTGTGTGTAAAGCATAAACCAAAGCTCTTTCTCATGAAATAGAACGTAAGTCATCACCAATGGGATGTGTATGGTAGATTATGGATTTTATGTGAAGATGTAGATTGGAAAGTGCAATTCCATATTGATTTTTAGTTAAGCGATCACGTGTGGTCAAATTTATCTCTCTGTGTGGTTTCTAGAATGGATTGTCAAGACAAAATTTCACAGCAAATCTAGAGAATTTCTTCTTTAGCCTTTGGAATATTTTTTCTACCCGTGGCTAATAACTCAGCTCTAAATTTGTGATATGATGCTACATCTTGTCCCATCGTGAATCATGTAGCGGAGAAAAATTAAGCTTTGACTGTTTGAATGGAGCTGTGTGGACATGAACACTTAGCACCCAAATGGTCCACCTGTAAGGGCAAAGGAAGGAATTCTCCGACGCTTTGACGCTTTGATGTGTCCCACACAGAAAGCATTCTGGAAGAATGTCATCAATGGAATTTATACATTGTGTGAGTCAGCTTACCGTTGCTGTGAGAAAATACCCAAGACAGTCAACTTAAAAGGCAAAGAGATTTATTTTGGCTTAGGATTTCAGACATTTCAGTCCCTACTCACTTGGCTCCATGGTTTGGGTCTGGGTTGTTGGGGAACATCATGGCGGACAGCGTGTGGTAGAGAGAAATACTCATCTCATGGTGGCCAAAACAGAGAGAGAGAGAGAGAGAGAGAGAGAGAGAGAGAGAGAGAGAAAGAGAAAAGAGGGCTGGAGGGAGGTTCCCACAGTGCCATTCAAAGCCACACCCCCAATGACCTAACTGCCTCTCACTAGGCTCCACCCCTTAAAGGTCCCACCACCTCCCAGTAGCACCAAAGACTGGGACCAAGTGTTCAACACATGACCTAGGAGGGAATTTCAGATTCAAAACCTAAAACCATATGAAGGGTTATCTTTAAGAAGAGGCAGCCACAAAAGAGGCTTTTAAATGTCGTAACCTGCAGAAAAGAATAAAAACACAAGGTATTGAATATCTTAATTATCCAGATCTAATTATTTCAAAATGCATACATATGTCAACATAGCACAAAATACCACAAAAATATGTGCAATTATTATATGTCAACTGAATACCTAAATTGCATCGATATTTGGAAAGTACATAACTTAACGTGTATCAGGGAAATTAGACCGATCTGCAGTGGGAGTAGTGGTGATAGCCCAGTCAGAGATGGAGAGGGTTTGAAGTAGGAGAGGTGGGAGCTTTCCTGTCTTGCAGGGCAGAAGCTTTGTGGGTAATGGTTCCAGAGAGAACTCGTGTGCAAGAACCGAGTTCTTTCTGTGGAGTCTACTAAGCTCTCTCTGTGATGTGCAAATTTTGTTCCGTCTGATTTTTGCATAATGTGATTAACATTTCCATCCGACTTGTGTACTTACGCCAAGCTATAAGCAAAATCAAGCATGCCTAGAAATAGAAAGTCAAACCTAAAACAATAATTAATTTTGCTTTCATCCATCAGACATCAATCATGCCGATTTTTTTTCTTTTTCTTTTTGGAACTTGAGCTTGAACTTAGGGGCACTGTATCACTGAGCTCCATCCACAGCCCTTCTTTAGTTTTCAATTTGAGACAGAGTCTTGTCAAATGGTTGAGAATCTTATGAAGACAGTGAGGCTGGCCTCAAACTTGTGATCCTCCTGCTTCGGACTCCCAAATCACTGGGATTACAGGCATGTGCCTCTGTGCCCAACCAAGTCATGCTAGTATTTGTAAAATTTTCTGAAATACTAGTAGACTATTCACCTGAAAACTGAGAGTTCAACCCTGGACTGTGGTTAGGAACAGAAGCATGATCTCTGATCTGCTAAAATGGAGATAGAGGCAATTTATGGAAATATTACTAATGCAATCACAATGGCTAACCTTAATTGAGCATCTACTGTATGCACCGGTTATGCATTGTGGAAGTAGGTTCGGTTTTGACCTCAAATTAAGTTTTCTCTCAGTGATGATTTCAGTTGCTGATGGAAACCATTTTAGGCATGGATGCTCTCTCTTCCACCTGAGCTATTTAGCAGGGTGAATGGAGCCCATGATCCCAGCTCTGCCTTGGCAGTTCTATCGTTTTGAGAAACTGTGCTAATATCTTCCTGAATCGGTTTTCTTCAACTAATGCTGATAACTCTCATAAATACCTTGTGTACTATTTTTGAGATCAATACACAGAGCACTGGATATGTAAAGTGTTCTCCTACTGTATACATAGCATAGCTATTATAGTTATTTGGAAGAGGAGGTAGCTTGATATCTCGACAAATCCAAGGTCCTTGTGTTCCAGACAGACGCAGGTCTGATCCCCTGATCCGGAGCACGTGAATTTACGTGATGTAGCACCCAGAAATCAATTTTCCGAATGTGAAAACAGATATAATTGTAACTACCCTGCAGATCTATAGAAAGGCAAAGATGGATGAATTATGAGGGTAGTTAAGTATGAATTCATTTCCGTGAGTGTATTTTAATCAACAATGTCTATGAAATGCATATTTATAACGGAATGTGCTTGGTCCTCTGAGTAATCAGAAATGTAATTAAAATAGGACCCTACTTTCTGACAATTTAATAACGTGCTGCCTCATTAGCTATGGAACCCAAAAGGCCTCCCCCGCTTGGAACTAATATTCTGCGAGTGTTAAAGTCAGCTGAGAAGGATGTGAAATGGCTCATCCTTCCGTAAGACGAGGGTGCAGAGGGGTGGTGTTCTGCTCACTGCCTCACAGATCACAGCTCGTCAGTGCTGAGTCCTGAACAGATAGAGACCATTTTCCCTGCATGGAGCCCAGAGACCAGGATAGTGTTAGAGTGTATGCATTCCCATCCACCATGCATTCCCATCCACCATGCATTCCCGTCCACCATGCATTCCCGTCCACCATGCATTCCCATCCATCACCATAAGGAAAGAAGCCTGCAGAGATTCAGGATCAGACCTTGGAGATGTGTGATTGCTCAGATAAGGACTGGCTCTTCTCACTAGTTTTACAAAGATGATTAATCCCGTATTCAAACAAGCTGGATGGAACATTGATATATGCTAAATACCAAAGAAAATGTATTATCTGCCAAAATCATGACCATGAGCTACCTGTATATCAGTAACTTCAAGCTATGTACACAATTTGCATATATGTGCCAATATTGCTGAATAGAGAATCCAAAGTAAGCATGGCTCTGTCCTCTCTTGAGTCACTTGATTTACTAAGGACCCAGTTAAGAATTACCAGCTAATTTCTGTTAACGAACCACAATAAAGTTCACAAGGAATATAATATTGTTTTTGAAGCAATTCCTTCACTGAGTGGAGACCCATGTTTCTCTTTTAATTTTATAGGGAGAAATGTGTTGACATGGAAAAAATCATTGAGTAGTCTTCCATGGAGGAATTTTTAAAGGCACCCCGGCAGAAGGACAGTGTAATGGTAAGTGTAAGAACTGGCCAATCCAAGATGGCGGTGACCATGCTCTGGGCTGGCCTGTGGGGCTGGAGAACCAGTGTTCAGCTGGGTCATGGGCTTTTTCTGATTGACTGTGGACAGCTTTCTAGATGGAGATGAGACTGGAGAGCTGCATGCTTCTTTACTATAACATTGACAACTTCCATTTCTAGGATTATGGGATTGGAATCTGTGTAGAGGGCAACCTGAGGGCAGTGGGTCTAAGATGGCATTACACATCAAATCTCTAACTCTCCTAAAGGAGAAAAGTGTTCCACAGGAGTTGTTCCAGGATAATTGGCCATACATGTGGCATATTGGATATTCTAATATGCAGACCACACCATCTTGAGCGCCTGCATCTGATCAGTCTCCTTATAACCCTTGGGTCTACCATGGCTCTGGACTCTGGGTTGGGAGAGGTGTCTAAGAAGAGTCTGTAGACTGGAGGTTGGGAGGACAGATTCCAGAGCATGAACTTAGGTATTCATTATTTTTTAATGTCTTCATTTTCTTTGCTCGACAAGAGGAGGTAATTGAATACCTAACCTTGTAAGAATTCCAAACACTGCACACAGTGCCAAGCCACGTCTCTGTGATACACAAGTTTTCCAGTTAAGGGCAGGGATGGTTGAAGAATTCTCTCATATCAGGGTGAATGGGATATTATCACTACTGCTGAAAACACCTAATCCAAATTAATATAGATTTCACCCTTTGGAGGCATCCAACCTCAGATCAAAAATACTTAAAATAAATTGCATCTATACTGAACACGTGCATACCTTTGGTCATTATTCTCTGAGTAATACAAAATGACAATATTTATATGATGTTTCTATGATATTATTATAGGTCATGGAGAGATGACTGAGTGTGTGCAGGAGGATGCGTGTAGGTCATGAGGGACAGGAGGACTGAACAGCAGTTTGTAAGTTTGTGAGTAGGTTATGAGGGTTATTTTAGCAGTAGCATAAAAAGGAAACCCTAAAGTATCCAATAATTCAATATGGCGGGACTTCCTAATGAATCTGCTTGCTGGAAGCACACGCAAGCTTTTCACTTGAATCCCACAGAAATCGCGAGAGAGGCAGGTCCTTCTAGAGTGCCTGAGCTTCTATCCCAGCCCCACTCTTCTCCCTGCAAATGAGTCAGGGTGGTTTCCTGCCCCACCATCATTTATTTAAGCCGTCCTCTCAACCTGCAGGGTGCAAGGTATCCACGGTTCTTCCTCTTCTGGGGAGGGACATGGACCGATAGCCACAAAGCGAATCACTGGAAGTCTTTGAGCTCTGTTGATTTAACTCTATTCCTGCATTTTCAGCCTGGTAAAATTGGTGCAGTTGTTGGCAATTTTTTTTTTTTTTCGGTCTGAGTTTTTTAAAATAGGAGAAATGATAAGCAGTTCATTTGGTGTGTCCCTAATGACAATTTAGAATTTCCTAACAGAACTTGTACTCCCCCACAGAGACACAATTCAGAACACCTATCTCTCATTGTGTGCACAGATGAGTGAGCCCGCTCTTGTCCTGCTGGTGCAAACCCCTTGGAAATTCATTCTTGGTTTCCCTGATCATTCAAAATTCATCTCTTCTAGAATAAACACCACTTCGTTACCTGGCATCCAAGGAGTCCTTGGGCCATTTGAACAGGGCCACTCTCTCTCATTCTACTTTGTTTATTGGTTGTCATTTCAGAGGGGATCCAAAATGGCGGACGTATGTTTCTAATGTAGGCTGAGGCCCACTCAGACCTTGAGATCCTTTACATAGTTCAGAAAAGAGGAAAGAGGATAGAACCTAAGGACAGAGAGAAGGGGTAGAAAATGTTCATGAGGTCCTCTTGATAGAAATATTTCACAATTCAATCTCTGGACTCTTTTTCTCAAACTCAAATATCTGAAAGGATCATCTTCTGTTTTAATATATTTCAGTAAGCAGTTACAGCTTTTCATGGTTGAGCTGCCAATTCCCACCCTGCAGAGGCAGTGTGTCTGGCTGTATTGCTTAAATATGGGTCTCTTGCCAATTTTCTTATCAATTTTTATGCTACAACTCAAAAGCATTTGTCAAGATTGAGACGTCAGATGTGGAAAATATTTTTTCATGGTCGAGAGGATGACTCGTTGACTGTGTTTCTCTTGTATAGATTTTATTTTTATTTAATCAAAGGTATTCCATGAGTCTGTGATGAACACAGACATTCTCATCCGCATATTGAGCTGGATAACAAATAACCCATCATCGAACACACAGAGGAATGCCTCCGTCTCCTGAATGACTCACCAGTTTGCTTTTTTTTTTTTTTTTGGTTTATTTCTGCTTTCATTTTTCTATTTCTTTTTTTCCAACATGGAGGTGTATTTATATAAAACAGAGGAATGCAGTCTCATGGGCGACATCTTTCTTTCTCATTCCTCCAGTGTTTTGGAGCAGTGGCCCAATGTGATTTGGGGTGTCATCTTTCCAGTAGTTGCAGCATGAAGAGAACCCAGTTTGATAGAATCAGGCTGCTCTAGTAGGAGCAGTAGGTGGAGAGGCAGATTCTGCACTATGGCTGAGCCATAGCTCATAACATGACAACTCATATTCTAAAGCCCAAAGGGGACATTATACAAAGTGCACAATCCAGGGAACAAAGAAGAGCTTGTGGGTCTAGAAGGTTGTTTTCCATTGTTTAACCTCAGGCTCTTAGACTGGATCTGCAGTGGAAACCACTGGGCTTTATCAGCAAATGCCTGCTGAAGGCTGCCTCCTACTCCTTTTCCTCCACTGGTGACAGCATCTGACCTCAGGGTTCTGCTTTGGAGAGGTTGCTTTGACGTTCTGAGGTGTGCTTTCATTGCTAAGGAGTCCATGGTAGAACATCCTCCGGTACATATCATGGATGCCTCAGCTGGACGGAAAGCCAGTGATAAATGACGTGATCTTTCCTGGCAATCTCCAGACCCACAGTCAGTAAGCACTAAAAACTCCCTGGCTGTTCAGTTAGAGCAATTTCCATTCAGCAATCCCCAGGTGGTTTAGGGCATCAAATTGCAAAGAGGGGTGGGGTGGGGAGAAAGCATGCACTTGCATCCTCTCATCTCTCTCTCTCCTTTTAAAGCCACTGGTGTTCCATCAAGGGGGATCCACTCTGATAATGTGCAGGCTTTCGTGGGAAAATGCATATTCCTGTGAGCAAATGCGTCCATGTCTACTGTGTCTGCTACCCAGTAGCTGAATTTGCATTATGAGTTCTCTTCTTCGTCTAAAACCTAAAGAGGCTGGAACTCACTCCCCTGTAACAGGAAGAACCAGCGTTTATAAATTCAGAGCAATAACTGCCAGAGAGTTACAAATAATTCATAGACTCCATGAATAATGGAAAATTTCAATTTTAATAAACTTTTCTATGTACAGTTGAGGAAACAATTTCTGATTTTATAATCCCATTTAGGGAATGAATTTACCATAGGATTTTATGGTAGTTTGGAATAGTCTTTTTTTTTAAATATCTATCTATCTATCTATCTATCTATCTATCTATCTATCTATCATCTATGTATCTAT
>JAJEJO010002439.1:64244-75580 GCA_020662805.1 Glaucomys volans
CCTGGAATAGTCTTGGTGGTTATTTTACTTAGTTGTTTCATTGCCATAACAAAAAGACCTGACAAGAACATTTTGAAGAGGAAACATTTATTTGGGGCTCATGGTTTCAGAGGTTCAGTCCATGGCTGGCCGACTCCATGGCTCTGGCCCAAGGTGAGGCAGAATATCATGATGGAAGCACCTGGAGGAGAAGAGCAGCTCAGAACATGGCACCAGGGAGCAGAGAGAGCTCTGCTCACCAGCGACAAGATATCAACCCCAAAGGCAGGTGCCCAGGGACCCAGCTCCTCCAGCCACACTCCACCTGCCCACAGTCACCACCCAGTTAGTCCATTCAAGTGGATTAATCCATTATAAACTTAAAGCTTTCATAATCAAATCAGTTTACCTCTAAACTATCTGACTCTGTATGACACATGAGCTTTCAAGTTCCACCTCACAGCCGATCCACAGTAGTGATCTTATGTTAACATTAATTTTATTACAATGATGACTTGGTATTATTGAAAACTGAGGATCAGGAAAAATTCCTTTCAAAGTATTCCTGAAACCCTAGCTTTTGTGTCTAAATCAAGGATTCCAAGGATGAACCAGGAGACAAAAGATTCAGTATTATATGGAACACCAAGTGCGTTGATGCTGGGGATACTGAGGATAAAGCACTTCTGGGAAGTAGCAAATTTGAAGGTTGAGATTCTTAATAGTGAACTTAGTTGCACACACATTACCCAATGGAATCTTTTATTAAACAGTTTGTGATTTAGAAAAGGTCTGTAAATCGATCTGACACAGGAACTCTTTGGATGTTTAGAATCCAACAACTGAGTAAAAATTTGATAGTATTGAAATGGTACCACAAAGGCATCTGAGATTTTCCAGTATGGTTCAAGCACAGAAAGTGGATCAACTGTGATTGAAATGCCTGTTTGATACTTGTAATAAATCCCTTCCCTTAGTAGGATAAACGCACATTAAATTCAAGAACTGAATAAAAGAAATGTTTTCTCTTTTTCTAGCTGTGGAGTACTTGGGAACTAAGAAGAGTATTTTCTTTTCTTTGGAAAGTGAAAGAGAAGATGAATGCAGTAGTGTGGACTTGGGGAAAATGAAGTTCAGATAGTTGCCTTTTAAGATTAGCATTTGATGGGAATGTTTTAAAGGTGTCACTATTAGGAGCTAGGGTGTAGGTCAGTGGTGGAGCACTTGCTTAGCATAATGTCTGCAGTGCTCTGGGCTTTATCCCTAGCTCTCCACACCAAAAAATGTGTACAGTTGTGAAAACATCAATATTTAATCTTTTTATATAAAATCTACAGACTGCGTAGAACCACCTTGAAGTGGAATAATATTCCTTATCTTTTCTTTACTGTAAACCCATGAGGATTCAGTCTGATAGATGTGAACTGAAAAATATTTGCTAAATGAATAAAAGGGAAGGACACTGTGGGACATTCAAGGAGCTATGGATGAAATGAAAACAGATATGTTATTCTGTTAATTCTTCCAGAAATTTCTTCCCACTTCTTCATTTTCAATTTCACTAAAATGAAAGCTCACTTTGTCATTGTTTATTTGGCTACTGTAAAGGACAGTTTAATGTCCACTGGTGGCTAATACTGAGGTCAGAAGTCCTGTAAAACCAGTCTTTTGATCTGTCTGCTCATCAAAGACCATTTGTCACAAAGTCCCACAAGGAAGATGGTGGACACATGACTTCTGCCAGAGCAGTGGAGGAACAGGATGGAATTCCTTGGATTCCCTTAGGTGGGGCTCTCAACTCTTGGCCTCTGGGATTTAGGACCCCTGATGCTTTGTACAGGAAGGAGGGAGAAGGAGGCCATGTTCCTATAGCCTTCCAAGGAAGCTCCTTCAGTGGAGACTAGGCTTTGACCCTAGCTCCGCCCACTACTGATGTCACTTCCTGTGTGCTAGTCTCCCCAGATGATCTTCCATTCCGGTTGGGCATAGAATGGAAGATGCATTTACTAGCTAATTTTTGATATGCATTTTATTTCCATGCTGACGCACAGGGAGCCTTAGTTTGTTCGGGAAGGAAAGAATGGATCCTGAGAGCTTGGATTTAATATGGCAAACGTTTGAAACTGTTCCGAAAGCCAATTTCTCCCATTCTTATTTTCTTTTATTCTGACAATAATTATTATTACCACCTTTGAATAGTGAACTTTATTATACCTAAAATTTTAAAAGGAAAAATTTTAAGTAGCTTTGACAAAACCAGATGGGGTATGATCTGTTATTTTCCTTCTCATTTCACTCAAAAACCCTGCTGTTCCTCTTTAGAAGGAGGCAACATTTTGACAAAGATGCCGTACAATTAGTTTAAATCTTATAAGGTCCTTTTTTTTTTTTTTCCTAAAGATTTAATTAGGTATAAATGTGTAGCAAATGTTAACATTGCTGTCCATCGCTTGTATTAAAGCAGTCTGTTCTGAGCCCACAGTAATACGGTTAGTAAGTACAACTGATGAATTGCATCTTTGTATTTTTGCAATGCTTAAGCACCAGTAAAATGCAATGCTTTTTACAGTGTGGGCCCCCCCCCGGTCCCAGGCAGAGTGGGTACATATCAGCATGGCAAATAATAAAAAAAAAGTAGGAATATCTCATTAAATGACTCATCTTGCCCTTTTTGTGAGTAATTTATGTGTGAGCTAATTTTGTTTGATCTCTGAAGGATAAAAATAAACTTGAGAAGCCAGCTATGGCCTGTGAGTGGCAACCTATATTTTGCAAACAAATTTTATTTTTTAAGAAATCAGTCATACTCTTTCATTTTAGTTTTCTTCTGTGTCTCTCTTTTACTATAGTTCTGGAATTGAACAGCTGCCCTAAAGACCAAATGATTTCCCAAGTCCCAGGTCTTTACCATTGAGTCCTTGCAAAAATGTTGGCCAATCCCTACTTTGTGGCGTGGTTTGATTCTTCTGTGGGTGTGAAGGCAGAGCTTGGTGAACATCTGGGTTCACAAACTAATGCATCCATGCACGAATTATTTAGTGGATTTTAGTATAAATATTAACTATGACGTAAATGTTTTCATATTGGGAAATCTAGTGAGGCTTCCAATCTAGAGCTCAGGTAAGAAGCAGGTGCATGGATGGATGGGGTCTGAAAATACCCTAGCATCTTCCATGTGGATTCATATGCACCAGGATCAGTTGTGATGGCTGCCTACATGTCCAGGTGTGACATTCACCTCTAAGTATTCGAGGGATAGGTTCTGGTTGCTGTTTGCTCTCGCTGGGGGCTGAGGTTCATTATTAAGCAGATTGCTCATGGGGTACCATCTTGAAGGATTTCTTCTTTCCCCAATCCTCTTGATTCATGTTGTAGAAGGAGGAAAGTGTGATTTAAGCTGAAGCAGTCACTGTGATTTTTATTGTGTTTGACTAAACTGTTTAATGAAGTGCACGTTATACAGTTAAAATCAGGGGGGGTTCCCTGATTCCATGTTTTTCATGAGAATTTGAGAGAGTGGTAATTCTGACTCAGCACGTTTCCTTGAAGTGGATAATTACTATCAACAGGGAATGGGGTTGCTTTGTGTTCCCCTGGTGTGTTGTTTGATGTCTTACCTGTCTAACTGTGGGTGTAGTAAATATTAACTAAATATATTTTATATGTAGATGATGGAAGATCATTTTCCTAAAAAGTTTCCCTTAACATAACTTTCTTTCTTCACTCTCCACAGTGACTGCAGAAAACATGGTGTTCAGTTGGTGTCCTAAGTATTGCAGGGTAATGGGGATGTAACCTTCAGGATTGCTGAAGCAGAAGGAAGCCTCATCTCCCTGGAAAATATGAATTTGTACTTCTTAGAATCAGGGAGGGGTCCCTCTTTCCTTATGAGAACCTCCGCTGTTTACTTTTTTGTAATGTGGTTAGAAATTCAGACAGAGAACATTGACGTTGCCACTAGGTACCATAGGGCACCCATGTAGAAGGTTTTATCTAAGTGTGTTGGGTGAAGGCCAGTTGATAAATATGACCCACCAATTGAACAGGAATTAGAACATGCTCCACCTGGAGACGATTTGCCATGAAATCTCTGTGCTGGTTGAGCAGCTCAAGTCAATTAGTGACTTTACACTAATTCTCTAACCTCCATCCAGTTGGATAGTGAATGGAGCGAGCCTGGGCAATACCAGTTTTGTCCACCGGGATCATGGCGCCATTTTGTGCCTCAAGGAATTCTGCATTTTGGTTCAGAGAGGACCAACCACATGAATGGAGTACTTTCTCCTTCTGCAGAAAATCCTTCTGAGATTCTTTCCCATTGGGTGGGGAAATAATTTTTTCCATGTAACTCATATTTCTGGTAGCCTTCATTCTGTCTTACCAGATGTTTTCTTCATTTGTCATTGAATTTTGATTGGAGAAGAACATCTGTGAAATGTTGTAGGGCATTTTTCTGTAGGTAATTTGGAAGCAGTTAGGATTGTTTCTGAGACCTCCCTCTCCCCACCTTTGTCCTGGTCCCATGTATGCACAGATGGATACACTTAGCATTGGCTTCTTTGCAATTAAGTCTTCTAAGTGGGCTACAGTTTTAGTTGCTCTATTTTCTTCTCTATTACTTAGAAAATATAAACCTTTGGAGAATGCTTAGTCTTTCACTCGTCCTTTCAGTGGTAATTGATTGGCTTTTTCCAAATAATGCCATTCTCAGGAATGGTAAACAAATAAAGTCTGGCAAGGAAGGAATTCAGAGGCATTAGAGGAATCAATACAAGAGTACTCTATGTCCAGGCACGCATGTTATCATTAATTTCTTAACCTTTCAAGCATTTGCAGATTCATAATCAAGGTAAATTGTGAAGTCCAAGGTATTTCAGCTATAAATTTTAAGTTTCAGAAAAGGCACTATTTATCTTGCCTTAATTGCTAGCATTTGCATACAGCCTTTCATAGTCATTAGGTAATTAAAAATCTCAACTAATTCAGTTCTTTGGATAGGACATCATCGACTGCAGTTTGCAATGTTTAAACCAGGCACAGATACATCTGCATTTACAATGGGATAATCTCTCCAGAAACTCATTTTAAGTTGGAAATACCATCTGTATGTGGCTCAAAACAAAGTTGAGTCCCAAGCTGGAGCAAATAATTCTTGTGGGTTATTTCACTCTTGAAAAGAGCAGATTATATTTTAAACATCTTATTAAAAGAATAGTTCTGAATTTTTACAGGCTGCATTTTGATTCATTGTACACATATGGGGTACAACTTTTCATTTCTATGGTTGTGCATGATGTAGATTCATTACCATTCATGTAATCATACATGTACATAGGGTGATGATGTCTGTCTCATTCCACCATTTTTCATACACCCTCCTCCTCCGACTCTCATTTCCCTCTTTGTAATCTAAAGATTCTCCATTCTTCTCTTAGCCCCCACCTCCCCAACCTGATTATATATCATCATCCACTTATCAGGGAAAACATTTAACCTTTGGTTTTTTGGAATTGACTTATTTCACTTAGCATGAGATTCTCCAGTTCCATACATTTATCTGCAAATGCCATATTCTTCTTCTTCTTTATGGCTGAGTAGTATTCCATTGTGTATATATACCACATCTTCTTTATCCATTCATCTGTTGAAGTACACTTAGGTTGATTCCACAATCTAGCTATTGTGAATTGAGCTGCTATAAACATTGATGTGGCTGTGTCACTGTAGTGTGCTGATTTGAAGGCCTTTGGGTATAAACCAAGGAGTGGGATAGCTGGGTCAAAAGGTGGGTCCATTCCAAGTTTTCTGAAGATTTAGAAGAGGGAACATAGCACTGAAATTTTTATGTGTCATATATATCTGAATATCCAATCAGAATCTGAAACATTGAATGATATATTCAAGTCAATCTCATCAACTTTCAAAGTAAGCACACAATATGTGAAGTCCTTTTCAGCAGAGGTGCCATCTTGGTTTTCTGCAGTAAACCAGATGGCTGTTACTAGGCCTTAATAGGGAATCCAAATAATTCTTTCTAATTGGGTTTATGTGGCTGAATGACTTTGGAAGGGGATTTCAGTACTGGACTGGGCTTAGCAAATTCAGGCACTGTGTAGCATGTGCCATTTCTACAAATGTCTCCCACCAAGCACATTTGGAAGATCTTTCCAGTGGGTGTCCTTCTGATGAGTCTGTATTTGGAGATACACACTTACACAACCCTTCCCACCTGACCTGCCCTGCTCAGGCCTGCTGTATACTTCTTAGCTCCTCTTTTTGAAGCAGTGTTCAGAATTGGTTTTCCTGTTCTTCTCCTCTGTCCTGTTTGTGCCCATTTCCCTGTAGGACACTATCATGGAGGGAAGGGTTTGAACAATACACCAGAGAAGGCACAGTTCTGGAGGTCACATGTCTGACATGGGCCTTGGGGAGTGAAAATTAAGATGGGAGCTGGGTTGGTGCTTTCAGGAGGCTCTAGAGGACAGTGGGTTTCCCTGCCCACCTTTCCTGGGCTCTTGCTGCACATCACATCTTCTCCTGCCTTCTTCTTAAGAGACTCTTTAGATTCCACTGGATCCAACCAAAGAATCCAGGACAGTCCACCCATCTGCACCTCCTTGGTCACTCCTGCGAGGTCTAAGGCAACAGGTAGTGGGGATTACAATGGGGACTGCATTTGTTACCTTTATGATTTTTCTGCTCTTCCACCAAATGCATCCAACTCTAAGGTGCAATACCCCATTTCCTGGGGTACCGTTTCCCTCAACGTCCTTGACAAGATTCTTGTTTCCCCTTTCTTCTTCCATGGCTGCTTCTCAGTCTCCCTGCCAGTGTCCCCTTCATTCCATTTAATCATCAATCCACTTCCTTCTTGCTTGCTCCATCTTCCTGGGGAAGTTCATCCCACCCTGAGTACTTGGTGGTCAGTGAGTCTGGAAGAGTCCCCCACGTGAACAATGGATGATGCCTTGGATGGCTGGTCCCTAGGCTTTCTCTTCTATCTCATGCATGGCCTCTCTCTATGCTCTGTAGGAGGCAGGCTGAACCACATACAGCCTTCTAGGGCCAGTCCTCCTCAGTCTTGGAATCCCTGTCTCCATCAGTGCCACCCCTGTCTCTTAGCCGACCTTTCTTCCAGCTCCTGAGCTCTTTAGGACTTCATACACAGCTGAGAGTCCTATCTCAGGAACAGTCTGGTGACCCAATCCTCCTCTATAATCAGTTATTCAAGAGAACTCCTCCAAGATAAATATATTGGTGTTGTTTTTTTTCCTGGTCCTAAGAGCACAATACAACAATCTGGATGAGTTGGAAAGAGGATAATTTGGACTCACCTGGAAGTCCAACTTTGTGATGGTTTGAATCTGGAAAGTCCCCAAAACTTGCGTGTTGAAAGGTCACGTGTTGAAAGCATATGTCCCCAGAACAGCGAGATTCTGAGTTGGGGATTTGGGGAAATGATGGTATCACAAGAACTCCGACCTCATTAATGTATCAAGTGGACTAATCCATTGATGACTGAGTGAGCTTCTGGAAGATGTGACCTCCACCTAGTTCCTCTAACTAGGTCACTGGGTGTATACCCTGGAAAGGCTTTCCTTCTTCCTAAACTTCTCCATCTTCTGCTGCATGGCTGTAGGGACCTCAGCACCTTTCCTCCACCACATCCTTCCGCCATGTTTCTTTCATGGAGCCAGCCATCTGAATCCTCTAAACACATGAGCTCAAATAAATCTTTCCTCCTTCAGGTTGTCCTTGCCAGATATTTTGGCCACAGAGATGCTGGGTCATCTGGATGCATCCAGTGGCATCTCTGGAGTCCTTGGAATTCAGTGATTGAGGGCCACCTGCTGATGTCTCTCAGAATGCATGGGGGCTAGCAGTGTCTGACGTGGGAGTCCTGGGTGTCTCCATCTTCTGGTGTTTCTCATGCTGCACCCTGATGACCTTAACTAACTCTCCCCACCTCTCAAGTACCCCACCTCTGAAAACCAGAGACTGATTAAGTTCCCACCCTGATCATATGTCATAGTGGGTCAAGTGTTGAGGGACAGACACAAATCAGAGTCATTAGCATGGTACCCTCTGGGTTTACTTAAATGTCTTAATTCCCTTGCAGACTAAAAAAATATCTCCTGGCTATAGGAACTGCCTTAGACTCATGTAACCAGCAATCTGTCCATCACTGCGCCCCATGCACCATTTTTCATACCCCCACCTCCTCCCCCTCTCATTTCCCTCTTTGTGGAGAGAGGTCAGCGTTCCCAGCGACCTTGACTCTTGTCTCTGTGCACATCCCTGGGACATGTGAAGGGACAGGGAGCATCTTCAGCCCAGAGAGTTTAGACCAAGACCAGCAAAATATCAGTGCTTCTTCACGTGATGCTCTTTCCCCCTCAAGAATGCTTTCCTTCCACTTCACCTCAAGACAAATGCCGGGCATCCTGGTTGGAACGGCCTGATGAGTTTGTGTGGGTAGATGTGACTCTGCTGCAGGGAGATACTGAAGACAAATGCTTTGAAAATAACATCAAGCAATGCAAGTTTACATTTTTTTTTTTTAATAAAAGAGCCATCAGCAGGGCAGTCCTTGTGAAGGTCGGGCGAAGAAGAGCTTAACTGGAGTTTATTGCAAGTCTGATTTCTCCCTCTTTGAAGAAAAGGCACAATCCTGTTGCTCGTTTATGTTTATAAACAGCAAAAAATGTGCATTTGGTGACATCAGACCTCAGGGAACTTTAATAGCAACGTTGCATCTGCATCCTTTTGTCTTTAATTTGTATTTTGGTGCCGCTTCCTCCGGAAGATTGAGGGCCGCATTGTCTTCCAGGGTAATCCACTTAGCTCTTTTGTTCTCGGTTAGGTGGTGGTTTCTAAGCCGACCACAGGGAAACCAATTTACTAAAAGCACAAGTTGAATTTCCTGAGGTTGCATCAAGTGGATTGATGAAGACCTTCTTAGCCGTTGGACATTAATTTGAGCAGGTGTCCAGGAACTGACTGAGAAAGGTAGCCACGTGCAATTATAGGATGGGGAGTAAGAAGAAAATAAAATCAGGGCAGGGAGGGAGAGGTGGGGACCCCATCTAGAGGTTCAGTGATCAGCCGCCTGCTTCTCCATCTTTGCTCTGCACTGGATCTCTCTCTGAATCAGGTGTATGGCTGCAGCCTCGGAATTGGCTTTCTGGTGTTGAGAAGGTTCCACCTGCTTTCTCCAGCTGGTGGTCCTCAGAGGCTTGGATGCAGGGGACATGTGGTCACTCCTGAGAGCTGTACCCAGGGACGGTTGTAGCACAGGGTGCAATTCCCATGCTGCCCAGGGCTGCACAGCCGAGGTGCATCTAGGTATGTATGGGCATCCCGTGATCACAGCAGGGTATTCTAACGTGTGAATGACATAAAAGTGACACAGATTGCTGTAGTCTCCATTTTAACATGCCACCATTAAAAAAATATCTATATATAGTTTACTTTTTAAAATTTTTTATCTGTTCTAATGACAGTGGAATGCATTGATGCATTTGGATAGATCAGACATAAATGGAGTGCCATCTCTCATTTTTCTGATTGACATGTTGCAGGATCACATGGTCATGCAGTCACACATGCACATGAGGTCATGATGTCTGTTTCCTCTACTGTCCTTCCTACCCCATGCCCTTCCCTCCCTTCACTCCCCTCTACCTAATATAAAGTGACTCTATTCTTCCCTAGCCCCTCCCACCTTATTGTGAATTAGCATCCGCATATCAGAGAAAACATTTGGCCTTTGGTTTTTTGGGATTGGCCTATTTCACTTAGCACAGTAGTCTCCAACTCCATCCATTTACCAACAATAATTTCATTCTTCTTTAAGGTTGAGTAATATTCCATTGTGTATATGTACCATATTTTCTTTATCCATTCATTTGTTAAAGTGCATCTGGGTTGATTCCATAGCTTACCTATGGTGAATTGAGCTGCTATGTATTTTACTTTTAATTGATCACATTTATGGACTGCCATTTGGCTTCCTGAATTCAGAGGTGTCTGTGTAGCTTACCAATCAAAACATAGATGGACGGTTGTGTAGCTTTTCTCTCCATGCTGGGACCTCAAGTGTCTTGACTCTTCTGAGCCATTGTTATCAGTAGTATTGGTTTCCTTTTGCTGTGGCAACAAATTATTATGAACTTAGTGGGTTACGACAAGAGAAATATCTTATTGTACAACTCAAGCATCTGGAAGTCCAACCAGAGTCTTATTAGCTGTAATTCATGTCATCTGGTTTGCATTTCTTGTACAAACTCTTTGATGATCTTCTTCCTTTCACATCCCCTGAGGCCACCTGCATTCCATGGCTCATGGTCCCTCCTTCTGTCTTCATATCTGGTGGCTGGGTCTTCTCTGTCTGCTTCTCTTTGAAGACTCTTGTGATGCCATTGGATCCACCCAGATTGTCCATCATGATCTTCCCACATCAGGGTCTGTTAACTTGCATCCACACCTTCTGTCCTCTGCCTCCTGTGTAGGGGCAAAGGAGAATTGCCCCTCTGTCCTCTGAAGCTTCACAGTAGGTTGATCAGTAGGAGAAACATGCTCAAAAATTCATAGGATTTTAGTTTTAACTTGACATGAGGGCGTTCTTATTAAGGACCCCATTAACCACAGTCTGCTCTACCAATTGTTATGCTTTGATGAAGCACGGCCAAACATTTGGAAATGGGATTGAACACAAAGTCTGCAAGCCCATAGTTCAGGGGCTGAGACTAACACACGGAGAATCATCTTGATCTCTCTGTATAGCTTTTCCTTCCCTTATATCTGGGGTGGCCTGTTTTCTGGAATGGGGGTCTTTGATGACCTTCAATCAAACTAGGCAGGTTGGAGGACTCCTTGATGATCAGCTTCAGCCCAAATTCTGGGTGAAAGAGTGATATTGTTAGAGTGTATGGCTGGCTTTAGGAAAAGGGTCTTCTGGATTCTCTGACCACGTTGCAGAAGATGAATTCAAGTTTCTGTAGCTTGCAGCAGGTGAGTTTGAGAGTTAGAGTAGGTTGTTAGTCAGTGTCTTATCACTGGGGCTGAAATGCCCAACAAGAACAGCTTAGAGGAGTAAAGATTTATTTTGACTCACTCATTCAGAGCTTCCATGGTTAGTTGGGTTCAAGGCAAAAGCATCATGGTGGAAGGGTGTGGCAGAAGCATCATGGTGGAAGGGTGTGGCGGAAGCATCATGGTGGAAGGGTGTGGTGGAAGAAGCATCATGGCGGAAGGGTGTGGTGGAAGAAGCATCATGGTGGAAGGGTGTGGTGGAGGAAGCATCATGGTGGAAGGGTGTGGTGGAAGAAGCATCATGGAGGAAGGGTGTGGTGGAA
>JAJEJO010002439.1:75590-98841 GCA_020662805.1 Glaucomys volans
GGAAGGGTGTGGTGGAAGAAGCATCATGGAGGAAGGGTGTGGTGGAAGAAGCATCATGGTGGAAGGGTGTGGTGGAAGAAGCATCATGGAAAGGTGTGGTGGAAGAAGCATCATGGTGGAAGGGTGTGGTGGAAGAAGCATCATGGTGGAAGGGTGTGGTCGCAGAAATCTACTCAGGTCTGGGTCACCTGGAAACTGAGGGGCTGGGGTAGGTAGGAGCTGGGGAGAAGGTTAGCTTCCGGGGTACAACCCCAGTGACCTAATTCCTCCAGCTCTCTCCCACTTCTCAGCTGTCCATTTGGCCATCAATGGATTACTCTTATCAGGTGGATTAACCCACTGATGAGGTCAGAGTCCTCATGATCCAGTGTGCCCCACCTTCCAACCTTGCTGCATTGAGGGCCAGACCTTCAACAATGAGCCTTCAGGAGACTGTCCAGGTTCAAACCATAGCAAGAGGGCTGCCGATGTTGGGGGCAGACTTTGTGCCTGAGTCTGCCTCTCAGTCCTTCATTTTGGGATATAGTTTCTCAGTAGTAATAAGTAATACACTCACCAGATTCGGGTGTTAATGTGTTGCCGTCTCTGCAGGATCATGGTTCTGCCCAGCACACTAGTATGATCTTCATTAAACAGCTGAGAAAACTGGATGTTGGGACTTCAATCACTTACTTAAGACATGGTTGGATTGCTCAGTGGGACAGCCTGATAAAATTTGGAGCCTACACTGAGGAGCTAGGCTGACCTTCAGGGTTGTGCATTTGGGCCAGGCCAGGATGGAACGGAGCTTCACCCTGGAGTCTTGGAAATCTGAACAGGGTGGTTGCCTGTTGGCCTTCAGCTTGAAGGAGCAGATATGTGGAAGCTAATTCACAATAAGGGGGGATAGGGAAGAATAAAGGTGCTTTATATTAGGTAGAGGGAGTGAAGGGAGGGAAGGGCATGGGGTAGGAAGGACAGTAGAGGAAACAGACATCATGACCTCATGTGCATGACCTCATGTGTGGCTGCATGACCATGTGATCCTGCAACATGTCAATCAGAAAAATGAGAGATGGCACTCCATTTATGTCTGATATATAAAAATGCCATCGTGTGCAACTCATTAGAAGAGATAAAACAAAGAAAATGCTCAAGATGCTCAGGAAGCAGGTTGCTCGGATTCTGCAGGTAGCCCCCCCCCCCTCAGAAACCCTTTCCCTAACCCGGGTTTCACATCGGAGCTTTCTGACTGCATCAACTTGCAAATCGCAGCTCCGCACAGCCCGTGAAAACTTTCTCCATGATGCTTTTAGTTCCAAAGACGGTGACTTTTATCTAAAATACACAATTTTGCTGATGTGTTTTAGGAACTCAATGAAATATGGAGGGATTGATTTAAAGTCCGCCACAAACTTTTTTTTTTTTTAAATGAATGTCGCCAAACTTGGGAAAGGTGTTAAGAGACGCAGAAATATTTAAAGCTCAGTGAACGCTGAGGGGTTTTTATTGTTCAATCATTACAGCTCCTTTGCTTGAAACATACTGCAAAGAGAATCTTGACATCTTGGTTGCTAAATGGAGAGGATTTAAGGGGAAATATCTATGCACATGTTTAGTAGTATCATTGTGACTTTGGAGTTGCTTTTGGTCTGAACAGAGGACCACCCTGGCCCTCCAACTGATGGACCTGAGAGATTGCTCTGCAGCAGGCACATGGTTGGTACTGAGGTGCGTGCATGTGTGTGTGTGGGCATGTGTGTGTGAGTGATGCTCATGGCTTGAATTTGGGCTCCAACTCTTGATTAAGTCTTAAGCAGTCCATGGACCCTTTTCCTTCTGCATTCAATGGGAACGGTGCTAGTATTTCCCATAATACTAGGTTTCTCTGATGCAGCTGATTTGCAGAGTCAATATGAAACCCATGTATTCCACCTGGGCCCCTGTGTGTGTATAACCGTTGCTTCCAAAATCTTGCTGAGGGCTGAGGGTCATGCTTGGCTTGCTTCTGATCACATCACGTTCAAGAGAAGAACCTACTTGTCTTGAATTCTAAAATGGAAGGCATTTTAGGAGAAAGAATGGACATACCAACGCACCTAGCAAAATTGTGCTTCCAAAGGCAGTGACGAGGTGTTGGCCAAAGGGCCCCATCAGAGCTCATTTTAGAGTAGCATTTCCAGTATGGGAGACAAGAAGGTGGGAGGAGAGAGTTGGATGTGCCCATTTCTCTGCAGACCAGCTGGGTGGTGCCAGTTCTTTGGCTAGGGAAGCTGTACAAAACAACACAAACTCACGTAAGACTGAGTAGCTCATCAGGATTCTCCCATTATGTAGGATAATGTATGTAGAACACCTTTGAATGCTCAGACCAATGCAGTATGCACTAGGTGTCAGTCAGAGTTGCATTTCCTTCTTTTCTCTCAAGGCAAATAGTTTCAACAACCTGCAACTCTGCAACCTCTCTCTGCTGGGGGAAAATATTTAGTATTTAATTTTCTGTGTGTGCAATCCTAAAATTGGAAAGTTGATCCCATGGTATGGTTTAGATTGACTATTGGGTTTGGTTTGCAGATGAGGGAGATGTGAAAGTTCAAAAATACTGTTGCTGGATTTGTATATTAGATCAAAGGGCATAGGAAGGCCAGGGATTTAGGTTATAGTGTCTGCTATTGTTACAAAAGAGGTGTCGTGCATTCTTTTGCTTTGATGGGCAACTGTGGGTTTTATTTAAATTAAGTTTTATTTGTTCTAATTAGGTGTACATTACAGTAGAATGCATTTATGCATTTTCATGAATCATACATAAATGGAGTCTAATTTTCATTTTTCTGATTGTACGTGTTGTAAGATCATACCTGGTTACCATACCTGGGTTAACTTTTCTTCTGTCACATCAGAACACGTAGCTGTGGGTGAAGAAATGCCAGTCACAAAATACCTGAGGCAAGCTAACGTTATGAAGTAAAGAGGTTTATTTAGCTCATAGTTCAGAAGGTGCAAGGACTTGATGCTGGTCTTGGCTGGGATATGTTAAGAAGCTCGTTGAGGGTGATGGGAACTTGTGTGGGAGAAAGAGGTCAGACCTTGAAAATAGGAAACCCAGAGAGACACCAAGGTCCCAAAGTCCATTCAAAGGGTGGCGTCCAGAGGAACTAATTGCCTTCCACCTAACTGTTCACCTATTAAAAGATCCTCTCTCCCAACATCTCCATGCTGAGCTGACCAACCCAAGGATGAACCCTTGGGGACATCTCAGACTATATTCAAACCATAGCAATCGTTGGATTCACTCACTTTATTTTAATATTTTTTGCATTGAATTTTGAAAAAGAGTGTCGTTGGATGTCACCGTACCTGGTTGTCCATTAGCACATTCATTGACTTTACTTAGCATGCATGTGAAGATTGAATGCAAATCAGTGCCATTGAATGTTGTGATTTACATGAGATTCTCTTTTCATTTTTAGTTCAAAGACTCCTGGCTGGAACAGAAGTAGTAGTGCCCATAGTAAGCTCTTCAGAAGAATGGCTACCCAGAGGCACACTTTGTAGGGTTCAGTGGATTGGATGGTAATTAGTGAGGAAAGTGAGGAAATTCATTAAGGAAAGACAAGACCCACATAGAGCAGGAGAAGTTTATTTGGCTCACAGTTTCAGAGGTTCAGTCCATGGTGGGTCGACTCCATGGCTCTGGCCCAAGGTGAGGCAGAACATCATGGCGGAAGGACATGGAGGAGGAGAGCAGCTCAGGACATGGCACCAGGGAGCAGAGAGAGCTCTGCTCACCAGGGACAAGATAGAAACCCCAAAGGCAGGTGCCCAGTGACCACCTCCCCCAGCCACACCCCACCTGCCCACAGTCACCACCCAGTTAATCCATTCTAGTGGATTAATCCACTGATTATGTTATACCTCTCAAAACTCCATCATTTCACCTCTAAACTTAGAGAAGGAAAGGTTTATTTGGGCTCATGGTTTCAGAGGTTCAGTTCATGGTTGGCCGACTCCATGGCTCTGGCCCAAGGTGAGGCAGAACATCATGGCAGCAGGACATGGTAGAGGGAAACTTCTTAGCTCTTGGTGACTAGAAAGAAAGCCAAAAGGAGGCTTTAAAGAGACATGTTATAATCCCCAAGGCAGGTGCCCAGTGACCACCTCCTCCAGCCATGTCTTACCTGCTAACGTTACCACCCAGTCATTCTATTCAAGCTGGGGTGGATGGGTTAACTTATTGCTCTTATTCCATCTCTGAACATTGCTGCATGAACCCAGGTGCTTTGGGGGAACACCTGAGATCCAATCCATAACACCAATGTGTTCCAAGTCCTGACCTTCTCTCCTGGCTCCCTCATTTATTTCTTATGCATTTAAAATTTTTGCTTCTCTCAGCTGTATTGGAATCATCTTTTCCTGATAAAAATGAAGGAACAGAAGCAATTATTTTATGCCAACACAGAGGAAGAGGAACAAAATAGCCCTTGAAAAGCAATGGGTCTGGGTCTCTATTCCATGATTTTGGGCAGTGTTTCATGAAACTTTCTCTTGAATGGGAATCATAAGGGCTGAGGCTGGAGCTCAGTGGTAGAGCACTTGCCTGACATGCCCTGGGTTCAAGTCCCCGCATCACCACCCAACACCATATTAAAAAAAGAATGTATCAAAAAACTCTGAAGCTGAGTTGAGCTTGGAAGAACTCAGGTTTCCAATCAGTGTGGTCAAACTTCATTTTATTCTGCAAGAAACAAAAAAATTATACTTTGGAGGGAGAACATTCTGGAGGAAGGACCCAGGGATATGCCTCTTAGAATGGCTGAGTCAGCATCAGATTGAAAATGGAGAGAATGACAGACACTTTCCCTAGCGAAGGGAAGGTAGTACCTCTTTCCTGTCTTCCTCTCATCCAAGGGCAAAGTCTTAGACTTTCTGCTGGTTTATATTGGACGATCCTTTTCAAGATAAACTGAACTTGCAAGGATGTGGATTTTTTTCAATGGTGTTTGAAAGCCATTTGAATAAATTACTCCTTCAGTGAACTAAAAGTCCACCAGTTGAGGGAGGAAGGCAGCCTGCCTAGGCTCATGAGTAAAGAGCAAAGACAGACCCACACCCTTGGTAATTTAGACATGCTTCCAGTAAGAAACTTAAAAAATATTGGGGAAAAAAATCTTATCCGGATATAACAGAGTACCAATTATAAACAAAACCAAGAACCATAAAACAAAACAATATCTCATAATTTGTAACTTGTAGGACATGTTCATAAAGTACTGATTCATAAACAAAGATGGAATTTACAGGAAAGTACCAGATAAGAAGATTGATCAAATTAAGTCATGTGCATGTGTTTATATGGCATAAGGAATCCCATGACTATGCATAATTATAATGTACCAAGAAAAGATGAAACCGTTGAAAACTCAGGATGGGATTTTGGGAAATGTGTAACATGATCAACAAGTTTAAAAATGGCATTGGCAAAACATTGGGCCTTTATGTTTTGGGGATTGGTGTATTGGATGATGATATATAATCAGATTGGGGGATGGGGGTGAGAGAAGAATGGAGGAACTTTAGATTACAAAGAGGGGAATGAGAGGGAAGGGAATGGGGGTATGAAAAATGGTGGACTGAGGCAGACATCATCACCCTATGTACATGTATGATTACATGAATGGTAATGAATGTACAGCGTGCACAACCATAGAAATGAAAAGTTGTACCCCATGTGTGTATGATGAATCAAAATACAATCTGTAAAAATAAAAAAAAAATAGATAAAAGAAAATGGCATTGGGAAATGAATAAGTCTGTCTTCCAGAATGAGAGAGAAATAAAAGAACTGCCATTAAAGAATAGTAAGACTCAGTCTGGAAACCTGATACCCACAGAGTATTTCAAAACAGTGATCAACCCCAGAAAGCCAAGAACCAGAAATGACTTTATGCTCAAGGTTTTAAACATTCTCAGAATTAAAAGATCAAGGTTCCAGGCTGTAAGGCACACCATAGAGGCCCATCACAGCATATGGGAAAAATCACATTGTTGAAGTTTCAGAATGGCAGAGAGTCACATTCCTCATAGTGATGCTGTGGTCAAGGATGGTCTGTTGGTGCCATGGTGGTCCCAGAAGATTAGACCACGTAGTGAGCTATTAACTGTCTCAGTATGTGCAATTACACTACTCCATATTGTTTGCAGAACAAGCAAATCAGCTAAGGAAACATTTCTGAGAACATATCCCAGTTAAGTTACACATGTGGGGAAGAGGTGGTTCTGAGAGCTTTTCTATGCACCCTTTCTCCCAACACCACCTGGTTGTTGATATGTTCCTTCCACTAGCACAATAAATAATGAGTGCAAAGACATTGATTCTAAGAAGCTGTGGCCTTAAACGGAAGAGAGCTGAAAGAACCCCGGTCCCAGTAATTGCTGGGTGCATCCTGGAAGGAGACTTGAGAAAAATCTAGAGAAAAGGAAGGGGCATTGAATACCGTAAAAACAGCAACTGAGATGAGCTTTATTTCTCTTGGAACATTAAGAGAAATTGGAGCAGTAGACAAGCAGAAAGCATGAAAATGAAAATGTGAGGTGGTGATTCTCTTCAGATTAATTATAATTAGCATATGATATTTGGCTCGGGAGTGATTGATCATAAGCTCCACTGTGACAATATAGTTAATATGGAATAGTGAGATAACCAAGATGGCTCCATGACTATATTGGGGAACTGAAAGGAAAGAGTGCAAGAGGGTGGTTGGTGTCCATAAATAATTTATAGATAATGTTTTATGATAATGTACCACGCAAAAGTAATGTTGATCAGCCCTTAGGTGGAGGAGATTGCTTTGCTTTCTTTTCCTTTTCGTCAATACTGTGGCTTGAACCCAGGAGTGCTCTATGACCGAGCTACTTCCTTAGTCCTTTTTACATTTTATTTTAAGACTGGGTCTTGCCAAGTTGTAGAGGTTGCCCAAGAACTTGAGATCCCCCTGCCTCAGCCTTCCAGATTGCTAGGATTCCAGGGGCACACTTGGTATGGTTTGGATATGTCCACTGAAAATCTCCTGTGTTAACACAGGAAAGTTTGGAGGTGGAAAGATTGCATTAGGAAAGTTTGGAGGTGGAAAGATTGGATTAGGAAAGTTTGGAGGTGGAAAGATTGGATTAGGAAAGTTTGGAGGTGGAAAGATTGGATTAGGAAAGTTTGGAGTTGGGAAGATTGGATCAGGAAAGATTGGAGGTGGAAAGATTGGATCAGGAAAGTTTGGAGGTGGGAAGATTGGATTAGGAGAACCCCAACCTCATCAGCACATCAATCCATTTGATGGTTCATAATCTGAATGTGATACTGGGTAATAATTGTGGCCAGGTTGGGTGTGGCAGGAGGAAGTGGATCTCTGGGGACTATATCCTGTCCCTGGCTCCTGGTTCTCTCGCCGTTTCTGCTTCTGGGCGACCATGAGTTTTCCTCCCCAATACCCTTCCGCCATGATGTTCTGCCTCACCTCAGGCCCAGAGCAACAGAGATGGGTGATTAAGGACTGAGATCTCTGAAACCAGGGGCTGGAAATAAACTTTTCTTTTGCAAGTTGTTCTTGTTGCATGTTTTGGTCGAAGTTGACAAAATGCTGAGTCACACATTATCCCCGAGGGAGCACATGGTGAGAAATCAACCTAAGAGTTCCAAAGGCTTTTGGCTCCTAGGGCAGATGAGGTCCCAGGGAGGACTTTGTGAACAGGGAGCTGCTGATCGTTGTTGCTTAAGTAATACTTGCCTTCGTCTCCTAAGGCTTCCTCCTAGAGCTTCTTTGTTGAAACAGATTTATTCCAAAAGAAAAAAATAGGACCCAGATTTTGTGGAGGCGTATGCAAACGTCCTCCTAAGGACACTGGTTCTCAAATTGGCCTGCCTGCTGGACTCACCTGGTGAGGACAGCAGACACCCAAGCTCCAGCCTGTCAATGACATTAGCAGAGTGACATTTTTCTGCAGATGCTCATGTGAAGGAGAGTTTGAGGACCGCAGACCCAGGTAGCTTGCCGCATGCCTGAATTAAAAATGGTGTCCTGATCTCTCCTCCTTGATCGGTGCTTTCAGTAAAATGCCAGGGATTTCCAATGAGCACCTCAGCACGTGCCTTTGAATCTTGTGGGAGGCAGAAGCCAAGAATTGCTTCTCTCCATCTTGCCATTTTCTGCTTTTGCTTTCTTTCCTGTCTCTTCAGCAGAGACACACAGTGCTCCCTTGGTGGTGCCTCGCCGATCCCCCGGGGAGCCTGTGGTGCTGATCAGTGGCGCTGATCTGATTGCATCGTGCCTGCTTGTCCTGGTCCTGCAACGGCGTGTGAGGTTGAATGGAATATAATAATGTCCTCGGTTCGTGTTTTCTGAGGCTTCACGTGTCACCGTGAGCCTCCCGGGCCCCTGGGAGCAACTCCTATGCATTCTGCAGCTGCCATCTCAGTATGCCCCTCAGATCCAGGGCCAGGGACATAATTACCACCTCCAGAAATCCATCCTGGAGTCAAGGAGGCTTGGGTTGGAGCCATATTCTCTTCCATTGTGATGGGGCCTCTTCCTTTCTTCTCATGTGGAGGAACCGAGTTTGTATACTGGTGAGGGTGGGCCGTTGGCCAGTGGAAGGCTTCCTCTGGCTTTGGCTCTTTCCCTCCCTCTTCTGAGTCTGCTCTGTGGACCTGCTGCCTCATGAATTCCAGGCAGGGTCTCAGGCTGTAGCTCTGTTCCTGGAGGAGAGGCCAGCGGCCTCCAAAAATAATCCCTGGCAATGACTCACTTGTGTCCTGAGGCTAACTCATCAGGACCCTGTGGGGTGACGTGTGCAGCTAGCATCTGACGTGGTCTCAACCTTGAGGCTGTTCCTCACATTGCACATCTCAGAAGAGCTTCTGCCTCCCCTTCCCTCAGTGTGGGAGATGCCTCTTTTCCTCCTGCCTCAAGGACCTTCCTTTGCATCTGAGCATCCAGACAGTTTCTCCCAGAAGGGACCATCACATGGAGAAGGATCTCCATGATGCTGCATCTCAGGGGTCTTCATGGAATGACCTGGAAGCTAATGAATGGTCACTGTTCAGGGAATTCCCCAAAGTTCTGAATCTTATGAAATAACCAAAGTTAAAATGGTGGCATGAAAACGTATTGTTAGTAATTTTAAGGTGATTTGGTTCCAAAATGTCCCCAGAAGGTCACTTTTGAAGGCATGGTCATCAGTCTAGCTAGGTTCTGAGGGTTTTAGGCATTGACTAGGACTCTGTCCATATCAGTGGATTAATCCATTTTTTGCATGAATCCATTGAAGGCTCAGTGGACTCCTTGGTGCTCACTGTTTGCATTCGGGTCTTGGCTGGAGGAAGTAGGTCACTGGGGCTGCGCCTTTGGGACTCAGTCTTGTCCCTGACCCTTCCATTTCTCTTTCTTCTCTCTCTGTCTTTCTCTCCTTCTCTCTCCTTCCTGGTTACCATGAGCTGAGCTGGTTTTATAAGTCATGCCCGTCTGCCATGATGGTTGAGCCTTGGAGATATCCCATCACGGGCTAAATGCTTGGAAACCGTGAGCCAAAATTTACCTTTGCTCTTCTCGGTTGTTGTTGTGAGGTGTTTGGTTGGTCACAGCAAACCAGCCTCACACCTGATTCCACATACAAAGCACCCTCTCTGTCTCCCTCTCTCTTTTCTTCTCTCTCTCACACACACAAGCCCAGACTTGAAGAAAATGGGTTAAGACAGAGAGAAACCAGCTGTTTGGAAATGAGCATCTGGGTCCTGCCACAAATCCACTCTGTTCTCCCAGTGACCTAATTAATGCAAAGAGCGTTCAGTGGAGAGGCAAATCCTTTTAGAGGTTTGGTCTCCACACCTTCTGGCCTCCTTCAGCCTGGCTGGGGTCCAACAACAGCAAGAACGGATTAGTGACATGGCCCCACCCTGCTGATAGATTTCCATGCTGGGGGGCGGAATGTGCCAAAGGAGACCTTGTCCCCACCCAGCTTTGCTCTGTGAGCACCTCACCTCCATCTGGGGCTGACCCCGTTGAAGAGAGCGCGCGGTTGCGGATGCTTGTTAAGGGATAATTAAGCATGGGGACGTGGAGCCATGGCGGTGGAGGATTTAATTGGGTTTAATTGGGTTAAGAGGAACAGACGAAGGTGAAAGAATACCTCCTGATAGGAGGTCTGGAAATAGCCAAGGAAAAAAGCATTAATTGCATAAAATCTGTGACATTTGCGAAAAAAATAGAATCAACCTTTTTATATCCTTATCCGCTCAGGAAGGGGTGTTTGAAAAAGGCGAAAGGGAAGATTTAAAGGGACCTGGAGCAGGGTGGAAATTCAGAGTGGCAATTACAGGAAGGGAAGGTCCTCACCCACTGCTGATCGTTCAACGCAGGGTGCGATTTAGGGAATCTGAGCTTTGCTGTGGCTCATGACAGGTCTCATCTGGGCACCCGGGACATTCCTGCTACAGGAAGCTAACCTAGTACAGAGCATCACATTCAAAGGGGCAGCAGGTGGGCCCGTCTCCTCTGGGTCCTCTCCTTCCTGGTCATGAATCCAGGATTTCAGGTTTCCCACCCAATGATGACCTTGTCCGAGCTCCTGGCTGCCTGAGGTCCCACTTCTGAGCAATATGGAACCAGGTTCTACTTTGGGGATTAGATGCCACCACCAGGACCCTTGGGGGACACACTGACCATACCCTAACCATAGCTGGTGGGCTGTTCCCAATAGGGCGACGTGCTCAGGAACCCTTCCTCCTATTTCCCTTGGGGCATGGCTGGTGCACTGATTTCCCTTGCTCCTGGGGTATGGCGGGTGCACTGGTCAGAGGTGGGTGATGGTGGTTGGAGAAGCAGCAGGGTTATCAATAGCTCCGCCAATTCCTTTCCATCTCTGCAACTCATTTCCCTGGGCTTTCAAGAGCGGAGTCGGCATCTGATGGCACGTTGTTCATTCTGTTGTTCCCTTTCCCAGATAATTTGCAGAATTCAGATTGCAAAATGACACTGACTTCCTTCTCTACGTATTTGGGGGGTGTTTCGTGATCGTAGTCTGGTAGAGTCGCCAGGATCTCCTTAGAGGGGGAGATCTGGCCTCGTTGTCCTACGCCGGCGAGCCAGGTGGATGATTGATTTCCTGATCTCCAGGGGCCATTAAGGTGTGGTGGCTTCAGGTGGCACTGATGTTATCTGCAGGGATGGTATTATGGCGAGGACGTGGTGTGTCCCCCAAAAACTCATGTGTGAGACAGGCAGGAAGGTTTGGAGGAGAAATGGTTGGGTTCTAGCCTTAACCTGATCAGTGAATGACTCCCTGATGGGATTAACTGGGTGGTGACTGGAGGCAGGTGGGGTGTGGCTGGAGGAGCTGGAATTGGGGACGTGGCCTCGGGGTCGATATTTGTATCTGGAGAGTGGAGTCTCTCTCTCTGCTGCCTGATCCCCATGGGAGCTGCTTCCCTCCACCTCACCCTTCCGCCATGATGCTCAGCCTCACCTGGAGCACCAAGCAATGGAGCCAGCTGTCTTTGCACTGAGACCTCTGATATTGTGAGCGCTCAAATCAACTTGTCCTCCTCTACGGTCGTTCTGGACGGGTCCCTCTGTCACGGCAGCTAACAGCTGACTAGCACAGAGGGCCAGGGAGACCTCTCCTACCGGGAGGGTAGGGCAAGAGGAAATGCCTGCCGATGCTGAGGATGCTCTTTCCTCTTTTTTCATTTAAAAGAAATCCAAATGAGCTGAGCGTCCTCCCGATCACCATCAGTGGTTATTTACTGCGGATTCCCCTTCCTACAAGTGCATGTGAAAGCATTTGTAGGTCCTTGGAGGTGGACTTTTGCTTCCAATGCACGTCCTTGAATTGACCCCGACGGCCTCCCTCGGTTTAGCAATGAGTAAAACCTCTTGTTCCATCCCGCCTCAGTCCTTCCTGTCCTCACTTCCCATGCTCACGGGGCTCACATGCCTTTTTGAGGTGATCCTCCTGCCCTTAAGTAGCGCCTTGCAAAACAAGATATGGAAGTTCAGATCTCAGTTACATTCTGAGCCAAGGGCAGGGAGCCCCTCAGCAGCCTCTGATTGGCACTTGCATCTTCTCGTCTGGGAAGAGCAGAGGCAGCGTTTGGGGGATGAGTGGATCCGGGAGCCCCAGGACTGAGGACCCGTCCTGCCTTTGGACGCAACTTCTGCAGCACTGAGCTCAGGGATGAGCCCTTCAGTAACCCAGAGACCACAATGCTCAGCCTGTCAATTCCGGTGGATTTGCATCCTCGGATAGACCTGAGGGAAGAGTGGCAGCTGTCAGAGCAAGTGTCACCCTGCAATAGCGACTTACAGATACAGGGCATGCTTGTCTTGTTCCAGTTCTTAGTGGGAATGCTTTCCATTTTTCTCCGTTTAGAATGATCTCGGCCTGGGGTTCAGCAGAAATGCCCTTCATGACGTTGAGGGACGTTCTTAGTATCCCTAGTTTTTCTAATGATTTGAACATGGAGGTGCTGTGTTTTGTCAAATGTTTTTTTCTGCATCTATTGAGATGATCATGCGATCCTTCTTTTAAAGCCTATTTCAGTGATGCATTACATTTATCGATTTCCATACGTTGAATCGACCCTGCATCCCTGGGATGAACCCCACTTGATCATGGCGCACTACCTTTTTAATATGTTTTTGTATGCAAGTTGCCAGAATTTTATTGAGGATTTTTTTTTTTTTTTGGAACCAGGAATTGAACTCAGGGACACTTGGCCACTGAACCACATCCCCAGCCCTATTTTGTATTTTATTTAGAGACAGGGTCTCACTGAGTTGCTTAGGGCCTCGCTGAGTTGCTGAGGCTGGCTTTGAACTCGCGATCCTCCTGACTCAGCCTCCCAAGTCGCTTGGATTGCAGGCGTGCGCCACCACTCCCGGTTTTATTGAGAGTTTTTGCATGCATATTCATTAGGGATATCGGACCGAAGTTTTCTTTCCTTGATGTGTCTCTGTCTGGTTTTGGTGTCAGGGTGATATTAGCCTCAGAGAAGGAGTTTGGAAGGGTGCATTATAGGAGTGCATGACCCTGTGATCCTGCAACATGTCAATCAGAAAAATGAGAGGTGACACTCCATTGATGAGTGATCTATCAAAATGCATCAGTGCATTCTGCTGTCATGTGCAACTCATTAGAACAGGTAAAAAATTAATAAAAAAAAATAAAGATACGGGTCCTTCCTGTAGAAGGAAGGAGCCTTAGCCAGGAAGATCCTGGCTACCCAGCAGAGTGCTCCAGATGGCTTTGTGGACGACAGAGCTGACCCTCGGGTCATGCATAGTTTTTTGGGAGATGATCAAAAGTCACTCTTGCTCTTTGGACTTTGCAGATTTTGCTAGGAGTCGCTGTGAGCATTGAATACAGAGCTTACGTAATGATACCCACAGGTGCACTTAATGCTGTTGATTGATTGACTGATTTTTGTGGTGCTGGGGATTGAACCCAGGCATGCACCCCACCAACTGAGCTGTATCCCCAGCCCCACAATTAACATCATGACCCAGGTTGGTATCTGCCGCGTTTTCCCCCTGGTGTGCACACGCGTTCTTCTCCACAAGAACCTCAAAATATCCCAGCTCTCCACCCCGTGCACCCCCTCTGGACTCCCACCAGGTCTAACCGACTAAGTTAAGCCACCACCGTGCAGTTCGTCAATGGGCTGCTCTTTTCAAACTCAGACGTGAAGTTTTCCCTGGAGGGAGAAGTTGCCCTGGGTCTTTGATATTTCCTTGGGTCCTCAAGATCATCCCTGCCCACCTGGTAATGGCGTCGTCGAGAACTATAATCATAAAAAGAAAGGCCATCTCTTTCCCAGAGTTAGTCCTCCAGGATCTCTGCCCCTTGGTTGGTCCTAGTCGAGCCATGAATGCAAACACTTAGGGAGGACCCCCGGGGCCCTGCGAATGCCCCTCTGTGCATCCTCCCAACTCCAAATCTCAGCTGGTCCCACCCCTGGCTGTCAGCCCTTCATGCTTCTGTTGCCGTCCATCAGAGCTGTCTTTCCTGGCTCCCATCGGGTACCTAAGCTTGTTCAAGAATCATTCAGATACTCCATCCCGGATGCACCAGCAGAGCAGAAGGAGAGGGTGGAGGAGATGGGCAGAGCATCTGAAGTCGCTGTGACCAATAGCAGCATAGGATCCATCCCAGGCACCTGAGTGGGTGCTGTTGGAGCGCGGAGGTTGGACTCAGAGACCTGGGGCTCCTGCAGGAGGAGGCTTTTGGAGGGTGTCCCAGTGAGGAATCGGAATCACCTAACGTTTCCTGGAGGAACCTTCTTGTTCCAAGTTTCCATTTGCTCACAGCAAACCCAGCCCAGGTATTCTGTGCACACGGACAGAAGCCTCCGTGAAGACAGAGGTCCCAGGAGCCTCCGTGGATAATTCATGTCCAGTAACACTGCTTCCCGCACCCACGTGGCAGCACGCGCCGTGGTGTTGTGGTTAGATCCTTGTCCTGCACCCAACTCACAGAGGAGGACGTGGAGCCTTGATGGTCAGGACCCTTCTCCGCAGCCGCCAAGGGACCTAGTGTAAG
The DNA here is from genome assembly GCA_020662805.1 of Glaucomys volans. NCBI lineage: Eukaryota > Metazoa > Chordata > Mammalia > Rodentia > Sciuridae > Glaucomys > Glaucomys volans. The sequence goes on from JAJEJO010002439.1 coordinate 90,156, forward strand.
CCAGGATTCGCACTCCAAGTCCAGGCGACGAGTCCAGCCATGGCCCTCTCCTGCCTGGCTGGGGTTTAATGCAGGACTGAGGTGCTGATCTCTGTAGGTCGGAGCCACCTGCCCTGCAGACGGCTGCTGCTTAGGGCCACCTGGGGGGACGTGGATCACGTCATATGTAAGAGTGGTGTATGTGGATATTTCAATATTTTTAAAAAAATTTCATTTGCTCTATTTGCACGTGACAGTGGAATGCATTGGTGCATTTTGATAGATCAGACATAAATGGAGTGCCATCTCTCATTTTTCTGATTGACATGTTGCAGGATCACATGGTCATGCAGCCACACATGCACATGAGGTCATGATGTCTGTTTCCTCTACTCTCCTTCCTACCCCATGCCCTTCCCTCCCTTCACTCCCCTCTACCTAATATAAACTAACTCTATTCTTCCCTATCCCCCCTTATTGTGAATTAGCATCCACACATCAGAGAAAACATTCAGCCTTTGGTTTTTTGGGTTGGCTTATTTCACTTAGCATGATACTCTCCAACTCCATCCATTTACCAGCAAATGCCATCATTCCATTCTTCTTTAAGGCTGAGTAATATTCCATTGTGTATATGCACCACATTCTCTTTATCCATTCATCTGTTGAAGGGCACCTAGGTTGGTTCCCTAGCTTAGCTATTGTGAGTTGAGCTGCTATAAACATTGATGTGGCTGTGTCACTGTAGTGTGCTGATTTTAAGTCCTTTGGGTATAAACTGAGGAGTGGGATAGCTGGGTCAAATAGTGGGTCCATTCCAAGTTTTCTGAGGACTCTCTACCCTGCTTTCCAGAGTGGCTGCACCATTTTGCATTCCCACCAGCAATACATGAGTGGACCTTTTCCCCACATCCACACCAACACTTATTATTGCTTGTGTTCTTGATCATTGCCGTTCTGACTGGAGTGAGATGGGATCTTAGAGTAGTTTTGATTTGCATTCCTCTAATTGCAAGAGATGCTGAGCATTTTGTGCATATATAAAATATGGTCCAAATATATAGCAATTAATATGAAGTGCTTCTGTATATATATATGGTACATGCATGAATATCAAAGAATTATATGCAAATTAAATCTTAATATTGTGTGTATGTGTATATATATATTTATATATATGATACATATATATATATTTGGACCATATATATATATATATATGCATATATATGGTCCAGATATATAAAAACTAATACAAAGCATATCTGTGTGTATATATATATATATATATATATATATACAAGCATATTTATGCAAACACACCCTAACCACTGTGATTTCAAACTATTGAGCTTCTTTATAAAATATATACCTAATATAGTGTTGAATGGAATTTGTATAATTAATTTTCATATTTATATGCATTCAGACTTTAGTTCGGGTAGATACACACACATGTGATATCATAGAGCTTACTGTGTGCAATTTGTATATGCACATGTATGTATACTAAGTTCAGTTATTTATATATGTACATATATATATCAACTAGTGTGAATGAATTCCGCATGCACATATATACACACTATGTAAGTATGTAGGTGTGCATGTGTGTACATATGTATGTTTGCATACATGTCTATCTATTCTACACTGTGGATCTATATGTTTACATGCATATAACTCCGCCCAGTAGAAAACTAAACTCTTGGACTCCTATATATAATATATAATATGCACATAATATAGTATGTAATGTAGCACGTGATTTTGCTGTTTGTCTGTCTTGATGTTAATTTGGACGTGCACACACATGTAACATGTTAAAATTCATTTTCTCTGAGATGTGTGCATGCATTCGTACTGAGTTCAGGGCAGGCTCTCCTGTACTGTCCGCGTAGCCGCGTGAGCAGAAGGGAGAGCTTTCCCTGAGGTGCAGTGTTGGGTCCCGGGAGCAGACCCCTGAGGTCTCACCCTGAATCTTCGTGTGCATTCAAGCAGAGGCACATGGGGGCCTTCCCGTGGTCTGCCAGCAGGGATATGGGGTCCTAGAGTTTCATATTCAGGGCGCGGGCCTCCAGGTGCATGCGCTCCAGCTCTCTGGGGTAATGGAGGTGACCTTCCTGAGCACAGAGCCTCTGCCCCGCGGATGCCTTCTTCCTCAGCTGGAGGACGGTGCTCCCCTCGGCTTCTCTCTTCTATCTCCTGTCTTGGTCTGGGACAGTCTATAGGTTGGGAGCCCCTCTATGCTGAAAGCAGCTTGCATCAGAGGTCACTTGGTGGTGTGCCATTTTGCATTTTAGGGAGATGGAGCCCAGGGAACCAAGCGATGTGGAAAAGGCCACTTGGCTAATGAGTGACAGGGTGTTGGAAGGCGCCGTTTGCTGGGCCCTGTCGTCATGAGCCCCGTCAGGACCCTGGTGCCTCTTCCGTCACCTGGGCTGGGTGGCCTTTCCCTTGGTCTCCTCACATGACCTCCGAGGAAGTAGTTCATATCTTCCCTTCAGTGTGCAAACTCCAAGTTGCTCAGCGCTGCAGGAAAAGCAAGCCCTGGAGTACAGAGCAGACCTACAAGCATCTCTTGATTCAGTTCCCACCTTCAAATGAGCAGCCGTAGTAAACCAGGTGCAAAATGCCCACGTGCAGATCCTTTCTGAATCATCAAAATAAAACGAGTGCAGATCCGCACTGGCCAGCTCAGCCGTCCAGCCTGTCCATCTGAGGTCTTCCCGTGGGGTGGTTGCTTCCCTTCCACCTCTGATGCATCTGCGATCCCAGAATCTGCTATTAAAATACCCTTGCAATTTTCTATTCGAGGACACATAGAGCTCTAAGCAGTGGAGGGTTTAATTTTATTTCTAGGCACACAAAAGCACACAGTGCTTCCTTCCAAGATTTACCTTCTGCTTATGACCTTTTTCTCTTCTAATCCATGCATCCACAGTTTTTTTCATTTTTCGTTATTTTGTAAAGTATTTTATTTCCAGATACCACCAGTTATTCATCCTTGCTTCTATTTATCAGTATCGGTTTTGTTCTCGCCTGAATGTGTATTTGCTTCTCTCTTTATCGGCAGCGACACTTTGTTCGGTTTTAGTGGCCCAAGGTCATCTGCAGCTCAAGAACTCAAGAATTCCAGAAATAAATAATTCACGTTGTAAATCGTGCATCATTCCGAGGGGCACAGCCATGTCTTGTTCCATCCGCTCCACTCTGCCGAGGACACGAGTAATCCATTCGTCCAGCGTATCCACACGTTATATGGTACCCACCCGTGACTATCCTTTCGTCGTTTTCTTGGATATCGGACGTGCTGACATTGTCCTGCAGTTTGTGTGTTCAGATGACCTTTTCTTACTTAACAATGACCCTCATACCCCATCACCATGCTTAGCTTTCTTAGCAATCTTCACCTCATCATTTAGTTGAGAGTTTCATCTCACATCATCATAAGAAGAAGGTAGAATATATTAAGCTGATTTGAGAGAAAAAGATCACATTCACATAGTTTTCTTTGCAATTATTCTGTTTATTATCAGCTATGGTTCATTTTTTACTGTTTCTAATTTATTAATTAAACTTTTGTATAGATGCACACATAGGGAAAATAGAGTCTATGTAGACATGAATGCGATCTGCACTTTGGGGCATCCACTGGGGGTCTTGAACCACGTCCGCTGTCGATAAGAGGGGACCTCCATGTGTTTCTATACCACAGATGTCTTATTTTCTAGGTGATCTAAAATTTTATTGCAAAATCAATGCACCCATTTCCACCAGCTCTGTAAGGGAGCTCCACTTGGTGCCTCTCTCCGTTAAACATCTCCTTTTATTGCTCTTTGAGATTTTTGTTGAAATCATGGTGATATCATCTTCATTTCGCCTGTGAGGAATGAAGTGGACCCTCTCATCCCACGTGGAGGCCACCGGGAGAGTTGAGGTCTTTGTGGAAGCGGAATCACAGGGGCTGATGGCATTGTGTGCAGTTGAATTACTGGAGAATTTGCTCGTTCCAGCCCTGTGAGCCAAAAGCATGGGACCATTTTGCAGGGCTGGAGAATTGGATTTTTGAGAGAATCAGAAGATTTCTAGGTGACATCTTGGAAAAACCCGCCAGTCGATGATCGGGGTGTATGACTGAGTTTCCAAGAGAGACCAACACAAGGCTTGGAGCTGTTTGCAGGTTGCTTCCTTTAGATGCGGAAATTGTTTGGGAATTGTTGGAGAAAGAGAAAAATCAAGTACCTCCTGAGATTTTTGCTTGATGTCCATTCCTGTGGTTGGTGTCAAGGTGCAAAATCAAAGCTTTGCATTTAGCAGTGAACACTGTCCTAATGGCCCCTGATCTCCACCATGTCCTCATAAGTGTAGAATATTAATTTTTGATGGGATACTTGGCGCGGTTTCCAAAGTTTGTACCCACCTCAATTTGAGTGTTGAAACAACCTAAAGAGGTGAGGATATGGATCCTTTGGTAGATGATGACATCATGAGGGTGGGATGTTGGTGGGTGGGATTGGGGCCATTGTGACTGAGCTCAGAGAGTTCCATGCTTTGGGGTCCGTGTTGAGGGTATGAGAACAAGTCAGCTCTGCAGGAAGAGGGCTCTCACCAACGGAGGATTTCCACCCTCCATATCTTTGCAAATTAAATTTCTGTTGCATGGGAGCCTCCCAGGCTGGTGCTCCGGCACCCAGATGGACTCAATCAATGCATGCATGGCTGAGGGGCCTCATCTCCGCCATCAGTGGTCATACGCTCTGCCTACCAGCTCTAGAGAGATCCATTCTTTGTTCTTGATGGTGTCTTTGGTCTTCAGAGACCATCCCATCTGATCTGGGGAGGATCTACTTCCTCCCCTGTTGACTCGGCTGCCTTCCCTTTGCTCCTGTTGGAAATCGTAGCTCCTTCCACTTTGGTGCAGTGTGTCCCTATCGCTACCCACCTGGGCGTGGCACAAGATGGCCTTCAGGTTGGTCCATTTGGCCTGTTCATATTACATAACGGATCATGAAATGTCATAGTTCAAAATGGTGGAATGTCACCAGGTGCGGTGGTGCAAACCTGTAATCCCAGCACTTGGGAGGCTGAGGCAGGAGGATCACAAGTTCAAAGCCAGCCTCAGCAACTTAGCGAGGCCCTAAGCAACTCAGTGAGACCCTGTCTCTAAATAAAATGCAAAATAGGGCTGGGGATGTGGCTCAGTGGTGGAGTGCCCCTGGGTTCAATCCCTGGTATCCCCCAACGAAGGGTAGAATTTTGATGGGATCCGTTTTTTGGAACGGAGAGAGCTGACTTAGGAGGGATGCGCAAAGAACTGTAAGATTGTACAGAAGGCAATCTCGATGGTAACCTTGCTCCTGCAGGCGATGAACTCAGGATCCAGAGGAGTCGATACTAAAATAGATCCCCTGGCAGACTGCTGGCATTGAGGGAGTCTTGGATACAGATATGTGTGTGTGTGTGTGCGCGCGCGCATACTCCTGCAGAGGAAAGAGATTCCTCAGCCAGGTAACAGCTGCACTGGGCTTTGAGTTTCAGAGGGAATGATAAACGGCATCCACTCCTGGTACCATGAAATATTGGTGTTCCCACCAGAAACAAAGGGAAATGGTCTGCGGATGTCACATGGTTTGGGACATGCTGTTTCCCGGCTTTCTTAGTGACTAGTGAAGAAGGATGGGTATACATGCTCCACGGTGCGGGCAGGGACTCCTATTTGGCTCCTGCTGTTTTCTCCACAGTGCTCTGAATGAATTCAGGAAAAGGCGGGTCGTCCCCCGCCTCTGGTGGACAGCACAGATCCCACTGAGCCCCAGGCCTCCAGGTGCTTGGAAGTCGCACGCAGGAAAGAAAGGTTGTCCCCGTCTCCTTTTGATTTTTAGATGCAAATACAAAACTCCTTGTTTTCTAAAGCTTTCCAGAAGCTGTGCCATTGTTCATGATGGAGTCCCAATACCAAAGTACGAGGATCAGGGCTCACCTCCGTGAGATGCATGTCTTACAATTTATCCAGTGTGAATTGAAGTGACGCCCACTTGGGAGAGAAGGGTCTTGCGTTAAAGAAAAAAAAAGTCAAGCCATTCATCGACTTCTTGTTAATTGCCTGTTCGGACAGAGTAACTGTCATGCAGAGAGTCACCCCGCAGTGCCCAGCTGAGTCATCTGTCAACTCAAACAACCATTCCCAGAGCAACTAGGGTTTTGTGCGACCTTTGTCTACGTTACAAATTCTGCTGTCTTCATGAAATTCTTTCTCCTCCTTCGAATTCTGGGAATTCCCCTTCTCACCTCCACTTTTAAGGTCATGAACATTAAAAATATTAATTTGGGGGAAATGAAAAGTTTACCTGTCCCTTGGTGATTGTCTATATACCTGTCCATGTATCTTCAACTCCTCGCCTGCAAAGAAATCCTTTTCCGTTGGTGAAACTTACGTTGATCAAACATGGACATCTCTCCCAGGGCTAAAAACATGAACGTGGCCCAGGATGCAATGTGACAGATTCTCTGTGGGTCCTTCTGATTGTACCCACTTAGCAGCACCGAGGATAACATTGACGTGACCTCACCAACATCGTTAATCAGAGTTGAGTTTCCATGGCCGCCATATTGCTTTGCGTGATGGCTTAGACCAATGGTTCTCCCCTGGGGAAATCGTGTCCCCAGGAATCCTTGGACAATATTTAGGTGCATCTTTAATTGTAAAAACTGAGGTTGTGTGTGGGTGGGTGGGTGGGTGGATTCTACTGGCATCTAGGGGTTGGAGGCTGGGCACAACACTCTACAGTGTACAGAGAGGCCCCCTCAACAAAGAATGCCCTTGTTCAAAATGTCACTGGTGCTCAGACTGAAGAAAACTCATCCTTGAGATTTTATTACATTCATGCAAGTGAGCCACGTTTCAAAAAGGAAGCAATAAAAAGAAAGAGAGGGCTGAACTTGAGGACCCTACATGGATCCATGCCCTACATGGATCTTATCCCCGTGGGGATGCACCTGGGCACCTCCTCTTCCTAACACCTGGTCCATCATCTCCCACTGTCCATCAGCATCTTGTGGGGTACCATCCCGGTTGGCCTGAGTTGAAAGTGAGTGGCGCTCTGCTTCCCTGGGCAGCTAAGAGAGAACGCTCGTTTCCAAAGCAAACGGGTTTTCAGGAAAACTGAATCCTTGGTACAATCCCTGTTTTCAACTCTCTGTGACTCTTGTCTGCCTGTTAATTATGCAGAAATTAGATCATGGCGTGGCAGACCTCCAAACGTTATCTACGGGAGGATTCAAAGATAGAGGCAAGAGCAGACCTCAGCCATCTGATGGGAGGCTGGTTTTCACTTTCTAAGTTACTCTCCCGATTTTGAGTACATCTTCATTCAACTCTGATTAACGACGTCTAGGATGGTGGATACTATGGAATATCCCCTCCGCCCCCTGGGGTAGTGACTCTGTGATAGATCCACCTCTGATGCATTTTTGTTGACACAAATTAGCTGTGACATAGTTTGTTTATCAGATCAACCAAATTAAATACAGACTCACTCTCTAGTCCAGAAATGCTGGAATAATCCATAAGGTTCTTATAAACAACTTAGTGTATTTTTGAGTTGAATAATGTTGTTTACTTGGATGTGGTGGTGCATGCCTATAATTCCAGTGACTTAGGAGGCTAAGGGAGGAGGAAAGTTGGAGGTCAGCCTCAGCTACTTTGTGAGATCTTATCTCAAAAAGACTGGGGTTTTTACTCCATGTAAAGATTCCCTGGTTTCAATTTCTAGTACTAAAAAAATAATATGTGTGGAGATTCCTCAGAAACTTGGAATGGACCCACCATTTGACCCAGCTATCCCACTCCTCAGTTTATACCCAAAGGACTTAAAATAAGATTACTACAGTGATGCAGCCACATCAGTGTTTATAGCAGCTCAACTCACAATAGCTAAACATGGAACCAACCTAGGTGCCCTTCAACAGATGAATGGATAAAGAAAATGTGGTCTATATACACAATGGAATATTACTCAACCACAAAGAATAAAATTATGGCATTTGATGATGGAGTTGGAGAATATCATGCTAAGTGAAATAAGCTAAGCCCAAAAAACCAAAGGTCGGATGTTTTCTCTGTTAAGTGAATGATGTTACATAATGTGAGGGAGGGGAGAGGGGTGGTGGGGGAAATGAGAAGAAAGGAGGAATTTTGGATGGTGTAGAGGAAAATCGCATGGGAGGAGGTGGGGGAAGGAAAGAGTAGACTGAGACAGACACTATCACCCTATGTACATGTAAGATTACATGAATGGTGTGAATCTACATTGTGTACCACCATAGAAATGAAAAGTTGTACTCTATTTGTGTACAAAAAATGTAGAAAAATACTGCCATGCATAACTAAATATAAAAGATAGTAATAAAAACTAATGTGTATATATTCACACACATACATGAAGGTACTTCTTGCAAAAATTAGTGAGATGTTTTCATCTCTAAGAGGCCATTTAATTTTACTGTACGGTTTACTGGTGCACAACATCATTGACTGTCAAAAGAACATTGTCTTACCTGGGGTAGTCACATCATCCATGTCTAGACAAACCAAGGTGGTGAGCCTTTGACGGTGGGCTTCTTCAAGGTTCAGGAGGAATGATACTCAAATGCACCCTCAGTTCTTTTCAGAGGGTGCCCTTGAAGAATTAAACCCTCTGAGGCA
>JAJEJO010002439.1:99241-122534 GCA_020662805.1 Glaucomys volans
TGGATTCAGTCCTGAATAAGAATTTCTTACCAGGATGCTGTGGGTTGCACGACAGAGCCAGTTGAGGAGACAGGGTCATTGCTTTGGGTTCTTTATCCTTTTCTTTCTTTTCCATTTAGGTTGCTTTGGTGTTTTCATAAAGAATCCTTGTTGGATGGTCACCGCTTCCTTAGACAGCATCACCCTTGTCAAAATCTGGCTGCAGGATTAAAGGAGAGTTGCCCCCTGGCAATGGGCACCCAACAAGTCTGCCATGTTTTTTCCTGACCTTGGGTTTGCCTCAGAGCAGTGAAAGAGGTGCTCTACTGTGTAGCCTCTCCTTTGTCCTGTGCTCCCTGGAAATCCCTCTCTCCACTGGCCTCCCCTCACCCCTTCCTCTCCTTGGACCCCTGTCACCTGGACCACCTGCGGATGTGTGTGTGAGCCATGTCGAGGCCCACGGGATTGTTATGGCTCCCGCTGTTCTTCACCCCGGTCTGTGTCATGTTAAACTCCAACGTCCTGCTCTGGATCACCGCTCTGGCCATCAAGTTCACCCTGATCGACAGCCAAGCACAGTATCCGGTGGTCAACACCAATTATGGCAAAATCCGGGGCTTAAGAACACCATTGCCCAATGAGATTTTGGGTCCAGTGGAGCAATACTTGGGGGTCCCCTACGCCTCGCCTCCCACTGGAGAGAGGCGCTTCCAGCCTCCAGAACCGCCTTCCTCATGGACTGGTGTCCGGAACGCCACCCAGTTTGCTGCTGTGTGCCCTCAACATCTGGATGAGAGGTCTCTGCTTCATGACATGCTGCCAATCTGGTTTACAGCCAATCTGGATACTTTGATGACCTACGTTCAAGATCAAAACGAAGACTGCCTGTACTTGAACATCTACGTGCCCACGGAAGATGGTAAGTCCTTTTCTTATGACCTGTCCATGCTGCTTCCTGCAAACCCTTCTGTTTACCTGTTTTCCCAGTTCAGAGAGTAGTTATCGTAGCAACGTGCCATCTTGAGTGTCACATGCATTGACTGAGTTTCCGATGGATTGATAAGACTGTAATTAATGACTTTGATTACTTCCGTATATTGCCTCCTTAGCCTGGTTACAGACTTTCATTACAGGTGTTTATTAGCATGAGTATGTAATGTCATATGCTATACCTGAGTCATTGAAGAATCTATAATAAAGTACATGATCATTCTTGTGTCTGAAAACTAAAAAATAGAATGGATGGTTCTCTCTGCTTTAAGTATCTAGACATCATGGTTATTTTTTGAGTCTTGGAAGGGTATCGATGATGTTTTTTAATATCCAAGAAATGGAGAGGACATAAAATGGTTGGCTTTCATTGGTTAGGATCCATCTCATCAGTGTGAGTTCAGATATGTTTTTTTTTTTTTTTATTTCCTCTTGCCCTTCATAGTCAGGTGGAAGATGTATATATATTCAGAAAATTCCAGCTACCATTAGGTGATAATGTCTAGCTTTCAAAAAAATAATTCTTTTCCACAGAGCAATAGTGAACATCTGTAAAAATTGAAAATAATAATGCTCACCACATTGACTCAATCTCATGTGATGAAAATTTGGGTATCTCCATACCTGTGTGGATTTCTATTTTCTGTGGGGCTACGTTTCTCAGTTACTTTCTTCCATATGCCATTTCTAGGGAAGGGGAAAGTAGAACAGAAATTGAAATCTTACTGGAACTGAAGGAGAAAATTCATGGAATCCTAGGCTCGTGACTCTAGACACTTGGTCTTTCTGATGGGGAATGGGGTTTTCCCCTCTCTCTCTCTCTCTTTCTCTCTCTTTTTTTTATACTTGGATCCCTGGGAAATGCGTTCCATAAGATTTGGCGGAAGGTCCAGGAGTAGATGAAGACTTTCATTCCATGGTTCCCCAAATTTTATTCCTTGTGTCCTGTGGTTCTTTCTCAATGGAAATGCTAGGAAGATGGTCTCAGCTGAGTTCCAGGAAAACCAGAGCAGGCTTGTGTCTCATTGGGATCACCAAGAACAGCCCACAGACAGAAAGAAATTCAAGGACCACCCTTGCTTCCATGAGTCCTCTCTGGCATCTCGCCCTTGTTGCTATGATGAGAGGACACACAAATATGGCATGGAGCAAGGTCTGAATGTGGTTGAGGGTTCAACTGACATTTGGACCTCATCCTTCCACACAGTGTGCTGGGCTGCGTCAGTGCACAACAGCTGTTCATGAGCAGCTCGGTGCCTGTGTGGGAAAATGAGGGAGGACACTCGAAACCATTTCAGTAGACATTGGGCCGCCATCTTTTCTCATAATGAACTGTTCAGTTGACAATTGGGAAAAACGAACAACGGAAAGGGGAAGCATCCTTCCAAACAAGGATGAGGGATTATTCATGATGCAGCTGATGTCCTGCTAGTGGATACCTCTCAGGATTGCAGGGAGCTAATCCCCATAGCCAAGATGCACTTCAAAGAGACTACCTCTGCAGAGACCAATCAGAACACCCAGCAAGAAAAGCCAACAGCCTCTCTGATTGTCCACCCATCTGTGCACAATAATCTGTATTGAGACACAGACCTCTCTGGCCATTGCTTCACCATTAAGCATGGCCTTGGAAATGGAGAGAATAAAAAAGTCAGGACAATGGTACCTGGTGGAAAAGCAATTTCAAGTTAATGATAAACTTGGTTCTGCTCCATGAGCACATTAGACTTCTCAAAGCAATATGCGTGCACCATCCTGACCAGGGAATTGGAAATCTAACAGGGCTGAACAAGCAAAATTGACCTCCCCATTATATGTAAATACTGGAGTTTGGCTGGTGAGCATACAAAGCCAGAATATTTACACACACACAAAAAAACCTAAAACAAAACAAAACCCCACAGTCAATCAGATTTATTGGGTCAAGAATATTGTGGGTTTTTTTCCTTGTTTGTATTCTAAATTATTTCAATTTCAGAATCAGTAGGGAGGTTTCGATGTTTAATTAGATGTTTAATTACTGGTTATTCACTTCACTTCTGCAACATGTTGAAATTATGATCTCCTGTGGTTTCGATGGAAGGTCTTTCTTGAGGCAAGGTCTTAGTTCATAGCTGTACATTTATTAAATGGGTTAGAAATCCAGAATATACACTGGGAAGTCAAAATTCCAGTTTGATAGGCACATGTTTATTTTTGACATTTGTCTTTCTGTCTTGATCAGGCTGACTCAAATTTCCATGTTCCTTCTGCAATGTAATATGGAGAAGTATTTTAAAAATTCAAAAATCGATCCTTTAGCTAAGTGCATTTTTATGTAGCTTTTCTTTGCTGCTGTGAGCAAAACACCTGAAAAGAACAACTTTAGAGGAGAAAAAAATTCAGTTGAGACTCAGGATTTCAGAGGTTGCCGTCCAAAGATGGCGGACTCCATTGGCCTGTGTCCAAGATGGGGCAGAACATCATGGCGGAGGAAGAGGATGCTCAGGACATGGCCACCAGGCAGCAGAGAGAGCTTTGTCCTCTCCCCACAGACAAACCATATACCCCGAAGGCATGGCTCCAGTGACCCACCTCCTCCTGCCATACCTTACTTGCCTACAGTTCCCACTCTGTTAATCCACATCAGTGGATTAATCCACTCATTTGCTTTCGTGCATTGTCTCACAAATTTGCTTTTGGGGGATGCCTCACATCTAAGCCATATCACTGCACATCCTTAATTACCTTTTCTTTTTTCATGGTGCTGATGATTAACCACAGAATGTCATGCATGCTAGGCAAGTGTTCTACCACTGACTCACATCCCTAGTGCCATATCCTTAAAAAAAAAAAAAATGAGAGACTTGCTAGAAGTCTTTTTGCATTATAGTGTTTTATATACTATGTTTTTTCTTCACAACCAGAAGAATTATATCAGCCTAGCTTTAAAATAAATCAGGTCTTGCTGAAGGGCATTTGTTGGTACAAATGAACATTATGACCAATTAAACTTAGGCTTGATTCTTTATAACTAATTTCTTTCTTACAGATATCAATAAATCTTTTTGAGTTTTGTAGATTAATCACTTTTCTTTGGGGTCCAAGTGGTTGGCTGATTAATTAGCATCAAGTTGCATATTTAACCTTTTGATAGATGCTCAAAGAAGCTCCCAGTCACTGAATCCCATTGGGTTAGAGAGTAGGACATGGAAACACCGTTGTTAATTAGAAAAGTGATGTCTGCAGGATCCACACAGTGTGTGTGAGAGAGAAGAGTGACCAGTTTTGGGAATCAGTGCAGAGTGTGGCTTGGAAGTTTGATTAGGCAAATCATGAATATGTCAAGCTCAGAAGTCTGACTTGGATGTGAAGAATATAAGTCCATGTTGGCTGGTAAATGAGGGATGATGTTGGAATTCACAATTGCTGTCCATCAGGGGGTCGAAGAATGTAGAAGGATCTCGTATGGAAACTCCCTTTTCTTAAAGAGGATCTTTGGCACTGTTTAGAATTGGAGTTAAAGATAAAGGAGAAACATCCAACATTTCCCACCTACTAACCAACCTATTTCATATTGTCTTGAGGAGGAAAGCCATGGATTGGTCCAGGATGCATTAGGGAATGGACCAATCTGGTGCTCACTGAAGCTTGGGTCACTTCTCTGGACCTTTGGATACACAGATCTTAAGCCTTGTGCTTGAAAGAGTTCAGAGGAGGTCCAACCCTTCCATTCTCCCTCATGAGATGTGGACCTAGAAAGAAAATATCAATGAAAGTTATCATCCTCGTCCTTTTTTTATAGGATGATGATAACATAGGTCATTGCAGATTCTACAAAAGTGAAATTGCAATTTTTGCAAGCAACCCAATGGGGAAGGAAGGTTTTGGAGCAGCAATGGTGGAAGGCATGGTTTTGACCCATCTGACTTGTATAGTACTCCTTCTTGGCCAAACATAAATAACCAAGTACAGTTCAGGGATGCACAAGAGAGAGGAGAGACCCAGGGACCTCCAGGCATTTGGAGAATCAATCACTGTGTAAAGCAGAGGCGTCTGAGTTAGGGAACCAGGAAGGCTCTCCAGTAGTCAAGGGAGAAGGTATCTTCAAGAGCATTGGAAGGAGTGTCGGAATGGCTGAGATGGGCCCGGAAGGCATCCTGAGATCCAGATGGGCTTCATCAGTAGGTGATGTCATGGGAACGTGGATCAGCTTGGGACTGAGAGTTGCTGTCGGAACTCCTTGCGGGGAATGTGGGCAATGTGGGAGTCACGTTCCACGGCTGGGAAGTTCTCACGTCCTCAGGGGCTGCTGGCACTGAACCGATCCACAGCTTGCAAAATGCTCAGCATGAAAGGGAGGCCCCAGGACTCCAGGGAGGTTGGCCACCCAGCCGCCTTCCTTTCCTTCACTATTTCAAGACAGAATGAGTTCATGTCTCATAGCCACCATTAGACCTGTGTCAAGATACAATTTATAGCATGGTTTTCATCACGTCAAACCTCCGACCCTGTCTGAAGTCCCTACAAATGTCAGGATCATTGGTCTCCAAGAGACGGAAATCTACCCAGCTTCCATCTGGCCATGTGTGTGTGGGGGGGATGTCTGTTTGTCAAAAGGACACTTGTATGCTGTAACTTGTTAGGGTTTGGATGTGAGGTGTCCCTCAACAGCTTATAGATGGCACAATACAAGAATTTTCCAGAGGTGAGATGATTGGGTTAGGAGAAGTATAACTTAATTGGTGGATTAATCCACTTGAATGGATTAATTGGGTGGTGACTGTGGGCAGGTGGGGTGTGGGTGGAGGAGCTGGATCATGGGGCACCTGCCTTTGGGGTTCCTATCTTGTCCCTGGTGAGCAGAGCTCTCTCTGCTCCCTGGTGCCATGTCCTGAGCTGCTCTCCTCCTCCATGCCCTTCCGCCATTTTGTTCTGCCTCACCTTGGGCCAGAGCCATGGAGTCGGCCCACCATGGACTGAACCTCTGAAACCATGAGCCCAAATACACTTTCTCTGTTCTCTGCTGTTCTTCTTGGGTCTTTGTGTCTCAGCAACAAAAAAGCTGACTAAAATACAACTCATTGCAAAATGTAGAGAAACCAGATTAGGGAATGAGAAGGATGTGGTTAGGTTTTAGACAAGACTGGGAGGAGGAATTCCAAGAGCAACCCCTGTCTTCATGCCTGGTTCCTGGATTTTCTCTATGTGGTGGGTGAGCCTCTGACCTGTAGGATCCAAGGGTTACATCCTAATATTCTCAGGCCTGCATGTAGGGGGACACAGTTCTTTAATTCCATTACAAAGTTCCAGGGAAGAGTTTTTTTTTTTTTTTTTTTAAACCAGGAATTAAGTCCCGGGGTGCTTAACCACTAAGCCACATCCCCAGCCCTTTTCGTTTTATTTTTTAAATTTGCTCTAATGAGCTGCACACGACAGTGGAATGCATTGATCCATTTTGACAGATCAGACATAAATGGAGTGCCATCTCTCATTTTTCTGATTGACATGTTGCAGGATCACATGGTCATGCAGCCACACATGCACATGAGGTCATGATGTCTGTTTCCTCTACTGTCCTTCCTACCCCATGCCCTTCCCTCCCTTCACTCCCCTCTACCTAATATAAAGTACCTCTATTCTTCCCTATCCCTCACTTATTGTGAATTAGCTTCTGCATATCAGGGAAAACATGCGGCCTTTGGTTTTGGGGATTGGCTTACTTGACTTCGCATGATATTCTCCAGCTCCATCCATTTACCATCAAACGCCATCATTTCATTCTTCTTTATACCCAAGTAATATTCCACTGTGTATATGAACCACATTTTCTTCATCCATTCATCTGTTGAAGGGCACCTAGGTTGGTTCCATAGTTTAGCTACTGTGAGTTGAGCTGCTATAGACACTGATGTGGCTGTGTCACTGTAGTGTGCTGATTTTAAGTCCTTAGACAGGATCTTACTAAGTTGCTTAAGGCCTCTCTAAGTTCCTGAGACTGGCCTTGAACTTGCAGTCCTCCTATCTCAGCCTCATGTACCACCAGGGGAGACTTTTGATTGGCACTGTGGACTCAGGAACTCACCCCTGGGCCAGAGAAAGAGTGGCCAGTCTGGGCGGCTGGGGTTTACCAGATGGATGGAAACGTGCAGGCCATTTCTCAGGAGCAGGTGTCCTTCATGAGCAGGAAAATTTCTCTTCACCAGCCAACATATTTCTGAGCACCTATTCTCTGCCAAGCATGCTGAGCTTACGTTAGATACAGAATTTCCAAACTCTGAGCAATATGAACAGGAAACCTGTGTTGGGAAGATGTGCAGTTTTTCGGGAAATCTATGGAGGTCACCTTACAGGGTCTCTCCCCTTGGAATAGCGTGATTTCAGTCCGGATTTCAAAAGGCTAAAGGGGATCAAGGCTGCAGGTGGAATTATGTGTGCTAATCAGTTGAGCTTAAAATCAGGGGACTTTGTGGATGAGGTGCCTCACACCTGTAATCCCAGTGACTCGGAGGCTGAGGCAGGAGGATGTCAAGTTGGAGGCCAGCCTCAGCCACTTAGCAAAACCCTGAGCTCACTGGTGTAGCTGAGTGGTGGAGCATTCCTGGCTTTGAGCCCCAGTGACCAAACTTCATAAGTAAATCCATCAGAAACAGGGAGGATGGATCATGGAATATCCCTGGGAGCTGAGAGAGGAGTCAAGACTTCCGTAGGTGCACGTGGAAGCCGGAGTGAAGGGAGGATAAACAGAATGACTGGCCATTGCTGGCTTTGAGGGTGGGAGGGAGCCCTTCTCAGGGAAAGAGGGAAAACCCCAGAAGTAGCTACCCGGGAGGTGACCAGTTTGCAGAGAGCTTCCGGCGGGGGGGGGGGGGGCGCTCAGCTCTGCAGACCCATGGATCCCAGCGCAGAGGGTCCCGGGCTCCCCGAACACCAGGATCCTCACTGTGTGCTGTCGGAAGCCTCTGCCTTGATGGCGATTTGTCCCAGAGGCCACAGAAAAACAAACAGAGCTTCCTATTCTCTGAGAATTGTAATCAAGAATATCCTCTGCAGACAAATCCGAATAAAGAGTGATTTTTGGCTTGCGTCTTGCCATACTTATTTTGAGATTCTAATACACGGTTGACCTTTGGTTCCTTAGAAAAATTAGCTGGAGAGCCGGGCTCACTGGTGCACACCTGGGATCCATCCCAGCAGCTCTGGAGGCTGAGGCAGGAGGATCGCAAGTTGGAGGCCAGCCTCAGCCACTTATGGAGACGCTGTCTCTTAATATAACATAAAAAGGGCTGAGGATGTGGCTCAGTGGTTGAGCCCCCCTGGGTTCCATCCCTGGTACCCAAACTGCCTTCTTCTCTACTTCTCAAGTGCTGTTAGCAAAATCCTAGGGGAGGTCTCCTTGTTCACTCCCGACCTGCACCCTGATTCCTGGGGACTTATTCCTACAAATCTGCTTTTGTTCCTGTGGCTGCCTGGCCAGACCCTGGTGGCTGGAGTTGGGGGGCAGCTGGCAGCTCAAGGCTTCATCTCCAGACCTCAGTTTCCTTGAGAGTCAAGAGAGCAGGATCTGGAGGTTTGCAGCGTACATCCCCGCAAAGCTCATGAGAGCCACGTATTGTTATTATTATTATTATTATTTTTATGTTTTTTTTTCTTCCCTCGATGGACTCATTGTTGAGCTGTCGAGTGGATTTCCAGCGTCCTCTGCGACGTGGGGGAATTCATCATGCAGACAGCCTTCCAATGTCGTTTCTTGGAAGGGAGCCTTAAAACAGAGCCTTGCCCGTCTTGACCTTGCTCACTTTCAATGAGAAATTAATTTCCTTTCTCTTTGGGTGGAGTTGCAAATAAGCCGCTTGTGTCTACACAGAGGCAAAACCAAAGCGACGGCGTTGACAAGAGGGCGCGTGTTCTGACCGCCCGCATCGGCGTGGGATTCTGC
The DNA here is from genome assembly GCA_020662805.1 of Glaucomys volans. Lineage (NCBI taxonomy): Eukaryota > Metazoa > Chordata > Mammalia > Rodentia > Sciuridae > Glaucomys > Glaucomys volans. The sequence continues at coordinate 108,129 of JAJEJO010002439.1, forward strand.
TATAAATAATTAAATGATTCCATCTGTCACTCGGGTGTTTGACGCTCTGTCGAGGAAGCTCTGGAGTAAAGGTGATTATGGGAGACGGTTAAAGAAAGATCTCTCCGATGCGAATCAATGAGAAAGATTTGGTATTTGAAGAGCTTGATGAAACCAAAGTGGGATTCTTTCAACACCTGTCCGTCTCCCGTGTGCAAAAGCTCCCAGCCATTTGAACAAAGTGCGATCGATGATGGTCTCACGGAGGCTGAGAAGTTCCCCGTGCCTCCAACAGCGCTCTGGTCGCGGAGCAAGGCCCTTTGCAATCATTGTGCAAGATCATCCCCTGGGAAGAAGAAGGGAAGGTTTCCTGGCGTCTGGAATTCCGCCACATGGATCTTAATGCCGTTTGCAATTCAGATTCGCTCCGAATTTGAAGCAGTCAAAATGACCTAGAGCATTGAGGATGGATTTCCCTAAAACGTTGTTCTGAGATGAAGGTCCAGGATAGAAACTTGAGGTGCCGTTTGTCTCCTGGGACGCCGGCTGGGTTTCAGGAGAGGGTCCTGCAGACTGCTTTTTTCTAGAACGTGCTACCATTTTGTTGGATATCGACATTTATTTCCCCTATTCTCATTCAGCATGTTAGATATTTAGTGTTCTCAGCTGTTGAAAATGGATATATTATATGTCCTCGTGTTGTAGGGCTGCCTACTGTGGGGACATGGAGGCAGACGGGAACCTCCCTCTTCAAACCTTCAAACCTTCAAACCTCTTGCAATAGAGTTATAAAGATGTCAGACCTGTCACTCAGAGTGACAGGCAGGAGCTTAGTGCAGGGATGGAAAGGGGAAGGGGACACTCTCAGGGAGAGAGGGGTCCTCTCAGAGAGGAGGGGACAGCAGGCCTCTCCTGCACCCAGTGTCATTGGGGTCCCAGGGAAGTTTCCAGAGAGCCCCGCCCGGGTCCACTCCTGACTTTTGATGGACAGCAGGTGGACCTCAGACTGCCCAGTCCCCACTGCCATGGCCACTCTGGGTCACCCTGGCCCAGGCTGACGGGTCTCACTGGAACCTATTCTTGCAGGTTTTATGGTGGAGGGAGGATCCTAGTCTCCTGGGTTCTGGGCTCTGGGCTGTGTTGGGGTCACAGAGTGTCCCCTTCAGGGTCACTTGGTTCCTCTGTGACATCATTCCAGGCCTGCATTTCCCCTGCAGGTCGCAAGTGGTTTGCTGAGGAAGGGGACGTGACCTGTCCCCAAAGGCCAGGCAGGGCTGCAGGCCCAGGGCTCCTGGGAAAGGACAGCCCGTGGGGTCAGCACCGTGGGCCACTCGCAGGATCATCCCCTGGACCTCGGATTGCACCCCCCACCTGCTGGTGACTTGCAGAATTGCTCATCTCCAGGGACCCTGCCGGGGTCATGGCGAGGAAGCCCACAGCCGAGAACAGGGCCTCTAGTTGCCCAGGACCAGGACAGGGCAGGGACATTCTCATTGTTCACTCTAGTACCTTTGCTGCGGTTCAGGGACCCGGGTCTCGGGTTTCCACAGAAACTATAGCAGATGAATCATAAGCAAAATCATGCAAAAACCAAAAAGTTCCCGTTTGATTTCCAAGTACCTGGGGACTTCTGCTAGTGACATTGGGTGGTGGTGTGTGGACCTGTGTGTGTGTGTGAGTGTCCATGCATCCTGCTACACGTGGGAATTGGTTTGGATTTTAGGGAAAGCAGCCTAGTTATCCGGTTGCACACTGACGTCTCCTCCTTCCTGGACGCCCAAGTGTCCTGGGGTTGCTTCAGCCTGAAATCCTGGGCTCAGCGCTGGATGTTGCAGAGAACACAATCCTTGACCTTCTGCTGGAGCCTAGAGAAGGAAGAACGTGGTTGGGGGGCTGTTGGCTTATCCCAGGGGAGGGGGCTTCTGGGATAAGTTTCATCAAGATTTGGAAATTGTAGGTCCTGAAACTCTTGGTTTTTTTTTTTTTTTTTTCACTTAAAACTGAGGTCTTGAACCACATGATGCTGTAGCTGCTGATCTTTGATGACATTGTCAATCACTCCATCAGGAAGGAAGCCGCAGTATAGGGCTCACATCCTCCTCCCTGTTCAGCCCAGGTTTAGTCTCATCTGCAGCCAGTTGGGCTCTTGCACCAAGATGCAAACCCAGCTCTACGCTGCCTTCTTTCTTCCATTTCCATTCTGTCTCTTTTTAAAATTTTTTAAATTTGTTCTAACGAGTTGCACACGACAGTGGAATGCACTGATGCATTTTGATAGATCAGACATAAATGGAGTGTCACCTCTCATTTTCCTGATTGACATGTTGCAGGATCACGTGGTCATGCAGTCACACATGCACATGAGGTCATGATGTCTGTTTCCTCTACTGTCCTTCCTACCCCATGCCCTTCCCTCCCTTCACTCCCTCTACCTAATATAAAGCACCTCTATTCTTCCCTATCCCCCCTTATTGTGAATTAGCATCCACACATCAGAGAAAACATTTGGCCTTTGTTTTTTTGTGTTTGGTTTATTTCACTTAGCATGATGTTCTCCAGCTCCATCCATTTACCTGCAAATGCCATCATTTTGTTCTTCTTTAAGGCTGAGTAATATTCCATTGTGTATATGTACCACATTTTCTTTATCCATTCATCTGTTGAAGGGCACCTAGGTTGGTTCCATAGTTTAGCTATTGTGAGTTGAGCTGCTATAAACACTGATGTGGCTGTGTCACTGTAGTGTGCTGATTTTAAGTCCTTCCCATAAAACAAGGAGTGGGATGACTGGCTTACTTTCTCTTCTTTAGATCATTTTAGGTGATTCATTTTAAAATTATTCATCAACCCGTCGCCATTAGTGTTCGCTAGAGGTGAAGTATCAGCCACTCCAAGTCAGGAGGTAAAGAAATGTCAGTCCTCTGCAGGAAAAGAAGGTCTCACGGTGTGAGCGTATGCTCTTAATGTTCACGTGTTTGAAATTCAAGTTCTGAGTTGTACATTCAGGGTGTTTAGAGGTGGGTCTGCAGGAGGGCATTAGGACTGGAAGAGGTCATGAGACTGGGACACCCATTAGCAGCTCTAGGAGCAGGGAGAGCGACCCGAGCTGCCTACCTGCTCTCTCTTGCCATGGGATGTCCTCAGTTACATTATGAAGCAGTAGGAAGACCCTTAGCAGGTGCCAACATCCTGGTCTTTGTGCTCCAGGACTTGCTATCCCCCAGAACTGTCAGCTGATGCATCCTCATTTCTTTATAAAAGCACCCAGTCCTCAAGCATTTTGGTACAGCAACGGAAAATGGACCACGACAACTGGCGTCTCCACCGATATCCATGGAGGGGCCACTGTAGCAAGATTTGCGACCCATCTTGAGATGCATGTGCAAGACATCTGCTCACACAGTTGCAATGAGGAAGCCCTTTCCAGGTTCCCCGAGACCCAGCTTGTGGTTTTGTGTCTCTTTAGAGTCCCCTAGACATAAAAAGTATAAAATGGAAGGCACAGCGTGCCTTCATCCAAACATTTCATCCAAATCATTGTCCCTCTCTCTCTGCAGCACATTCATGCATATGACTAATAGAAAACCAGCTATTATTATTAATGATAAGATCACATGTTTCCAACAGGCAGTTTCTGGTTTAAATAGAGAAATAGTCCTCAGAGAGGGAACAGCCTCTTGCTTAAGGGTATCAATGGGTTAAAACGTACAGAAACTCCAGCTGGGCTTTTTCATTCTGCGTTAAAATCAGATCATTGTGCGATTCAAATCTTCTTCTTGTACATTTTTACAAAGATGTTTCCTTTTTCTGTGTATATATTTCCCCCGTGGAAGAGTTTGGTATATTGAAAATCCTATTGGAAATTTTCCTGGGTACAAGTGAGGAGATCATTGAGGACGTCAATCACAGATCCGTCAACTGTTCCCAGTTGCAGTATTTTCCTGGTCACTAACACTTTGACACCCGCAGTGGAGATGTGGAGTTCCCTCCCTGCCTTCCTGGAGGTCCATTTGAATCCCGGTTTTAGAAGTCCGCACTTGGACCTGGAAACTAATGGCTTTGAGGACCACGGCACCTTGAGAAAAATCGTATCTTTCACCTCCTTGAATGCAGATCAGCAGACTCCGAATGGGTGGCTATGGTTGACCCAGGACAATGGATGTTGGCGGGCATTCTTTGAAATGGTTGGTGATCTTCCTCTGTTCAGTCCCACAGGGGACCTGGAGTCTAGGAATCCCTTGATGAGGATCCCGCTTTGCAAATCTGGAAAATTAACATTACCAGGTTCATCCCAGGTAATGCACTGCTAGCATCCTCTGTAGGCTGCAATGGTCTACCCAATGTCTGACCATGGATCGTCCATCAGCTGATTCTTCTGTGAAGGTTCTAGAAAGGAACAATGCATCTTGGTGTCCCCAAATGTCATGCATATTTTTTTTTCTCATTCATCTCTCTGTGGCATGAATCAACTCAAGAGTTCAGGTTGGATTTTTTGGCTGAATGCATCAAACACGCAGTTCATCTATATTGAACCAGAAACCACATGCCTGTGTCATTTTTTTATAAAGTAAGAGAAAGTGGATTGTCCTTGCTTGCTGCCACAAACTCTCCACATGCATGAAGATAAATCCCTTTGTGGCTGAGAATCCCCACTCAGGATTCCCAATGCACAATAATTACCCATAGTAGCCAAAACAGAAGTTCATGTGTTGTCCCCAAATGCCAAGGACCTGAGGAGTTAGGATGGAAAGTGGCAGAAAAGTGGGACAGAACAGCCAACTAACTGGTTTGTAGTGGGGAGAAAGCAGCAGGGTACTCGTTTTTAAATGCACTGGACCACACTTTGATTGCTTGGAAATGGAACCATTTCCAAAAAATTAGTTAAAGCTCTTAGTTTGGGTAAAAAGTAAGCTTATCCACAGAGAAAGCTTCCTCTAGACTTAGGAGAAATGAGGAGCAATGCTACAAAGTCCTATTGATTTATTCCACCCTGTTTATAGAAAGGTGTTATAGTTCTTCTAGGAATCTAATCCTACCTAGGTTATGCATTTTTGCCATCCTGACTAGCTCAGAAACCAGGATTGCAATAATGTGCATTCCTGTTTTCTAAAATCTTATGTTACTCCCCATTACTTTCTTGAGGAAGCCCCCAAGGACCATTTTCTCCTGCAGATACCCCTTGGCTCACTGAAGAAAAAGACCTTGACTTATGGTTTTCCAAGGCAAAGGTTTCTCAACTGACTGACATTGCTTGTGTGGAATAATCCTCCCAGTGGAATGTGGGTAAGACCCAGGCCTTGATTTTAACCAATAGAAGGTTCATTTTGGGGCTCATGGTTTCAGAGGTTCAGTCCATGGTTGGCTGACTCCATGGCTCTGGCCCAAGGTGAGGCAGAACATCATGGCGGAAGGGCATGGAGGAGGAGATCAGCTCAGGACATAGCACCAGGAAGCAGAGAGAGCTCTGCTCACGAGGGACAGGATATCAACCCCAAAGGCAGGTGCCCAGTGACCACCTTCACCAGCGATACCCCACCTGCCCACAGTTACCACCCAGTTAGCCATTCAAGTGGATTAATCCACTGACTAGGTTCCACCTCTCATAACCCCATCATTTCTCCTCTGAACATTCTTGCATGGTCTCACACATGAGGTTTTTGGCAACACATCACCTCTGAACCATAACAAACATCTCCTATCACTGAAATTTCAGCAGAGATCCCAACTCTGACCAATATTGATGCTTCATGACAGGATTCAAGGTAGATGGCCCTGATAATCTTGCGCCTAGACTTCTAGCACAGAGGCATCACATTCAAACAATTACCTTTTTCAAAGTCATTGAATTTGTTTGTTTTATTTTCTGGTAACAGGCATTAAACTCAGGGACACTCAGCCCCTGAGCCACATCCCCAGCCCTATTTTGTATTGTATTTAGAGACAGGGTCTCACTGAGTTGCTTAGGGCCTCACTTTTGCTGAGGCTGACTTTGGACTCGTGATCCTCCTGTCTCACCCTCCTGAACTGCTGGGATTATAGGTGTGCACAGAAGTGCTCAGCTCAAAAGCCATTGAGTTTGGAGCAATAGTTCATATGGCAGCAGAGAGTAAACATGGTGTGATATACAAAATGGTACCATTTCAAATGGTGACCACATTATAAACCATCTTCCACATCACTTTTTGTGTGGATATAGATAGTTTGAGACATATTAAGTGTCATTGCTTAGAATGGTTTAGTAGTCAGTGAAAGAAACTTGTGTTAAATTAATCTATGGGGAAAGAACAGATTTATTCCATCAACTTAACCAAAATTCTATAGTGGATGTGGCTTCAAAATGGCGCCCAGAAGTCTAACCATTGCTATTGGTCACTTGTTTTGGTCCATCTCTCTTCCTGTGTTGGCTTTCTTGAAAGACTGTCTCCAGGTGGTGACAGAGGTGGTCCTTTGCATTTCTTTATGACATCATCTGTGAGCTCACAAAAGGCAACTGCCTTGGTTGGGAAGGGTGCCTAGGGGTCCAGTTGCCAACTCAACCACATTCAATTTCCAGAGACAGGAGGCACTTGGATGTGAGTTAGCTGCCCATCCCCACATGGAGAGAGGAATGGGTAAGTCCATCACGATCTAGCTTTGGGTAGAATATTGAATGCCAATCCAGCCAAAGTCACTGATGTCCATTATCATTGGTCATGTTAAGAGCGATCAATGAAATGAATGGTTATGAATTGTCACCAAATAAGAAAAAATGGCAGTGGACAGAATGGCCCATGCTTATCATCCCAGCTATTTGGGAGACTGAGGCAGGAGGATTGCAGAGTTCAGGCCAGCCTGGACCACCTAGCGAGACCCCGTCTCCAAATACAGTTTTTAAAAAGGCTGGGGAATGTAGGTCATTAGTAGAGCTCTTGCCTTGTGTGTATAGATCCCTGGGTCTGATTCCCAGTACCGAGGGGAAGAGATGAAGGAATGTCGTGGTGTAGGAAATGAGTTTGGTGGCAGAACATTACCCAGGGTATTTCTTTCAGTAGAAATTGGGACATGAGAAGGCTGCCTTGGGACGTGGTGTTATTGTGTGGTAAGCACCTGGACCTCTTGATGACATCTGAGGATATAATGAGAGCATGTGGCAGATCAGGATAGCTTCGTTAGACCAGTGTCCAAGCTGCTCTGTGTTGGGAGTTGAGCTCCTGGGTCCAGAAGCTCGTGGACAAGAGAGCCAGCATGAGCCGGAACTGCAGATGAAAATCGTGACCTCGAATGGGTGAGGTTGTTTAAGATCGGGTCTACCCTGCTGTGACTGCTGACTCTTCCACCACTTCTAGCTAACGGGTTGAATTTACTGAAGTACGAGTCAATTTAGAGAGTTCATCTGGGGGAAGGGAAAGGGAACTTGGGCAAAATGGAGTCCACATTTTCAGCAGGTTGAAAATTTGGGGGAGAGGTGCATTGTGGGGCTTCAGGCAAATGCCTGACCAGGTGGATCTGTCCCAAGGAACTCTGCAAGAATCACGGGAGGTCATCCTTGGTGACTTTCTTGTGCTCACTGGGCTTTGTGAGGTTTGAAGTAGGTGGGGTCTTGGGGGTGGTGGTTGTAGAAATGGGTCTTTTTGATTCTTATGCAGCTGTGTAAATTCTATCACTCGGAGCCACTAGTATTGTACTGGGATTCAATGCACATTTCTTAAGATTTCTGTTATTATTTGTGTATCAGTCAACTTACTGTTGGTGTGTTGAAATACCTGAGAAAAAGAACTCATGGAAGAAAGGTTTACCTGAGCTCTCAGTTCATACTCACTTGGTTCCCTTGATGTGGGTCTGTGCTAAGGCAGAACATCATGGCGGACGGATGTACCAGAGCAATGGTACTCATCTCATGGCAAAGTTTACTCATAGCAGGAGATGGAAAGGAAGAGGAAGAGGCCATAGACAAGATAAACCCTTTCAAGGTGTGTGCACAGTGACCTACTTCCAGTCACGCCCCTCTGCCTAGGGTTCCCATCACCCTCTGCACCATCCATTCAGCTCTCAATGGATGAATCCACTGATGAGGTCCAGAAGCCTCACAATCCAGTCACTTCCTACTTCATTACTGCATTTGGTATCAACCTTTCAACCCATGAATCTTTGCAAAGGGAGGCACTGAAGTCTTATCTCCAGTTTGATGCTATTGGTAGCTAGGTAGTGGTCCCTTTAGCAGGTGAGACTTGGTAGAATGTTTTAGATTATAGAAGCCACACCCATGAAGGTTTATGGAACCCTGATCTCCTCTTCTTCCTTTGACACCCAGCGTTTCCTTCTGTGTGAGCTGCAGATTAGCAAAATCACACTTCACTCATTTATTGATTCACCCTGTAGATATGTATTGAGCACATTCTGTTGTTGGGCCAGTTCGCAGATATGGTTGTATTTTCTTGCAGACCATACTGGAAGAGAGGGGTGAGTTGTGGTTATCACCATTTATTGGGATCAATGTGATGATGTAGCGAATCAGAGAGGGATGGCAACATCCGTTAGGCCCCCTTGCCTTGGAGTCAGAGTGGGAATGCACTGAGGAGAAATTGGAAGGATATGTAATTGACCAAGTGATTGTGTGCAGGGGAGAATTACAGGTGGAGAAAATAGCATGCTCAAGATGAAGGCTGGGGGCTGAGCTCATATTGATTCCCATGGCTGAGCATCCTTTAAGAGGCTGAGGAGCCCCTGATCGGGAGTCTTGTGCTCAACCAAGCATCCAAAGTGTAGTCCCTGTTTGTGGTCAGCTAATTGCCCAGTGCCATGCTGGGGAGATATCGACAGGGGTGAGTGAGTGAACACTGAGAAGCCCAGCAAGGCCAGGGATTGAGCTGGAGAAGGATCTCATCCCCTCCTCCATCTGCGAAGAGGGTGCACCGTCTAACCTGCAGACTCAGTCCACCGTGTCGCTGTCGATTTTTGCAAAAGACTTTAGCGGGAAACAACAACATTTAATGCTTATATCATCTAGGGCTGTTTCCACACGGTCATTCCAGGGCTGACTAGTTGCAAGAGGGGTCACAGAAGCCTTGCAATCTAGAGTGTGTACTAGGCTGCCCTTAAGGGAAAATGTGGACAGACACCTGATGGGAAGGGATCGTGTCCTGAAGTCACATGGGGATCTTCTGGTTCACACATGCACATGAGCCGCAGCTCCAGAAGGTCCAGAACTCTTGGAAGTGCTGGTTTCTTGGCTCCACCCAGGTCCCCCCTGACTCAGCATTTACAGAAGTTGGTCCCAGGTATCAGCATTTTAGCAATCTTGGAGGAGATAATGAAAAAGATGATCTTTCTCTCTCTCTTAAAAATATAAATTAGAACTTTGATTGATTGGCAAGAAGCATTTTGGAACCAAGCGTTAAAAAAAATTCCTTTCCATCATTAGAAATTACACAAAAGAAAGAGATAAAACCAATTCAAGAGGACATGGGCCATACAGCATGGAACATTCTAGAATGATGCTCAACATGAAGTAGTCAAGCAGTGTACCTGGAGGCAGGTAAATTGAGAAATGTGCAACAAGGGATTACTAGTTTTAGATCTTTAAAATCTAAACGAATTAAACAATGCCAACAGCTCATTGGCCAAAGGACTCAATCAACTACTAAGTGAATAAATATGGAAAATTATAGTAATGGTGACAGTGATGAAGATGATGATGGTCATGGTGATGACAGTAGTGATGAGGATTTCTGATGACTGTGGTGATGATGGGGTGATGATGATGATGGAGATGAAGATGGTGATGATAATGGGGATGGTGAGGGTGATGGTGGTAATGATGATGGAGATGTTGGTGATAGAGGTGATGGTGATGGAGATGATGGTGATGGAGATGATGGTTGTTATGGTGATACTGCTGCTGCTGGTGATGGTGATGATGGTGGTAATGATGGTGATGATGTGGATGGAGATGATAGTGGTGATGATTAGGAAGATGGTGGTAATGGTAATGGAGATGATGATGATGGTAGCGATGGCAATAGTAGTGATAATTTTTGATGAAAGAGGGTGATGATGGTGATGGAGATGCTGGTGATGGTGGTGGACATCATGGCGGAAAGAGTGCTGGTGAGGATGAAGGTGAGGAAGGTGATGATTTTGGTGGATACTGATGTTGAGGATAATGGTGATGGTGCGGGTGACGATGGTATTGGTGGTGACGGTGATGGAGATGTTGGTGATGGAGATGATGGTTGTCACTGGTGATGCTGCTGCTGCTGCTGATAGTGATGATGGTATTGATGCTGATGATGGTGGTGATAATGGTGGTGATGACATTGATGATGATGATGGTGGTCATGATTATGAAGATGGTGGTGGTGATGGAGATGGCGATGATGGTAGTGGTGATGACAGTATAGTGATGATTTTTGATGACAAGAAGGTGATGATGGATGAATGATGGTGATGGAGATGCTGGCGATGGTGGTGATGATGATCATAGTGAAGGTGGTGGACACCATGATGATGGTGGTGATGGTGGTGGTGATGATAATGGTGATGGTGAGGGCGATGGTGGTGATGGTGATGATATGGGTGGTGATGGTGATGGAGATGACGGTGATGGTGATGATGGTTGTCATGGTGATGCTGCTGCTGATGGTGATGATAATATTGATGGTGATGATGGTGGTCATGGTGATGCGGTTGCTGCTGATGGTGATGATGATGATATTGATGATGGTGATGGTGATGATACTGATCATTGTGGTGATGCTGGAGGTGATGATGGTTTGGTGATGATGGAGGTGATGAGGGTGATGATGATATTGATGATGGCGATGGTGATGATGTTGATGATGGTGGTGATGATGATATTGATGATGGCGATGGTGATGAAATTGATGATGGTGATGATGATATTGATGATGGTGATGGTGATGATATTGATGATGATGGTGATGATGGAGGTGATGATGGTGGAGGTGGTGATAATTTTCATGGCACTCGTGGTAGTTATTTGAGGGCAGTGATACAGGAATGAGGATGAGGACAGTTGAGATGACACTGTTGATGGGTGACATCTTTGATGGACATAATATGAAGACGGTGTTCATTAGAACATCTTCCATGAGGTTTTTATTATGGAGGCTTTACCCAAAAGCCTGCCCATCTGCTGTCAGTCAGTTTCCCAACAACTCTTCAACGTGCCAGGTACAGATCAGAAAAGTAAAATCAGGAGTGGCTAAATCTTTAACCATAACAACATCACGCACAAAATCAGTTTGTCCAAAGGTCATCCAGAGTTAGGAGCTAAGACTTTCTGATTCTTTCCTACCTAACTTCCCAAGGGTAAGTAAATTAAATTGAATTGAATTGAAGTGAATGAAAGGAAGCCGCATTTCATCCATTTCAGTTAGCAAGATACAACAAAAGCACATTCGCGGCTGAAGAGAATGTGCATGCGATTGGCAGGTGTTTTCAAAAATCGATGTATACATTTTGGGGAAAGCAAGTCAATCACATGAAAAAAAATTAGAAAAGAAAATCTAACATGATATTCGCACCCCTTTTGATTCCTTTAAAGAATCACACACAAAAAAGCATGTATAAAGTTGTGTGCCTAAGGATCGACTTTCAGCATTACTGATGATGTGGGTAATAACAGCTCAATAAAAGTAGGTGGGAGACAAGTTGTATTCACAGGATGGAATATTGTGCCCTGGGCTTCCATTGGAAATAAGTTCATGTGTAGAAACATTATCTAGATTTTCAGGAAGGACAGGTTGTAAACTGAAGCTCGTCAGACAGCAAAGATCTGCCTGGTTTGACTTTCTCCTCCTCTGGATCATGATTTCTTATATCCAGCCTCCATATCATTATCTATACCCTTTGCCGGTGTGTTGAACCAATTGGATCCGCCATGATTTTCCCATCATATTCTGGCACCAGCAAATTCGGTTCTTGGCAGGTGGTGGGCCACCATTCTGGAAGAAGAAAGGTGAGGGAAGAGGCTCCCGTATTGGTCACTGGGCTCCTTTAGACAATGAGGAATCCATTGTAGGCTTTTGCTGAGCCTGATGGTGCATGCCTATAATCCCAGTGACTTGGGAGGCCGAGGCAGGAGGATTATATGTTGGAGGCCAACATTTGGAGATCCGTCCTCTGAATAAAATTTCGAAAAGGGCTGAGGATGTCGCTCAGTGGTACAGCACATGCCTAGAACGTACTGGGTGCAATCCCTTGTACCACTCACTCAATGTACAAAAAAAAAAGAAAAAAAACTTTTATTCTTTCATTTTCTTATGACCCCCAATAAGATCCCTTCAACAGGCATAGTTCATGAGTCGGATCATCTTTGGGTACTAAATCATTGATCATATCATAAGAGGAACGAAAAGTGGTTTCATGGGGGGACCCTGGAAATCCTGGCTCTATACCAATTATTATTATTATTTTTGGTACTAGGGATTGAACTCAGGGGCACTTAGGGAGCGGTCAGGCGGCAAGTGACCATTCTTGAGTGTTTGCTGAGGGCCTCAGACCTTGAGGGGAGGGGGGTTTGCGCGCCTGATCCGCTGATCCTGCTCGGGATGCACCATTCCCACAGCCCGGGTCTCCTGCAGGAGTGGACCTGAGCCGCCGGTGACAGGTGCTGATTTGCATCTGCACATGAATTACTGTGGCTGCTGGTGACCAAGCGCTGGCCCTGTCTGGCCTGGGTAGAGGTCGGGGTGGTGTCCTTTGATTGATGTGCCTGACGTGCTCTTGGCCTGCCGCCCCCAGGGCTTGTTTGCTGAGTGGACGGTGACTCATTCCCAAGAGGCATCAAAGGAGGGAAATCGCGCTGGCTTCTCAGGCAGGTGGACAGAGGTGGGCTTCTCAGAAGAGAGCAGGCCAGTGGAAACCTCAGGACCTGGAGCTTCAGGAAACTAAGAGGGGCACATCCAGGGGTCCCCGAAGACCCCCGTTCATTTGCTTACCTGCCAGGGTGGGGGCGGGGAACTAATTGCATCTGCCAGTGGACACTGATGGCTGCGGCTTCCTGTGTCCTCCTGCAAGTTTTTCAATCACGGTTCCCCGTGAAGTTGGGGGCCTCTGGCCAGGGAATATACACAGGTTCTTTTAAAATGGAAAGATCCATCCTTCAGCCTTGCGGGGAAAAATCTCCCACCACCACGGACAAAGTTCATCAGGGCTGATTAACTTGGAATCTTTAACAGACTCCGCCTGTTCTCAATTCGATTCCAGAGCCAAAGACCGATGCTTCCTCCATTGTGGAGAACAGACTGTTATTTTTGTGCTTTTAAGATAACAGCCTCTAGCCCCGCACAGTGGCCCAGGCCTGTAATCCCAGAGACTTGGGAGGCTGAGGCAGGAGGATGGCAAGTTGGAGGCTGGCCTCAGCAACTTGGCGAGTCTGTAAGCAACTCAGCAAGACCCTGTCTCAAAATAAAAATTAGAAAAAGGAAAAGGGCTGGGGAGGTGGCTCAGTGTGGTTAAGCACCCCTGGGTCCAGTCCCTGGTACCCCGTCCACACCCCCAAGACGATCGTGCCTCGTGGAGGGTTCGTGTACTGGCTTCAGGAATTGGGCGGGTAAAAGTCAAACCACAGAGTCTTAAAAATGAAAGTCAGGGCTGTTTGTACCTGTGCAGCCTGAGCGGAAGCTTTTTATAGGAACCATAAATTCTCTTTATATTGGGGACTTCTGTGCATAGTATAAGGATCCACTTGGAATCCCAAATGAGTGAACATATGAAGTAGAACTTTGTCCTGTGAGGGGCTGAGGGGACTCACAGCCCAGGGTGGCATTGCCCGGGCTGCAGGTCTGACATTTCAGGCGCTGGATGCATTTTGAGCCGATATTTGTACGGGGGTGAGAGAGGGCTGAGGCTTTCATCCGCTTTTCTCGGGACAGAAAGGAGGCTAAACCCTCTGCAGTTGGCCGTAGGGGTAGAATCCCTGCCCTGCTCCCTTGGTCGGTGTGTCCAGTTTCATTTGACTACTATGGAGTTTTGGTTCTGTGCCATGAGAGTCTTTCAACACCTTACCTGTCCATCAATGGATGAATTGTATAAGGAAAACGATGTATAGAGATATATATCACATATATGCATATATACCCATTTCTATACACAATGGAATATTATACGGTCATAAAGAAGAATGGGATCTTCCCATTTTCATGAAAGTGAATGAAACCAGAAGTCCTTATATTGAGTGGAATAAGCCAGACACAGAATCACAAGTGCCACATGGTCTTCTTTGTGGGTTCAGCTAAAAAATCTGCACCTGAGGACAAAACAGGGATGGAGAGAGGTCGGGGAGAGGACGGGAGGTGGGTTCGAGGGTGTGGCATGTAACAGAATCGCGCTGTGTGCGTGTTTTGACATATCACAGTGAACTCCACCAGTATGTGCACCAGTATTAATTCGCGCTCATCGAGAACAAATTAGTTTTAGCCAACA
>JAJEJO010002439.1:138571-151180 GCA_020662805.1 Glaucomys volans
TTTCCATCAATAACCCAACACCAAATAATCCAACACCAAATCCAACAACAATTTATGCTTAGCTCTTGCCATCAATAATCCAACACCAAATCCAACACTCAATTTTTTTTTTTGTCTCACTAAGCACCTGGGAAACATATACTTCTGTCAACGTTCTCATTGAACAACTAAGTATATGCTTGACTATTAAAAGAGAGACTAGAAATGAGGATGATTTCTGTCTCCTTGAAAGCTTCTGTCTTGGTCACTTTGTTCCTAAGCAAAAGTTCTCCGTATTCCTTGGGCAAATATTCATAGAACATTGTCCTTGAACCATGCACTTTGATGGTACTGACATCCATGGCACGCAGGACACCAGACCATACAATGTCCCTCCCTTTTTAATTCTTAAATTTGCGGGTTTGGAGGTGACCGATGGAGAGGTGGAGACTCAGGAAGACCAGGAGCGGAGAGGGCTAATTCCATGGACCCCTGCAATACCATGATGAGCCGTCTGCGATGCCCCCGTCCCCAAACACACAACCACCTGGCTTCCTCCTCTCTGGCATTTGTAGGTAAATGAATGAGCCTGCGAGAACTCACTGGTAGGAATTAAATACACACATGATTAAGGGAAAAATGAAACAGGTTCATTCGAAACTTGCATCTCTAGGAAGCAGAAGGTACCCGGGCAGGCAGTGAGGTCCGGGGGATTATTGCTAAATGAGAGGGGACGCGTGGATTCTCTCTCTTCCTACACAGGGTTCCTTCACTTCTGTATTGTATTTGCAGAAAATAACCCCGGCTCAGGTAGAGCATGTCTTCATCCACCTCTTCCTCCTCCTCCTTCTCTTTCTCCTTCTTCTTCCTTCTTTTCTTCTTCTTTCTTCTTCTTCTTCTGGTACCAGGGATTGAACTCAGGGGTGCTTAACCACTGAGCCACCTCCCCAACCCTTTTTATTTTTTATTTAGAGAGAGGATCTCGGTAAGTTGCTTAGGACCTTGCTAAATTGCTGAGGCTGGCCTCAAACTTGCGATCCTCCTGCCTCAGCCTCCTGAGCTGCTGGGATGACAGTCATGCACTCCCTTGCCTGGCGTGAATCTGTTCTTACACATTTCGCTTTGGTCATTTAAAATCTGTCCCTGTTCCCACGGCTGCCAACGGTCAGCATATCCTAAGTTGTTATCACCATGCACCCTAATTTCTAAATATATTACTGGTCCACCTCAAATCCTGTTTCCTCTGACATTTATCCACCTCCCCCAGAGTCAGCTGGTGTGCAGTTATTGAATGGTTCTCTTTGCCACTTGCTCCAATGAGAGCAGACTTTCTTCAACACTCAGGCAATATTATTATTATTATTATTATTATTATTATTATTATTATTTTCTGAGAAACCACCTCTAAATGAAGATCGACATTACATAATATGTTGATTTTTTTTAAAAATAAAAATAGATGATAGACTATGTCAATCAGAGACATGGAGACCCCTGGGGATTTCTGCTGGGGAAACCCTTTGTGGACTAAATGGGACACAGATGTTTCTGGGTAGCCGCTGACCAGCAGGACCCAGGGGTCTTGCAGGACGACAGTGTTGCCCATGTGGAGACGCCGGTTCTGCCTGCAGACGGAGCTTCCCCAGGAGACGGTCACCCACTGCCCAGAGTGAGTGCAAGTGAGTGCGTGCGTGATGTGAGAGTGCTGTGTGCGTGTGTGCATGTGTGCGTGTGCAAGTTGTGTGCATGTGTGTGTGTTTGAGAATATTTTTAGAAACTTTTTTTAGTTGCAAATGGACTCAATGCCTTTATTGTATTTATTTATCTTTATGTGGTGCTGAGGATGAAAGCCAGGGCCTCACCCGTGCTTGGCAAGCCTCTACCACCGAGCTACAGCCCCAGCCTGAGAACGTGCTGTGTGTATTTACCTGTGCACGCGTGTGCGGTGGGTTTGCGCCGTGCACGCGCGTGCCGTGCATCTGTGTTGTGCACACGCACCTCTGCATGCTGTTTCTCTATGCGCAGGGTGCGTGTTTGCGTGTGCATACACGTGTGTGCCTCTCCGTGGGATGCGTGCGTGCATTTGCGTGTCTGGGTGTAAGCACCCTCCCGTGCGCCGCTCGGACCCGAAGCAACTCACTTTACGGAAACCTGATGTTTGTAATGACCTCTCTGCAAAAACGTGAGCTTCAAGGTCAGGGTGTGGACTGCCTGGCGGGGAGAGAGGACGGCCAGATGCACCTTAGAAAAGACCAGCGTCTGCTTGCGATCTGAAAGGGACGTTCCCGCTCCGGTGTGGCTTCTCTCCCTGGTCACGCACAAGAGCCGGGCGCTGGAATCTGTCCCCACACATTGCACGGGTGACAGTCCTTCAGGAAACACATGCACGTGACTGATTCCTTATTCCAAGGACGGCTCCCCACGTGGCTTATCCAGAAGCCACGAAGAGTCTCTGGAGAGCTGGAGAACCCCAGGGAACACAGCCGCCCACTGACTGTAGGATGCTGCCTCCCAGCAGAAGGAACCCAAGCCCACCCACCTCTGCTGAGGAGCAGAAGCCGATGCTTCTCTGACGCCCCCGTGGGCGCTGATTCTTAGGACCCTGCAAAGCCAGGATTCTGCCCAGGACTCTGGAGACGTCGCAGGTCTGGGTGGTTTTCAGGGTCCTGGAAGGTCAGGCCTGTTGGAAGGGGCAGCGTCTCCCAGTGAGTAGACTTTCTGGACCTCGCAGGGAGCTTAAAATCGGTGTGGATTTCCTTCGGGAATTTCCTTTGTCACCGCTTTCCACATTCAGGTTCCTCTCTTTTATTTCTAAACGGTTCATGTTGAAAACTAAAAACTACAGTGAACCTTTTAATTCCACGGGGTCCGTTTCTTTCCTTGGGAAATCCTGTCAAGGAGTCTGACCAATGTCACCATCTTAGCCAACTCAAGTACCTTGTACGAAATTTCCATTTCTTGCATATTTTTGCATATACATCCTTCTCTATGCCTTAAACCATCTCTAGAGGAGTTAAAATTTTTCCTTCTATTTTTATTTTGAGACAGGGTCTTGAGAAGTCGTTGAGGGTCTCACCGGGTTGCTGAGGCTGGCTTTGAACTTGCCATTCTCCTATCTCAGCCTCCTGAGTTGCCAGGATGGCACCTGGCCTCTGGGTGACTTTGATTTCCTGATATAAAGTAAACATCACGAAAATGCTTGTAGTGAATTATATAAAGAACAATGATGAGATTAAAAGGCTATGTTTTCAGTTCTAGAACCATTTTTTGTAGGGATCATCGGTATCAGGGTTTGAATTCAGGGACCCTAAACCCCTGAGCCAGGTCCCCAGCCCTATTTTGTATTTTATTTAGACACAGGGTCTCACTGAGTTGCTTAGGGCCTCACTTTGGTTGAGGCTGGCTTTGAACTCGCCATCCTCCTGCCTCAGCCTCCCTAGCCGCTGGGATGACAGGTGTGCACCACCCTGCCAGGCTCTGGCACCATTTTTAAGAAAATATTTTCGATCTCCTGTGTGTTGAATCTCCATGCCGGTGCAAGATAAGGAGCGTCTACTTCTCTGAGAAACCATGATCCTGCAATAATGTCGATGTGCTGAAATGCCTCTTTATCTTTATTAGATTTACAGTACGTTTGTGCAGAAAATCGTAGATTCCATGTCCTCCACCCTGAAGTCGCTGTCCTGAGAATATCGGACGTTAGTTTTTGCACGTTTAGTGAAGAACCAGTATTGCACGACCTCACCGACGCGCATCTCTCCTTTGCAACGGCCTCAGTTTTGGTGCATGATCCTAATTGCGCCCCCGGGTCCCCCGCTTCTGCTGCCCAGATGCACCCCTCGGGCCCTCAGGCTTGCAGCGATCTCTTTTTCCCCCCCGACCATGCGTGTGTGGGGGGGGGGGGGGGGGTTGAGCTCCCACACAGAGCTGGACCCCCGCCTGCAAACTTAGCCCCCGTCCTCTTTGCAAAGAAACCCCGTGTGCACGGCGCGCCTGCAGAACGAAGCCTGGGCTTCTCTCTGTTTGGATCTCGGCGTCTTCACCGATGATCGGAGATGATTGTGCCTGAGATCGTTTCCTTCCTCCCGGTTTCTGGGGACTGTCCTGATTCAGAGAAGGAGGGGCTTCAGCCTAGGGAGTTGCTACTTTGGGTTAAAAGCCGAGGTGAGTTTGGAGGAAATACTCCAGACTTTCCCTTTGCAAGTTGCTCCAGGACTCTCCTCCCCAGGGCCTTTGCACCTCCCCATCTGCATTGGAGAAGGGAAAGTTTGAAAGGCTCCAGCGCTACCTGCAGGGGTTCCCGCTCTGACTAGGGCACCTGCGGCCAGCTGAGCGGGACGAACCCGGCAGCGGCAGATGACGAGGTGGCCTGTTTTCTACTCCTGTTGTCTTGTTCCCAGGGATTCAACCCAGGGGAGCTTAACCACTGAGCCACACTTCCAGCCTCCCCCCCTTTTTTTTAAATTTTTTTAATTGCTGAATTGCTTTGGACCTTCCTGAATGACTGAGGCTGGCCTCCAACTTGCAATCCTCCTGCCTCAGCCTCCTGAACTGCTGGGATTGCAGATGTGCCCCAACGCAGCTCCCATTCAGTGATATTTTTGAAAAGAGAAATATATAATAGAATAATCAAGACTAACTGTACAGTCTGCATATTTTTTTCTTGTTTTTGGGGGGTTTTGTTGTTTTTGTTATATATATTTTTTCACCCAAATTGGTTAGAAACTAAGCTTAAAATGTGTATATGATTTTTAAATCAATAAAAATAAATATAAATAAGTAAAATGGTAGGGGCTGGGGGTGTAGCTGGGGGTAGAGCACTTGCCCAGCCTGTGTGAGGTGGGACTTCCCATTCCCACCACTGCCAACAAATAAAGAGACAAACAAAAAAAGTCAGATTGTTACTCTAGAGCTTTTTATTCTTTAACAGTTTTGGTTGAAGGAGTTAAAAATTAGAGATCAGGTAATTTAAAAAAAAATATATATATATCTGTGGCCGGACATAGTGGTGCACACCTGTGATCCCCGTGACTCTGGAGGCTGAGGCAGGAGGATCGGGAGTTCAAAGCCAGCCTCAGCCAAAGGGAGGCCCTAAGCAACTCAGTGAGACCCTGTCTCTAAATAAAATGCAAAACAGGGCTAGGGAGGTGGCTCAGGGGTCGAGTGTCCCCGGGTTCAATCCCTGGCACCCACCCCTCCAAAAAAAAGTGCGTCTCTGAACCAGATTGATCTAGTCCCTGGTGGTTAGGACGAGGTCTGCTTTTGGAACCAGGCCATGTTGTGTAACGAGCCTTCATTGTGGAGAAATTAGTTCCTATTTACCGAGTTCTGTTCTCATATCATCGACGTCACCCTAACAAGTCCCACATTCCATTTGATTTAATAATGATGGTGATGATTCTGAGCAACTGAGGATTGAACCCAGGGACACTCTACCACAGAGCGACATCCCCGTCCTCTTTATTGTGAAACAGGATCTCAGTAAACGGCGGAGGCTGGCCTCCATGTCGTGGTCCTCCGGCCTCAGCCTCCCGAGCCTCTGGAGTTACAGGTGGGGGCCACCAATCCCGGCTATTTGAGTGAAGATTTTGTAGCGCACTCCGTATTATTGACAGGTGTCTGCTTGGCTTTTGAAGGTCCGTGACCTCATGAGTGTGATCCTTCCGGCTTTCAGTTCTCATTAGAGACATTCAGATAAGCATAGATTGAAGGTAAGGGAGGCTATTTGGATGTGGCGTCCGTCTCTGAGTTGCTTGGAAGTGGGATCGTGAACCTCTGATCTGCTCTCACGGACACTCGGGGGACTTTACAGAGGAACCACAACTCAGCAGACCTTAGAGATGAGAGGGACTGGCCACCCGTGAGAATCTGGGTAATTCTCCAGCCAGTTCTTTGCACCCAACGGAAAATTAATTTTGCTGCTTTGATTTTCTTTTTCTTTACTGTGCATCCATTAGTCCCCATTCTAGTGAGAAATAACCCACAATATCACGCAGGCCCCGTAAAACATACAATGTAGGTTCTGCTCAAGGTCAGGGTCAGTGGGAAGCCCGCCATGGGCAGCCTGGGCGCTGACCAGCGTGCACCAGTTGGTGGCAGGGAAGGCGTCCTGGTCATGGAAGTCGCTCCACTTCGTTGTTTTATTTCGAGGTCGACAGGTGATGAAGGTGCATCTGTATCGCCCTGGGATTCCCGAGCCCAGCTTCTCCTCCAGGCAGACGAAACTTCCCTAAGTGACCACTGCAATCTGCAGCCAGGGGTGGAGATGGGGGACCAGCCCCACGGAGCGGGGAGAGTGGGCAGCTCTGCAGGGTGAGGCTGTTCTGGACGCCTGGTTCTCTGGACGCCTCGGGTTTGTGTCTGGGGACCCTCCGAGGGTCCTCGTGAGCATGGATTCATGCATGAGCGTGCATGCACCCGCCGTCCCCTGCAAGCACACTCCGGAGATCTTCCTGGTGATATGCACCAGGGGTCCCTCCCCGGCCTCAGAGAAGACGTGGAGCTGCAGTTGACGTCCAGGCAGCCTCAGAAGCCAGTGGAGGAGGGAATTCTGATGGAAGCAGCCATACTGGACCTTGGGTCACTGTGCACCAGGGCCTCCAGTGGTTTCTGGACTTCAGTCCAAGCTCATCCCTGACTCGACCTCCTATCTGCGAGGCCACGTCTATATGAGTTAGAAAGGGTGAAAAAAATAAGCCAGCATTTCAGTGTTTAAGTGGGGGAACATCATGCACTTCAGCACATCTTCCGTTTCCTTTCAATTTCCTGCCTGTTTTTGTTTGTGAAGATGTGGCGATCTGTTCTTGGAATTTCCTAGTTTTCCACTTGGATGGAATTCCTCTGGTCCTGGAAAGTTGTCATGGTGACTGATTCATGCCTCTGTGTCATGCTCAGAATGAATATCGAAACATTTTCCAGACACCCGAGACATTCTTCAATAGGTGACTGGAAAATAAGCTCGTCATGCTGGTAGAATGGAATATTATACTGCACTGAAAAAGCGAGCCACAGAAACATGAAGAGAAATGGGTCATCTAGGTTGGTTCCATAGCTTAGCTATTGTGAGTTGAGCTGCTATAAACACTGATGTGCCTGTGTCACTGTAGGGTGCTGATTTTAAGTCCTTTGGGTATAAACCCAGGAGTGGGATAGTTGAGACAAATGGTGGGTCCATTCTAAGTTTAAAGCAAAACTTGATAAACCACAAAAATATCAGAGGTTGCCCATTTCTCGTCAGAGGGAGGAATGGGCAGCTTGGTAGGTGGAGCCCGGTGGATTTTGAAGGCATAGGAAATATTCCGCATGATACGGCAAAGGTAGATAGATGCAAATCATTATGCAGTTTGCAAGGTTATAAAATGCACAACCTCAAGAGTGAATCCTCATGGTGACCGTGGACTTGGAGCAATGATGACCTATCAGCGTAGACTCATCGATCCTGACGGATGTCCCACGGCATTGGGGACGTGTGGATGATCCAGGCAGTGATTGCCACCAGGTGGTAGGGCAGAGATTACGGAAAGTCCTCTGTAACGTCTTCCGCAGTTTATTGTGAACCTGAAACTACTCTCTCCACAAGGTCTTTTGATAAAATGGGCTCCTGATATTTCCACCCGTCCCTTGGTAGAAACGAGAAGGGGATTTGCTCCGAAGGATTCTTTGAACACAGCCAACACTGCCCGCCAAGAATTCTCAGCCTCAGATCAACTCTGCTTCCCACCGCCCTGATCACAGACCCTGCCTGCCGGGAAGGGAGCTGAGCTGGTCCCGGAAGGTCATGTGGTTCCAATGTCTCTCAAACCATAGGGAAAATGCAAAGATCATCTGTTTTTCTTCCCACCATCTCCACAAGGGAATTCTCCAAGGACCTTCGGAGAGGGTCGGGAAAATACTTGAGACCATTTCCAGGGAAAAAGGAAAAGTATTTTGCAGAACCTGCAGTGGAGACCCAGCACCGCATCACACGCACCTGAACTTGGGGTGTTTCTCCCCTGAGGAATGTCACCAGCCTTTCTTCTTTTTTCTATATTTTATTTTTGAGATGGCATCTGGCTAAGTTGTTGAGGCTGGACTTGAACTTGGGATCCTTCAGCCTCAGCCTCCAGATGTGCTGGAAAAATGGGTGTGACCATCCCACTGTGCAAAATGCTTTGATTTCTAGAAAGTACCATGAATCCACTTTTGAAGAAGGAGCAATCTACTTGGTGATGAAGCATTCAGGAGCACCAACTGCATTTATAACATGGGGCAGCCTTTACTGTTACCTACCGAGTCGTTTCGAGAACTTTTCCATCACTACAACATTGTGAAGTCATTCCCAATTCCCACCTTTCATTAGAGCTCCAATATGATTTCCGTCTCTACAGATTCATTTACCTGATCTCTATATTTAACATAAATGGAAATATGGCAATGCATGGCCTTTTGGAACTGGCTTGATTCACTCAGCACAAGGTTTTTAAGGTTCTTCCATGTTCTCGAATTTATCAGTGCTCTGTCCCTCTTTCTGGGTGCATAATATTCCACTGGATAAATAGAGCACATTTTGTTAATCCTTTCATTTATTGATGGACACCTCGATTCTTTCCATTTTGTTACTATAAATAATGCTGTAGTGAACATCCACATGTGGATGTTTGCTTGAATATTCTTTATTCCATTAGGAGGATATAAACCTGGAGACCCTGCTTCTTGTCTCATTGAACAGTCATTGAGACTAGATATTCAAAGAGAGGATGCCAACCAAAGATCAGATTCCCTTCCTTCTGGCCTACAGATCTGGGTTCTCTGATAGGGAGTGGTCTGGCTTTGGGACAGTTGAGTCGACCTTCAGTCCTGCCTTCAAGTTCTTCAACCCCAACTTCCCACTGAATGTGAATTATTTTCCCCAGCACGTAGGGACAAGATATAAACCCCAAAGGTCACCCCAGTGACCCACCTTTTCCGTAGGAGGAGAGTATTGCTCCATCTCCACTGGGACTAGCCACCCAGCTCTGTAATCTCAGGGAGCGTTTTCCTCCAGCTGCGAATATATCAGACATGGCACCATCTTGGTATTCTGGGGCTATACATTCCTTCCAAGGTAACGTCATGGTTCCTGCATGTTCTTGCTGGTTTGAGACATCAGGGAAGGTTTGAAAGGAATCCTGATGTCCCCATGGATATTGTGTTAAGGTCGATCTGAGTGGGACCAAGGAGGAGAAGCACACCACTGGATCAGTCTGTCAACACACTTGCATGGTGAGACGTGTGTGGTTAGGAAGCACTGGGTGATGCATTCCTTAATTTGGGGGGCAGAAGATTGCATGGTTGCTGATATTTTCATTTTATTCTGCTTTTCATCTCTGTGTCCAAATTGCCCAATAAGAATAAATTAGGGGAGGAAAAGTTTTTTGGATTCATGGTTTCAGAGGCTCAGTCCATGGTTGGCCGATTCCATTGCTTTGGCCCAAGGTGAGGCAGAACATCATGGCGGAAGAGCATGGAGGAGGAGAGCAGCTCAGGACATGGCACCAGGGAGCAGAGAGAGCTCTGCTCACCAGGGACAAGATAGAAACCCCAAAGGCAGGAGCCCAGGGACCCCCTCCTCCAGCCACACCCCACCTGCGTACAGTCACCACCCAGTTAGTCCATTCAAGTGGATTAATCCAGTGATTAGTTTGCACCCCTTATAACCCAATCACTTTACCTCTGAATCCTGAACCTTCTTGCATGGTCTCACACATGAGTTTCGGGGGACCCTTCAGACCTAAACCATACCATATTTTAAGTGCCAACGTGAAACACAAATGGAAAATTCCACATGATCAAACTCTGTTTCATGCACAATTTCCTTAACGTACATTAAATTACCTACAGGAGATATGCGTAAGGTGTGTATGAAGCTCACATGAATTTTTGTTACTGTTTTGTCTTAAGTCCCATTCCCAAGGATTCTCATTGTGCATAAGCACATACGTCAGACTCTTACACGAGAGTACAAAATTGAAACCGTTTCCAATACCAAAGCTCTTTGAATAAAGGACACTGAATCTGTACCAGAGTTGAGAACATTAGTTTCCAAGGCATTGTCATGGTAATTCCCCAGCTTGTAACACTGAGGTCTGAATGAGGAAGCTATGAAATAGTTATAAAAATCAATTTCTTGTTCTATCTATCAGAGTACCTGTCAAGAAATGGCATTATTAAAGGGACTCGATTACACTGAATAATGTATGTGCCTTTGGTTAAGATGTCAACCGGTTTTCCTAACCATAACACACATAATAACACAATAAGTTGATAAATTCGATTAGTGTGTGGAAACTAATTTAGTATTTATTCAATAATGGGGATTAGACGCACACACTGGATATTGCATTTTATGGATGAGAATTCATCCTATAGAAACGCCTATTAATGCAGATTTCCAGTGGAATGCATGAAATTTAATCTCATTCTCCTCTCGTCCAGAGGACACATACTCTTAATGGAGGGACCTCACATTATAGTCGAAATGTTGAATGGTGGAAAGAGAGTAATCCTTTTAGTGCTTTTGAAATCCATGCATGATTTTGATGGAGACCACCAGAGCTAATATCAAAGGGTTTAAGTAGGCTGCTGTCCTGGGAATCCCCAAGATCTCCCTCACGTTTAAAGACAGATGTTCAAGTCAACTTTGTCACCACTGTGACCAAAAGGACCTCTCAAGAACAATGAGAGGAGGAAAAGTTTACTTGGGGCTCATGGTTTCAGAGGTTCACTCCATGGTTGGCCAACTCCATGGCTCTGGCCTAAGGTGAGGCAGAACAAAATGGCAGAAGGGCATGGAGGAAGAGAGCAGCTCAGGACAGGGCACCAGGGAGCAGAGACAGAGAGAAAGGAGACAAGATCACAGTCAAGATGCACCCTTCCAGAATGCACCCCTAGTGACCCACCTGCTCCTGCCTACGGTTACCCCTAGTCAGTCCATTCAAACTAGGATGTGCTGATGAGGTCAGACCGTATCCATTCATCTCACCTCTGGACATTCCTGCTTGAACACAGAGCTTTGGAGGACACATCATATCCAACCATGACCGAGGAACTCATCTTTGGGAATTTGGTTTCCCAAGAGAAACTTGGTCAGCAGACTTGTCAACAGGTAACCTTTTCTCCAGATCTCCCTGACTCCAAATCTACCTTTCTGGCCACTTCAAATGTCCTCAAGGACAGTATTAGAAGTATTAGCAAAGCAGCAGTAATGACCAACAGCATATCAGCTACCATCTTGAATAATTAAGATGACCAGGATGCTCAGGACTTAGAGATGCTGCTGTTACTCTTCCTGATGATTTAAATGCACAACCACTGTTTCTGGGAGCCCGTGGTAGCAGGGAGTCCTGGTTCAGAATGGTTCCACCTCCCATTCAAGGACTCAGGTGCACAAAGTAATCGAACTTGGTCCACCCGGTCCACCATTTCTGCCTCAATTTGGTGTATATTCATGGCGCAGTCTGGAAGGCTCTTTTCAACATAATCCATCACCCATAAAGTGCAAGGATACCCAGGACCGTGTGCGAAAATGATGTTGAAGCACAAAATCACGCTCCATTGCTGGGCTCTTCTTCCCCCTTGGTTTTGCGTCCTGTCTTTGGACTCCTGGATCACTGTCAGGAGTTGGACCAATCCAGTTTCCCTCCATTCCACCATTCCAACATCAACAGTTGAGCGTTTGGCGATTTCCTACCTCATCTGGAAGTCAAACTGAACTTGGCCGATGGCTCTTCACCATCTGCATTGACATGTTGATATTTTGCTGTGTGAATATGAATGAGGTCAACTATGGAAGAATGGATTTCCTTTCCTTTCCCAGAGCACGCTCATTCTTCAGAGTTTTGGATCGACTAATGGTGGAACCATAGTGTCCGAGATGTAATCGACCATGGTGGTGGTCAGTGGCCCGTGGTCCTTCGGTTGGCAGAGAAAGGGACATTCCTCTGGACTTCACCGGGGACTGCAGAAAGAAAGTGCATCTCCTCATCTGCAAAGGGCAGTGAGCAGCCTCACCTTCCGCGTGACCTTCCATGGCCTCTGCCTGGGTTGGGTTTCCAGAAGATGAAGCAGAGCAAAGAAAGCAGCTCTTTTCAGAGTCACTGTCCCTTTGTGGCAAAAGGAACCATCTTGAGAGCGACATGATAGGCGGTCAGTTCACCAGTAGGACTCCCGGCTCCATGACTGGGGTGGATTTCCAACAGAGGGTGCTGGAATTTAATGCCCGTTAGTTGATAGAAGACCATAGTCACAAGATGACAATTTCCCCCTTGGTGGTAATTAGGAGGAGAAGGAGCTTCTTCATGAGGCAGTTGGACCAATAGTTGCTCAACCTCCTTCCTTTAGGTATGGAAACCTTCCCAGCATTAAACAGTGAATCTCAGGGCTGTCTTTGTACATTGTACGACCTCATTAAATTGCATCTATTAGAATATTTTAATCTGTATTCTAAATGCACAATGCACATAATGCGTAAACGCACGCAATGTTATGAATTCAGTTCATGGCGAGGGGAGAGGGGTGCTCTTTCAGTTATTTTTAAAGCAATTAGTATCACTGTGAAAAAGATAGGAATGCCTACTGATTAAATGGTGTAAAGTCATTTATCATTAATTTTTC
>JAJEJO010002439.1:173813-186983 GCA_020662805.1 Glaucomys volans
TAATTATCTTTGTGTTTCATATAATTAAGAATTTTTTAATCTCCGTAGTGTCTATGATTACTTTGATCCAATACCTAAATGGATTATGTCATGTTAGTGTGGTTGGATAGATAAAGGTAAAGTCCGTAAGATTTTTTTAGGATATATAATATGATTCTTTTTTCCTTCTGCTCCTTCCTGGTTCCCACCCCTGTGGGGTCCCTGGTGGGAAGCTCATCCAACCCTCCTCCCTCCAGTTCCGATCCTAATCAGGAGTGCGTGACGGTTCTGTGCTCAGAGCAGTCACGGGCGAATTCCCCGAGTCTCTCCTACATGATGCCTTATTAAGAGCTGACTCTCTTCTTGTCACAATGCCACCAGGAAAGGAATTCAGAGGGGACTCCTCTTCCTTGCTGTGCCAGGGGCACATCGGATGCCCCTCTGACAGCCAAGAGCTCCGATATGGATGGCTTTTCCCGGCCACGGTGACAGCCTCATCCCAGGTCCAAACCACAGAGCATGCAGAGCACACTCTGCCTGGGATCCCAGAGAAAATGAAGAGCTTGCTTTTTCTCTTGGCATTTCCTGCTTATGCCTGATAAGGTCAGATATGCAATTTGAAGTGTTCCATGCGTGGAGCATGACAAATGTCACTGAGAAAATTAAACTGCTTTCCTTGGTGGCTTTTGGCCACTTTCCAAAGGGTACATTTTTCCCTTTACCTTTTCCCCACATAGAGTTGCAGAATTTGGCTCTCGTGCTGAACGCCAGCAACCCTGTTCATTGCAGTTGGAGAAGTTCTAGGTGTTAGATATGCTGAGCGTGGAAAAGCTAGAAAAGCAGGAAAATTACAAAGACAGGAAAAACAAGAAATGAAGTCACACTCTAATGTTAAGGAATCATTTGCAACTGAGTCTATCACAACCATAAAGAAACCTCATAGACAATGAAATTAGTGCCCGAGAACTCCTACACATACATAAAAGCACAATCACCTTCATACATAAAGGAAAAGAAACATGTCTTATTTTGCTTTATTCTATTTTATGCCTTTGTCCAGTTGAAGGAAACTTTCACGGGCATTGACCAAAGAACAGTGTCAAGGTTTCCTAAATGGACTCTGAACTCAGGTAGAGTTTTGGAAGAAACTGGGCGTTGCACATAAAAATATCAGGAGACCCAGTTCTGTCTCCAACAATTACGCTTCCAGGGGAAAAATATGCACAAAGGTAGTCGTTCAAGTGGTGCTCATTGCGACTAAAATTTCTCTCTTCAGCAAACTGACAAATACATCATTTTATACACTCGTAAGTTAAGGATAACGTAAAGACACTCAATAATAACTTCATAGACCCATTAAATCTATGTATGGATACAATGTTGCAAAAGAAGTGTATGCATATGCGAAGACACACCTATGTGTAGGCGTATGCATAATTGTGCATGAGAGTGTCTGCATATTTGTACAGATATATGCACATATAGACATATTTATGTGTACATATATTTTTGTGTGTGTGTTTGTCATTGTGTGGAAATAAATCCAGACTATATTATTATTAGCTGGTTTCAGCTCTTCAGAGTGAGGAACCTGCCAGGGACTGGCAGAAAAAAATGAAAATAATTTTTCCTACTTATGCATTTAAAGCATTCTTCCTGATCAGTGCAAATAAATATTTTAATATTCTGGTGACATGTAGCCTACCTGTGAGAAGCCATGTTTGATGTATTACAGAAAAAGAACACCAGATAATAGGATACCTTTGGGATTAGATGATATGTAGACTCTATCCAAATTGGTTTAGAGAAAGTTGCACAAACAGGAAGAACACTGCAGGTCTAAACCACAACCACCCTGTTACTTGATTTATCCAAGGCAGTCGGAAGAGCTGCTCAAGTGATCCTGCATTCCCGAGTCACTTTCAGACTCAACATATCTCAAAATTTCCAGTTTGCTCTACCATGGTTCCGCGTTACATGGCAATCTACCCAGGGGCTCTCTGGCTTGCAGATGGCTCAACCTTTTGTTCTGTTCCATAATATTCCCTGCTTCTTTTGGCCTTGAAGACGCCCTTTAGAGAATTACACCACATGCTATATCATTTGCAGCATCTTGACTTTTCAGAATTAAATCCCACACGCTGAAAAGCAACCATGACACTGTGAAAGCTTTTTTTCTTTCTTTCTTCCCCATACCTTCTTTACCTGACTGCACCCGAGCCCCACCCTCTATCTTATTTTTCCCTTTCATTAGTCATTTTTAAAGTAAGAGGTTGATGTGCATCTGCTTGCCTGGCATTATTGCTTCAGCATCTTGCAGGCTTAATGGATTTACTCTGCACCCTGTGGAACCATAACCCACCCTCCAAAAGAGAATGTTAGCCATTAGAGTCACAAGGATAGTAGTTGCTTAATGTTTGAAGTGCTTGCTGGGGATTTTTCAATGGTGATTTACGATGTCCTGACAAAATTGTCTGGTAATCGCACATCCTATAGGAAGCTCACAGCAATGGACAGATGACAGAATTTTGCAATCAGTATTCAGAAGCAGGATCAGTTCCACGACATCCCATAGCTTCCAGGATGACCCGAGGCCCTAATCCAGACCACCCCCACCATGCATGGGAAGTCCCTCTGTCTCGCCCTGGCTGGCCCCTTAACCCCTTGCAGAAAAATAGTGCTGAGCTATCAATCACGCCTCCAGAAAGGCCACGGGAACTAGTGCGTATGTCGTTCTGAAAACAGAGACTTGATTCACATCAGCAACAATAACGCATTTCAGCCTCATCTCTATGGCAGGCGCCGCGTGCTGACAGAGTCCTCTAAACTAGAGAAACACTCTGAAGGGGTGTTGCAAAACTGTTGGAAAACATGACCCATGCTCGCAGTCTGGACATGGAATCCAGTGTGTGAGCTCCAGTTGGGGGAATCCCACTCATTGAAAAATTCCCCAAACCTCCCTATGACACATGGGCCCAAGGCAAATGTACTTTATTTCAAAAGGAAAAGAGGATTTATCCACTGTTGATATGGATGGTGTGGAGTTGCTGTTGATGCTCAGCATTGACAGCAAGGATCTAGAAAGAACCGAAGCGCCTACCTTCTGCATCTCCTCTGTCGACAGACTTCAGCTATATTTTCTATTGCTATAACAAAATACCTATGGTGCATCCTTTATAAAGAAGAGAGGTTTTCTTAGCTCCTAAGTGTGAAAGTTCATCAGCATAGCACCAGATTCTGCTTGGTGTTTACCCAACTTGGCTGCTTGACAATATGGCAGGTGGAATCTTGGTGGGATTGCATGTGAGAGAGAAAGAGAGAGAGATTCAGGGGCCAGGTGTGTGCTTTCTGTAAGAAACCTGTCTCACGAGGACTGAATGAAAATGGTCTTATTAGTTGTGGAGGTTCAAGGTCATGGTGCCCACATTGCTTTGGCCACTGGTGGAGACCTCATGGTGGGTACCATCATAACATGGCGAGTGCGTGTGAGAGGGTGAGAGGTCAGACAGGGAGCCGGGGGAGCCTGATACCTTGGAAGAACTGTCTTCATCTCTTCCTTTGGCAGACCCACAGTGATCTGAGGACCTCTACCTCTTAAAGATCACACCACCTCAACTCATCCAGAGCACCCATGTCTCAACCATCCCATCAGGAACCTCATTCCATTCCCTTCTTCTTGTTCCTGTCCCTAACAGGAGGGTAATGTGGAACTTTCATCTATCACCCAGAACATGGTCTCTCTTGTCCATATTCTTCCCTGAAATTCTGACCCTAAGCTAAACCTCCTACTCTTCCTCCAGTTATCAGTTCTTCTTTTCTTCATCTTCCATGAAGTTTTCAAGCTCTTTAAATACTGTCTCTTCCAACATCAAAGGTCCACCACAAATGGCCATCTTGAGCTCTCTTGGTGACACCCTGAATTCGTCCCTTTGAGGTACAGAGATGACCTCCCCAGCCCTAGGTCATTCAGGTATCTAAGACTTTTTTAAAAAAAGTCATGGATTGGACTCTTATCAAGCTTCAAGCAAATTTATAGATCTTTGAGGTCTTGCAGACTATTTTCTCCCATTTTGAGATGCTGTAACAGAATACCTGAGAACGAGAACTTTATAAAGAACAGAAGGTTATTTTCTCACTGTTTTGGAAGAAACTGGGGAATCTGAGGTGAAAGCACCATTATGGTGTCATTCTGTTTGTAAGTGCTGAGCAGTGGACAACTTCTTTATGTCCCATGTCCCACCATTGTAGCTTTGGAATTTAAATTTCCAACACATGGATTCTTGCAGATATCTTCAACCCATAGCACCGTTCATTTGAGCAACCTCCCCCTCAGTGTCCATTTCTTTTCACCAAGGTATCTGCTCAATTGCTTTGCATCTTCCTTCTCTTTCTTTTCCAATAGATGACCTTTTTACATGCACAAATCCACCCTTGCCTATATCTCACTGTGTTTCAAAATCTGGGTCAGATCTCAGCTTTCCAACTAGGACCTAAAACTTAATCCCCAGCACCCACTCAAGTACCTCTCTGTCCATTGGCTATTCCTTCTCACCAACCTGAGCAGTAATAATAGGAGTTTAATCCTTGCTGGTTTTAGTTGTTCCTTTGAATTTTAAGTTGAAGAAGATTTAGCATCATTGGGACTAGGTGTGGTTTGAGTGATAGCCGTAGAGACCCAGGTATTCAGTGGAAACCCCCTACCTCCAGCCTGAAAGGTACTTTTGTGAGTAGATAAGAATGGATTTTCTTTCAAAATGAATATCTCCTCAAAGATGTCTTTTGCTGTGTAAAGAAGAAAAATCCCTGCTTTGGACCGTGGGTGTGAAAACTACTCACTTGGAACTTTATGAGCATTTCTTCTTAGAATACAGATGATCAGACCGTTTGGGATTGCCAAGGTCTTAGGTCCCAGACCATCATATATTATTTTCATACGACTGTTACTATTTATTCATGCACTGGAATTATCTGCATTCCTAAAAGTAAACTCTCTGAAGATTGGAAAGTTGGTGTTCCGTGACCCCATCCAACTTTGGGAAAAACAGGTGGCAGGAAACAACCCAATTCCACAAGGAGGATAAAGCAAGCATGTGTATCAGACACAACCTTCTTTAATCTTACCCACGTAACCTGCCGTGAATTCAGGCAACTCTTTGAAACCCCCCATAGAATTTTGATAAGGATTCCCAGAAGTTCAGAAGTCCTTAATAAAAACAAATTCCCTTGGAGGACAAAGTGACTTGCAGTGACTGCTGGTTTCTTGGTATTTTTAGAAAATAAAGGTCATATTTATAGAGGCATGTGCCAATATAATTTTGTGGTTTAGTACATTCCTGTGCATTGGAATCCAGTACATATTTGCTGTCTACTGTGTACCTCCCACTGAAGACAAGATCATAATTAGCACTCACAGCTCCCTACAGTCACCATGACCGCGTTCTAAAATGGAGAAACCAATCTGGAAAATAGAATGATGGGGTGGGAGGTGATAAGCAACCCTTAAAATAATCAAGTGAGCTTGGCACTTGCTTGGTGATGATTGGAGAGCACCTTCGTTAAATGAGGAAATTAGGACAGGTGTCTCTGCCAGGTGGCATTTGAGCCAAACTCTTAGTTCATTTAATCTTCATTGTAGGGCCATGAGATGATCCTATTTTTTTTTTTTTACTAAGTAATTGATGGAGAAATGGAAATTGAGATTTGGATGATTGAAGAAATCAACCAGACTAGGAGTGGGGCTGAAGGTGTTCAAGGGGAGACCTGCAGAATCCACTACAGAACGTCACACCATCTCTCATGCTTGAAGTACAAAGCTCATCCTAATTCCCTCTACTGGGGCATCCTTATTACCTTCCTCGGCTACTCCTTCCCCATTACCAAGGGAGCATTAGAAGATTATCATAAATGCCATCAATATTACAAAAAGTTCTCCGTACTGTATTTGATTAGTAAATGCAAGATGGCGCATCTCACCTTGGGGACTTGGATCCCTGGGTGACTGGATCTATCTACAGGTGGATGCGTTGCTCTGAGTGCATCATTAAGGCTTCTGCTAGCCATCATGGAGACATCTCTGTCCCTTCAGTCCTCTCCAAAACCAACCTGGAAGGGCTGGCCATACTGAGTCATGAGTTGCTCCATATCACGGGAGGTCAGAAGTAAGCAAAGAAGGTCATCAATCTAGCAGATGGACCTCAACCTCTGTGCAAAGAACACTGATGAATAGCAGTGAGCTAATGAGTGTTTCAGGGTCACTGGATATTGATGGGCCCTAAGGATACAACAGTCAATGGGACTTACAAGTCCCCTCTCATCTTTATAATTGTGAGGCAGAAGATCAAGTGACTTTCAGAGCAACTGAGAAAAATGTGGCATATTGTGATAACATGTGCGAGGAAAATAAGAACAGTGGGAGCCATTGGTGTATGGAATTGAGAAACTTGAGATCAAATACCAGAGCCTGTGTGTAGCAAGAATTCAAGACAATATGCACACACCTCAGTGAGTTTTCTGTTGCTATTACAGAATACCAGGGAGTGGGTGATTTATCATGAGAAGAAATGTATGTCCATGGTTCTGACGTCTTGGATGTCCAACATTGAGGGGATACATCTAGTAAGGGATTTCGTGCTGGTGGTCACGTTGTGGAATCCTATAGCACCACAGAGCGTCTTGTGCTGAGATAAAAGTGCTGGGCTGAGAAAGTTCATCTTTTAAAGCAGAACCATTGTCTCAATAAGCCATTAACCCATCAGTGCTTGAGTGGATTAATCTGTTATGAAGGGGGACCACTCTGAACTCCAGCCACCTGCCAAAGGTCTCATCTCCAAAACCTCTTAACTCATAAATTGAGGAGTTAAGTTTCTGAAATGTGAGTTTGGGGGAGGACAGAACACTCAAATATAACATGTGAAGGAAAAAGAGAAAAGAGATTCATAGAGTGGGTCATGTGTACCCTGGACAGAAGTTCTCATGAAAATATTGGTCTTTTCACCATCTGTTATGGTGTACATAGGAGGTGCCCATCTGAAACTCAGGTGTGAGAAAATGCAAGAATGTTCAGAGGTGACATGATTGGGATAGGAGAGCCTTAATCTAGTCAGTGGATTAATCCACTTTAATGCATTCACTGGGTGTTGACTGTAGGCAGGTGGAGTGTGGCTGGAGGAGCTGGGTCACTGGACATCTGCCTTTGGGGTTTCTATCTTGTCCCTGGTGAGCAGAGCTCTCTCTGCTCCCTGGTGCCATGTCCTGAGCTGCTCTCCTCCTCCATGCCCTTCCGCCATTTTGTTCTGCCTCACTTTGGGCCAGAGCCATGGAGTCGGCCAACCATGGACTGAACCTCTGAAACCATGCACCCCAATTTAAATTCTCCTCCTCTAAAGTTGTTCATGTTGTATCTTTTTGTTCATAGAGGTGAAAAAGTTGACTACAACACCATATAAAGGACTCTTGCAAATTAGCTAATATTGAATCACTTAACAGGAGTTCATGGCAATAATCGTGTTAGGAACCCAACATTCCTCATGGATAGTGAGATTAGCAGGGGTTCCATGTTGGAAATGGGACGTCCAGTTTCCAGAGCTGGGAACAGACCACGAGGAATAGCCTCTCCTCATTTGCTCAGCAACGAATAATGTACAGGGTGCGACAAAGCAGAAATATCTTTCTCCAAACGTGTGTCTTGTCTTAAGCTAAAATTCTGTATTAATTTTCCTTTTTCAGTTGCATTGTGGGCGTTCAGATAATTAGCTAAATGTTTCTGAAGTTGGCGGAAGGCAGATGAGGGAAAAAGACATCAGGGGCAACTCCATGCAATGCTAGGAAAAAAAAGAATGGTTTCTCTGACAAAAATATTTTTAAAAGCAAGGTGCTTTTGATATTTAAAAACCATAAAATTTAGGAATGTGACAGTGTTGATGGTGATGTAGAGACTGGAAAAAAATTGAGATAAAATACGTTCATTGTGAAATAAATTTCGATCTACAGATTAGTTCTCCAAATGTAGCCTGAACACTCTTGCACACACACACACACACACACACACACACACACACCCCTGAGTAAATGTCAGCCTTTGCAGGTGGCCTGTCACAGTTTATATTTAAAATGCATGTAGGAGTGAAAGGAAAAATGGTAGAGAAATACTGAAAAATGGTTAAATTCAGAATTCTGGTGGAAGAACATTTGGGAAACAAGGAAACATTATTTAGGGCTTTGCTCATTTGTATTCTTACCACAAACGATGCTTAGAATAGTCTCCGCCTTTAACTGGCTTCCATTTGTAATGAACGTAATAAAATCATGAGAAGCAATTCAATAAAAAGCTCAGGAAAATGAGCCAAATGGACGTCCCGACATTCTTTTGTGCTTTTGTGATAATAAAGACCCCCAAAGCTCATTGAATCGGAGTTATTTTTAGTGCAAAATCTCGAGCACAGTTGTATTCTTTAGAGTTCTTCACACCCCAGGGTAGACTGTGTGGGGTGGTCTCAAGTTTCATGCAGAATTCATCTCAGTGAACTGAAGGGAGACCCCAAGTCTTATCTCCAAGCTCCCGTTTTCGTTCAAGTGCTCAGGAAAGAGTGGGACTGGAGCATTCCAGAATGTTGAATTGGTTCTTTCATTATACTCTGAAACAAAGCAAATGAACTATCTGAGAAATGGGCAGCTTCATAGGAAATCCACTTATTTATAAAGGGTCGTGCATCAGGTCTGTTTAAATCCATTGTGGGGTCATCCCTGGCTTTTCAGCAGTTGGCAGCTGTGGGTCTGATTTCCACAAGATTGACATAAATCCAGTCTACAGGGCAATTTCTTACACCGTTAGTGCCGCTATATATTTTGCATTCTGAGTGTTCTCTGGCAGAAAATACCACTTAATGGTGCAATATTTCAAAATGCAATGAATGTCTGCTCAGTCTGCAAATGCTGAAGCTTCCTTTCATTCCCTTGAATGGATACTCTGATACCATATTGGAATCAGAGTTATATCGACATGGAGACAGTGGTACTGGCTAGTGTCGTAGCCGAGTTTCATGACCATGGGTGGAGAATGGGCAGATGAGTAACTGAGCCTGATTTGTTTCTAGCTTCAGTGACAAGGAGGCAGAATTAAGAAAAACGTAGGAGCGGAGAGCTCCTCCATTCTTACCTGTCCCACATCCTCCTCCAGCCTCCACCCTCTGTGGTCTGCAGGATTGCCACGTCTCCAGAGTGGACCTTCTGTGACTCACCTGGCGTTCTGTGTGGGAAATCCCATGTGCTTGTGTGTCGCTCCTGCTGGAAGCACTTTAGTGATTCTCTGCTCTCCTCAACATTGATTTGGGTCTCACCTCTGGCAAATCAGTCGATGTAGACACACTCAGGAGTCGACCAAGCTGCTTCCTCCTCTGGGAAGCCTCCTGCTTCTGCCCAGCTCTGTTGTGTCCATGTCCACTCAGGTGCACCTGCCCCAGGATATTCTTACCGTCCTATTGGGTGCCATGATTCGTTCCTGTGACCATTTCCCAATTGTGCACTGGCATGGATTGGATCTGGAGTGTTGCAGAAATGCACATGCAAGAAAGATTTGGTCTCCCATGCAGATCTGCAGGCGGGATATTGGAAAGTGATTGGATCATGGGCCTCTGGCTCATCGATGGATTCACCCATTCATAGGTTAAAAGCTAAGTGGGAGATGATGGAATCTCTATCAGGTGGCCAGTGAGAGGAAGTAGGTCCTTTGGCCTCTGTCCTTGAACACTCTCTCTTATTTCCAGCCTCTGTCCCTCTTTCTCTCTCTGTTTCTCTCCCTCTTCCCCTCCCTCCCTTCCTTCTTCCTGGCTGTAACAAGGTGAGCATCTTTCCTTTGCCATGTCCTTCCATCACAGAGTTTGGCCTCACAACAAGACCAAAGCTTTGGAATCAGGTGACCTTGAACGAAAACGATGGGGTAAAAACTAATCTTTTCTTCTGTAGGTGTGTTTTCTCAGATATTTTATCACAGCAATGAAGAGCTACCCAACACACATGCCTCTGTTGCATTGTGTGCAAGCTTTGGACTTTTGCATGAAGTGAGTTCTCCAGAAAAGATTATTTAAATCCCAGAACTCCCTTTGCTGTAGACACTCCAGGTCCTTTTCTTTTATTGATTCATATTTTCCTGGATATCTTTCTTCGGTCCCTTTGCTCTTGCTTCTCCCTGAATCCATACATGTCATGTGAACTTTGTACTTATCGAGGTTTCTGTCTTGGTCCCAATTTCATTTCTTCCTCTTGCATGGACAAATGCTAACACCTCCATATCTCTCTCTCTGACCCTCAGTTTCATCTTCTGTATAATGCTGATATTCTTACTACTGCTATGGTGACCATGATAGAATGGAAAGTACCATTGAGTCAAAGGTTAACAAGGCTTTCACCATGACTTAGAGGAGAACTTGACCCTGGTTAGACCGTCTCTGTTCCCCTGGTGGCTAGAAGAACACGCCAGCAATGTTCTCGTCCAAGTTGTTCATCAGATCGATGAAATGCCTTGTTGGAAACCATCATGAGGGTCAGGAGGAACCATAAGAACTATATTCACCCAAGAAAGGTGACACTGTCTCACACTTGCCTGAAATTGAGTCCTGGAGTGGTTTTGTGCCACTGTTTTATTCCATATGGAGACACCTGTGACATCTGGGGCGCCACTGTCAAGGAATACATCACCTCCTGGATGGGGACCTTGTAAGGGTCTTGTGTCTCTGCATCTCCTTTGTCTCTTCTGCTGTAAACAGTTCCCGCTTGCAGGCTAAACTTCTTGTCTGCTATTATTCCCTTTGGATGGCACGATGGTGACCTTTGGTCTGTCTTGTGATTCTGCAAGTTTAGTTGAAACCCCACTGAGTATTGAAGGGCACTAAAGAGCCCAGACCAGAGCCCAGGTCAGAGTCAGAACATTGAGTTAACCATTCCTTGCCTCTTCCTTACTAGAGAAACCCTGTTCTTGTTTCATTAATAACCATTCTATGTATTTAGCTCAGCCTTGCTCCAGCGAGAACCTTTGACTCTGTGTCCTCTTTCTGTTCTTTCCAAGTGATGACCCCAGAGGGTCTGTATTATCTAATAACTGCCCTCCTAGAATCTCACCCTTGTGGATTCTGTTCCCCTGTGGGGTGCTCCTTGAGGGAAGAAATTATGCTGTACAAGTTTTTCTCCTGAACAGCATGGAATACTGTTCTTGTAACATAAATCTTCTTCCATTAGCATCCTGGCTGTTTAGTAGGTACATCGTGACATTGATTTGGCGAGAACGCCATTGAGCCTTAAGTAACATTTCTCCACGACCAACAATGCTAGACTCCGCCATAAATCCTAGGTCTAAAATTACTTTTAGATCTATGAGTTTAGTGCCAGCTTTGTTGTTCTGCATGATTCATTAGTTCAGCCCATCAGCAGATATTTATTGAGTTCTAAATATGGAACAAGATTTGCAGTGTGTGCTGCTGGGACAGAGTGTACGAACACAGCTCCTACTATAAAGGTAATAAAATATGGATGTCATCAAGTGCGGGAGAAGGCAGGGCTGAGGCTGGGTCTGTGTTGTGCAGAGGGAGAATGCAGTTCAAGTTAGGACTCCTGAAAGGGGACCATTTTAATTGGTGCTTGGTGGAAGCGTGGTGGTCGAGGTACTGGGTGTTGTGGTCTAGGTCATAATATGAGCAAGGTGTCTGGAGAAGCATACCTGACATGGTGTGGTAGAGGGATGAGTGAACGCTAGGTAGGTGTGAGAGTCGTCGCCAAGGTGAAATCAAGGTGACTCAGGTTGAAGGGAATATTCAGGGACATAGCACATGCTAAGAAGGTGCTGGCACATGTCAGGAGGATGGTCTGTGATGAACAGGGTACTCCATGCACATTGCATGTCTAACACACTCACTGGGAAAACACAGGAGCTGTCTACAATCATTACTTGATTTATTTTACATGAACTTTTTGTTCTTTTTGGATATACATGACAGCAGATTGTGTTTTGACATATCATATGTTCATGGAGTATAACTTAATCTAACTAGGATCTCATCCATCTCATGATGTACATGATGTGGAGTTCCACTGCTGGTGTAAGAACATGTGATATGTATCCACAATGGAATATTACTCAGTAAAGAAGAATGAAAAATTATGGCATTTGTCGGTCATGCTAAGTGAAATAAGGCAATCCTCAAAACCAAAGGGCAAAGTAGGAGCCCTCCTTGGACCAGCATTTATCAGCTCAATGGCAGTAGATGAAAAGTGAATAAGTAAATGATGGGGCATGAGTTTGCTGTGGGTGATTCTGTTGAGTCCTGTGAGGAGTCATTTTGATGAGTCTTCCGCTATCCAGGGTACTGAGTTCATAGTCGAGGTATCATAATGACTAGCCAGATTGTTGGAAGGCCAGGGAAGCTCTCCACGCATTCTTGGCAAGGAGGCTACCATTGATAGCTCTCCGAGTGACTCCATTCATGTTGACAGGCAGAAGTCTCTCTAGTCCCTGACACCATTCATTCTTGTCCATGGTAGCTCTTCCACTGGTGTTCAGACGTTTCTTCAGCCATTCTGAAAACCAAACACCTTCAAGTCATGTTCCTGGGTAGGTAGGAACCCAGGTACGAAGAAAGCCAATGTCACCAGAGCCATGATCTGATGATGTGGGCATCTGTTGACCCGCTCAGGGGACAGAGAACTGCAAAGTGCTCCAATTGGACCAGGCCCCGCTCATTCCTTTCTCACGGTAAGAACTGCTGTCTTTGGACAATCTTTCCACCACTGGTTTTGGATTTTTTTTGAGATGCACATTGAATTATTTTCCTGGAAGCTTTGTTTTTCAAGTTAAAGGTTTAGCTAAAATGGACATATTGCTATCTCCCCCACACTGATGATCCAGAAGATGAAAATCATCCAGAAGACTATGCAGCCCATCTCAGGGAACCAGCAGATGGAAACTATTCAGAAGACCATGCATGCCACCTCAGGAATCCGGAAGACCATGCATGTCATCTCAGGGATCCAGGAGATGGAAATTATGCAGAAGACCATGCATGCCTTCTCAGGGATCTAGGAGATGGAAATCATCCAGACCACCATGCATGTCATCTCAGGGATCCAGAAGATGGAAATCATCTAGAAGACCATGCATGTCATCTCAGGGATCCAGAAGATGGAAATCATCCAGATGACCATGCA
>JAJEJO010002439.1:186993-200169 GCA_020662805.1 Glaucomys volans
GTTCCAGAAGATGGAAATCATCCAGATGACCATGCATGTCATCTCAGGGATCTAGGAGATGGAAATCATCCAGACGACCATGCACGTCATCTCAGGGATCCAGAAGATGGAAATCATCCAGACGACCACGCATGTTGTCTCCTGGCTTCAGTCACTGTATTTTAATTGCCACAAAACCATGAAACCTTGGGTGCTGGATGGCTCCTTGGCTATTGTAGGAAAAGATTTCATGTGAGCTGAGATTCAAATTGTGTTTCACATGGATACTTAGGATGCATCTACCAAAGAGAAACTTCTTCTGCAAACTTATCTGGAAAATGCCTATGGAATGGGAAGAACAGTATTATTAATCATACTCAATATTCTACCCTTGAAAATCAGGAAATGGCTGAGCTTTATAAAGTCTTCAGCTTTAATTTGATCAGCGTCAATGGATACTCTATAATATTTTTACTAGTTATTGTTTTAAGACAAATATATATATATATGTTTTGTTTTTGAGGGTGATATTGCTTTTGCTATTTTAACTTTGCATGAAAATCTAGAAAGATTTCATTCTCAGGACATTTTACATCAGCCTCCCAACGACCATGGTGGGCTGGTGACCAGAGGTACTGCTACCCACAGCAGAGACTCAATAGGCAGCAGCTCCTGGCTTTCTTCGTTTCCTGGTTCCCAGGGTGGGATGTCCTGTGCATGCAGCCAATCCTTCCTCATTCAGCCGAAGGTGTTGATTTAGAAAACTGCACTCTGCCTCCCAGACCA
This sequence comes from Glaucomys volans, assembly GCA_020662805.1. Taxonomy (NCBI): domain Eukaryota; kingdom Metazoa; phylum Chordata; class Mammalia; order Rodentia; family Sciuridae; genus Glaucomys; species Glaucomys volans. Next base: position 187,759 of record JAJEJO010002439.1, read on the forward strand.
TGCATCAAATAGAGCGCAGAATCCACAAAGCTCTGTAGGCGAGCCGCCAATCACTATGGGATTTGCAAAGGAACATTCTTTTTGTTTGAGATTTTGGACCAAATAAATGGAAATGAGTGGATTTCTTTCTTTCTTACTTTCACTCTTTTCTTTCTTTCCTTTCCTTTCCTTTCCTTTCCTTTTTCCTCCTTCCTTCCTCCTGTCTGGGTACCACGGCGTCCACCAGAAGAGCGGAAGGTCACCATTGCAGTTTTCTTTTCAATGAGCAGACACACCATTCGCACCCATCTGATTTCCTCTTCTTTTTATCTTCTAACTTTGCAAGCAGAGAGGTCCTAGGAAATCTGTGTCAGTGGCTAAAAGGACTCCGTGCCGCGTGGACGGTCCAGGATCTGTCGTCTGTGCATGTGCAAGGCAGCACATCGCAGATCCTGTGTGTCTCCATGGTACCCATTGGAAACCGAGGGCAGAGGGTTGTGCCCTACGGGTAACTGACACCTGGGCTCCTGCGTGGAGATCAGGACCCAGTGCACCGGATCATGACGGACCAAGGCGCAAATCTCCCCCCTGATGAGATTGGTTTTCAATGGGTTCAACCCACGGACCTGCAGGAGCTGAAGGAAGCGATGTAGGAATCCATGTGTGAATGCACACAGCTGCATACGTGTGTGTGTGAGTGTGTGCATGTGTGTGCATGCAGTTGTGTGCATGTGAGTGTGAGTGTGTGAGTGTGCATGTAGGTGTGTGCATGAGTGTGCATGTGTGTGCACATGAGTGTGTGCATGTGAGTGTGCGAGTGTGCATGTGTGTGAGTGCATGTGTGTGCATGCGAGTGTGTAGGTGTGTGCACGTAAGTGTGTGTGCACGTGTGTGCATGTGTGTGCGAGTGTGCATGTGTGTGTGAGAGTGTGCATGTGCATGTGTGTGTGCACGTCAATGTGTGCATGTGGTACCCAGCACCAGGGTTTCAGCACCCTTTAAAATCCATTCTGGATCAGAGGAAGGTCAGGAGAAGAAATGCAGAGCGGAGAAAGCGAAGCGGGCGGAGCCTGGCGGTCTCTGGAGGGTTCGCAGAGAGCACTCCCTCTGGGCGCAGAGAACGCGGGGCGTCATCCACCCACAGCCACGTCCCTCAGAAACCCAGGGAAGCGCAGCTGCAGGGTGGCCCGTGAGGGGCGCCTTCCAGAAGACCCCCGCTGAGCCTGGACTCCCTCGCGCTGCGAGCGCTGGGGGTTAGGGGCGCATTTCCTTGGTGGGTAAATAATGGAAATGTTCCGGAGCGAACCGTGGACACCTCGCCCCGGAGCTGCGAGATCGGAGAGGCCTGGAGAGCAGAAGGCGCAGCCACCAGAGGGCGGACTCTGAGTCGGGAATCACAGGGCGCAGCGGCACAGCCCGCGAGAGAGGGACAGACTGCAGAAGAGACCGGAGGACCCTCCACACTCAACCTGGAGACTCAGGGAATGTTTAGAAGCTCATCACCGAGGAGGGTGAGAAGAGAATCACAGTGTGTCCCAAGCCTGCAGATGAAACGTGCTCAGTGAAACATGCCAAAGTGAAAACGACCCCAGAGCCTCGGGAGGCTGAAGCAGGAGGCTCACAGTTTGGAGGCCAGCCTCAGCCATTGAGACCATAAGCAACTTAGCAAGACCCTGCCCCAAAATAAAAAAAAAAAATACGGACTAGGGATGTGTCTCAGTGGTGAAGCCCCCTGGGTTCAATCACTGGGAACCTACCTACTTCCAACAAGAAAAGGGAAGGCCGGTGACGGCTTCAGATCTAAACTGTCACCTGGTCGTTGTAGAATTGTAGGAAATAAAAATATGAAAGAAAGGAAAATAGAACTGTAATCAATTTTATCGTATGGTAGGATCCAAGTTTTGGGGAAAGGGAGGTGGAAGCTTTGGAAGTTGCATAAATAAAAAATTCCCTTTGGGGCGTCAGTGTGAGAGGATTCTGTGATCGGCGCTCTGGGATCTGACCCTTTAAAGCCGAATCCCATATCTGGTCTTTGGAAATCTCATTTCCTTAGACAAACACATAGGATCAGAAATGTCCAGATACCTGCCCGCTAAACACGTTTCCTGAGTAGGAAACGCACACGCCATTACTTTGCTGCGGAAATCCCACTTTTCTATTATTTTTTGACTTATTACATTTTTCGAAAGACTTTTTTCAAATTATATAAATTGCATTTAAAATTCTAATTCGTGATTCATGACTGTCGAATGCACTTTGGAACGTCGTACATAGATGGGGTTCAATCCCTGTTTCTCCTGGTTGTATATGATGTGGAATTCCACCGGTCAATAGGGTGATAAAGCCGGGCGTGGTGGTGCACACCTGTAATCCCAGCACTTGGGAGGCTGAGGCAGGAGGATCTCGAGTTCAAAGCCAGCCTCAGCAACTTAGCGAGGCCCTAAGCAACTCAGTGAGACCCTGTCTCTAAATAAAATACAAAATAGGGCTGGGGATGTGGCTCAGCGGTGGAGTGCCCCTGGGTTCAATCCCCGGTTCCGAAAAAAAAAAAAAAAAATAGGGTGATAATATCAAACTCTTCCTACTGTAAATTGAATTTTTAAAAAGTTTAGAAGGAAGCCATAGAAAAACACATCAAATGTACTTAGAGTTCAGTTCAGTTCCATTCAATGTAAACACAGCGTGGATGTTTTAACGATGATTTCAATCCTATTAAGTGGGTTAAATGGAATATATATACATATATATTTATTTATTGTTTTTATTTGTACTAGGAATGGAACCCAAGGGTGCTTAACCCCTGAGCCACATCCCCAGCACCTTTTCACATTTTATTTACAGACGGAGTCACACTAAGTTGCTTAGGGCTTTGCTTTGTTGCTGAGGCTGGCCTCCAACCTGTGATCCTCCAACCTCAGCCTCCCGAGCTGCTGCGATGACAGGCATGAGTCACCTCATGTGACATTCTTTGTGTTTTTCTGATTGACCTTCACCTTTGCATATTTTGGTTTAATTTAATGTAGAATTGATTCTGTATTTCCCTGCCTTCTCCCTCTGGATATGCCTCACGTCCTGAGGATTGATGATGGTCCCCATCTTCCATCGCTCTGTCCTCCCAAATACACCTGTGTTTGCGTCGTGCCTAAAAAAGAATCCCACCTCTGTCTCCTTCACGATCCCAAATCTTCCTTCTCATGATGGATTCTCGGTCACAGGGAAGAAAGAAGGAGAAAAAAAATCTAGGGCAACTCAGACTCCACTTGTCAAGAATTTGAATGTCCCTGAGAATCAAAGAGACAGGAGAGAGGCTGGCATGGGGAGGAGTCCGGGGAGAAGGATTCACAGCGAACCCTCCAGCAGACCAGAGAGGACATCGCTCATCAGAGGGTTGTGTCTCTGCAGATGAACCAGGAACGCTGCCTACAATACGATTCTGCCCTCCATGGATGCAATCATGGGATTCGTCCGTCCTGCAAGGATTCTTCCTCAACTAACCTGAAATCGTGACTTTGCAATTCATTAGCAATCTGCATTATTTTTTTTATTTTCTTTTTAACAATTATTTTATCTGTTCTAATGAGCTGCACCTGACAGTGGAATGCATTGATGAATTTTGATAGATCAGACATAAATGGAGTGTCATCTCTCATTTTCCTGATTGACATGTTGCAGGATCACGTGGTCATGCAGCCACACATGCACATGAGGTCATGATGTCTGTTTCCTCTACTGTCATTCCTACCCCATGCCCTTCCCTCCCTTCACTCCCCTCTACCTAATAGAAAGCACCTCTATTCTTCCCTATCCACCCTTATTGTGAATTAGCATCTGCACATCAGAGAAAACATTCAGCTTTGGTTTTTTTGGGATTAGCTTATTTCACTTAGCATGACATTCTCCAGCTCCACCAGCAAATGCCATCATTTCATTCTTTAGGGCTGAGTAATACTCCATTGTGAATATGCACCACATTTTCTTTATGCATCCATCTGTTGAAGGGCACCTAGGTTGGTTCCCTAGTTTAGCTACTGTGAGTTGAGCTGCTATGAACACTGATGTGGCTGTGTCACTGTTGGGTGCTGATTTTAAGTCCTTTGGGTATAGGCCAAGGAGTGTCAGTATGAAGAATACAAGTAACAATGAATGTTAATGAGGATGTAGGGAAAGAACAATCAGAGGAGGAAAAGTTTATTTGGGGCTCATGGTTCCAGAGGTTCAGTCCATGGTTGGCCGACTCCATGGCTCTGGCCCAAGGTGAGGCAGAACAAAATGGCGGAAGGGCATGGAGGAGGAGAGCAGCTCAGGACATGGCACCAGGGAGCAGAGAGAGCTCTGCTCACCAGGGACAAGATAGAAACCCCAAACGCAGGTGTCCAGTGACCCAGCTCCTCCAGCCACACTCCCCCAAATTCCCAGTTAATCCATTTAACCCACTTCTGAGTTCAGACCTATCACAATATCATCATTTCCTATGAACATACTTGCATTATTTCTTGCATGAAATTTTTGGGACGCCTCGTTTCTAAACCATAGCGAATCTACATGCCACTTTGCCCCATCACTGACCCTTGAAGTTAATGCTCAGAAAGAATGCACAGGTCATCTTCCACCCCACGTAGTTTTCCACGCGTGGGTTAGAGTGACCTATAAATGTGCCTTCTAACATGAAACAGATCTTTGAAATTAGAGCAATTAGAGACAAAAATGGGGATTCTGTTTTATTGTCTATAGTTAAAAGCGCACTCCTATGCCTTTGCACGCAAAAGAAATTTATTATTTCTGCAGTTTCTACCCAAGAGTAGCGAAACGAGGGCAGTTTTCCAACCAGCTAGGCGGCGGATGCAATGATAGGTCTTTTTTTCTTGAAATACCTTGGCTAGGAAAATCCGAATCAGGTTATACTGAAAAATATTCTTGTTTGATGAGAGAATCAGGTGAATGGGGCAGTAAGCCACCTCGTGTTGAGGCAGGAGATAGCAAATGCAATCCTTTTTTTTTTTTTTTAATTTTATTTGTTCTAACGAGTTGCACATGACAGTAGGATGCATTGATGCATTTTGATAGATCAGACATAAATGGAGTGCCATCTCTCATTTTTCTGATTGACATGTTGCAGGGTCACATGGTCATGCAGCCACACATGCACATGAGGTCACGATGTCTGTCTCTAAATATTCTTTGTTTCTCCGTGAAAAATTGGTCGGGTTACATTCTCCTCACCTCTGGTTCAGATTTTATCTTGGTATCTTTCCGAAATCTCGCGGTGCCCTCTTCACACCCCCTTAAATGTCACGAAGTTTGATAATTGCTTCCCAAGAGAAAATATTCGTTGAATACAAGTTGTGCCGGATGTGGTGTCTCCGTCCTGTAATCTCAGCAGCTTGGGAGGCTGAGAAAGGAGGATCTCAAGTTGGAGGCCAGCCTCAGCTACCTAGGGATGCCCTAAGCAACTCGGCAAGACCCTGTCTTAAAATATAAAAAATAATATATATAAAAAGGGCCGTGGACGTGGCTCAGTGGTGAAGCACCCCTGGCTTCAATGCTTAGAACCCAAAAAAATAAAAATAAAAAATAGAAAAAGGAAAATAGTTGATTCCTGCAGGACGTGTGTTGGTCGTCAGAGAAGAACTCCGGGTTCGGGTTGGTAGGCAGTGCGCCCCAGCTTCGAGTCTTGTGGGGACACCGAGAAAAGACGGCAATTAGAGAATAAGATAATGTGTAATTAGCTGCCTGAGGGGGCGGCCCCACAATTAGCCAGGAAATCAACACAGATGTTCCAAGGTGCTGATTGTGGGTTACACACAATGGGAGCAAATTGGGGAGGCACGGCTTGTGGGGGCCGGAGTCCTCGGGGTGGCTGCCAGTCCCCTGTGTGTCCCCAAGTCCTTCCCAAGCCACTCTGGGCTTCTTACTTTCCCTGGCAAGGTAGTTGGGGTTTTCTGTTTATTTGTTTGATTTTTTTGTTTTTTTGTTTCATTTTTTTCTTTCTTTTTCTACTGGGAATGGAACCCACTGAGCCACATCCCCAGCCCTTTTTTTATATTTTATTTAGAGACAGGGTCTCACTAAGTTGCTGAGGTTGGCCTCCAACTTGCAATCCTCCTGCCTCAGCCTCCAGAGTCCCTGGGATCACAGGCCTGCATCCAGACTCCATGGTGGTTTTCCCTCCCGTTCCTTTACCAGCTGCTCTTCCCCAGAAACAGAGAGGGTGAACCGGCTGTGCATTCAATTCTCTGCACCTGACTCCCAATCCCATGCCCTCCCTTTCCGGAACTTTTCCCACCCACGCAGCAGGGCAGGGTGGCCACTCAGGTGGTCACTCCGCAGTGGACACACAACACCAAGTGCATATTTTTGAAATCATTCCAAAAGCCAAATTCGGGCCTGGGCTGTGGCTCAGCGGTGCAGCGCTTGCCTAGCACGTGGGCGGCGCTGGGTTCCATCCTCAGCACCTCCTATAAATAATATAAAGAGATTTGTCCACCTACAAGTAAAAAGTAGGTTAAAAAAAAGAAAATGAAATGTGCACCTCCGTCTTCCATGAAGCCCTGAGTCTGCTTCTCCTTGAAGCCTCTCCGTGATCAATGTTTGGGAAACCCGGAGGCTGAGGGTGCGAGGACTCCACCTAAGGGGCCTCCTCAGCGACTCCTTCCCGAGGGTCGGTAACGCATCCATCATGGTCCATCCACTGCCTGCTGGCCTCCTCCGCAGCCTCCGGCCTCCTCCGCAGCCTCCAGCCTCCCATTATCTTCCGCCAGACACGTGATGGGCAGAGATCTTCAGACTCTCCAGGCAAACGCGGTGTCCCCAGAGGAAAGCAATGCTTCCTAATTCATTTCTACGTGTTTAAAATCACACAGAACGATTTTAATGGCAGACAGAGCTGATAGGCAGCGACGGGCCCGGGATCCTTCCTTCAGTTTTAAAAGAGCTGCTCATCCCAGCAACTTGGGAGGCTGAGGCAGGAGGATCGCGAGTTCAAAGCCAGCCTCAGCAACTTAGCGAGGCCCTAAGCAACTCAGTGAGACCCTGTCTCTAAATAAAATGCAAAATAGGGCTGGGGATGTGGCTCAGTGGCCGAGTATCCCTGAGTTCAATCCCCGGTTCCAAAAAAAAAAAAAAGAAAGCTGTTTGTTGGTGAAGGTCTTCTCTCCCAAACCCACATGTTCCCTGGTGCTGATCATGTGCTGAACATGGAATTCCCTAAACAATCAATATGAATTCTTTTTTTTTTTAGTTTTCTAACTTGTTCTGATCTTTTTTTTTTGTAAGCCGGCAAGAAAATGCATTTGGGGCTGTGAATAGGAAGATTGAAACAAAATAACTATTTAATTTCATACCCGTTGTCTTTCGGTTTCGAGGGTTCATTTTCGGAGGAGTTTCTAGTTGACTTTTGGTAGTTCATTTGTAATTTTTTTAAATTTTTTCTTTTTAGTGATTCATGACAGTAGAATGTATTGTTCATTTTTAATCTGTTCTAATGAGTCACACCTGACAGTGGAATGCATGGATGCATTTTGATAGATCAGACATAAATGGAGTGCCATCTCTCATTTTTCTGACTGACATGTTGCAGGATCACGTGGTCATGCAGCCACACATGCACATGAGGTCATGATGTCTGTTTCCTCTACTGTCCTTCCTACCCCATGCCCTTCCCTCCCTTCACTCCCCTCTACCTAATATAAAGCACCTCTATTCTTCCCTATCCACCCCTTATTGTGAATTAGCTTCTGCAGATCAGAGAAAACATTCAGCCTTTGGTTTTTTGGGATCGGCTTATTTCACTTAGCATGATGTTCTCCAGCTCCATCCATTTACCTGCAAATGCCATCATTTCATTCTTCTTTAAGGCTGAGTAATATTCCATTGTGCATATAATATACCACATTTTCTTTATCCATCCATCTGTTGAAGGGCACCTAGGTTGGTTCCGTAGCTTAGCTATTGTGAGTTGAGCTGCTATAAACACTGATGTGGCTGTGTCACTGTAGGGTGCTGATTTTAAGTCCTTTGGGTATAAACTGAGGAGTGGGACAGCTGGGTCAGATGGTGGGTCCATTCCAAGGTTCCTGAGGAATCTCCACACTGCTTCTCAGAGTGACTGCACCATTTTGCATTCCCACCAGCAATGTGTGAGTGGACCTTTTCCCCCTGTAAAGCTCACTCATTTCTTTCCTGTGCCACACGGACTATTTTGAACGCATCGTCAGCATTCAAACCCTCAACAGCAAATCGGAACTTGAACTTGGAGCTTAGAGGTGAAAGTGATCGTTCCTTACGTTTCCAAACTCTCCGCCCTTGGGTTACTATGTGCACATAGGCGTGTCCATATCTGGGTCCGGGGTTGCCGTCGGGGCTCCACAAACTCACGATACGTTTTGCAGGGACGAACATCATGGAACACAGCTTCCTTCTTGTTCTGACCTCGTGCCTGACTGCGAGCGGTTATTCCCTCCTGCTGTGCTGCCCAGAAACTACTGTCTTGCCCCTCCTGTGCCTGGAAGAGAGATCCAAATTCTGAGTGCATTTCTTCTGCTAACGCTGGAGAGTTGGACCATCAGTTCATCAGTCCCCAGGGACTCAGGGGACCCTGAGCACAGGTGTTTAGAGACACAGTTTATCAAACCTGTCTAATTTCACCTGCTCTCCCTGGATTTTGAGGATAAAAACCTTTGTCTGCCCCTTTGTGGGTTTGTTGTTGAGTTTTACCGTCCTACTAAGTAGAGGGTAGAACCTTCTTGTGCGTTTCTGACTCTACTTCTCTATCGTCTTTATCAGGGTTTGGAAAGGAGGTGTCCCCAAAAGTTTGTGTGTAGAGCAATACAAGGAATTTCAGAGGCAAAGTGAGTAGATTATGGGAGTCTTATTATAGTAAGTGGATTAATCCACTTGAATGGACTAACTGGGTGGTGAATGTGGGCAGGTGGAGTGTGGCTGGAGGACGTGGTCACTGGGCACCTGCCTTTGGGGTTGATATCTTGTCCCTGGTGAGCAGAGCTCTCTCTGCTCCCTAGTGCCATGTCCTGAGCTGCTCTCCTCCTCCATGCCCTTCCGCCATTTTGTTCTGCTCACCTTGGGCCAGAGCCATGGAGTCGGCCAACCATGGACTGAACCTCTGAAACCATGAGCCCAAATAAACTTTTCCTCTTCTAATTGTTCTTGAGAGGTGACTCGATATCTTGCATCTTGTATGTAAAGAGAAAAAATAAGTAGGTTTTCTTAAAATAAGAATATTGACTCTGAATGGAGAACCGCCAAGGCAGACCTCGTCATCTATAAAACTTCCTACAAAGGCTCATAAAATCTGTGCTTCAGGTAAACCTATGCAGTTCCAAGATCTTCAGAAACAGAAAAGAGAAAGTCAGTTTGTATTTTAATCTGCCTGGTGGACTCTTAAGTATGGCATGCACGCTGGGCGTGGTGGTCCTCACTTGTTATTGCAGCTCAGGAGGCTGAGGCAGGAGGATCGAAAGTTGGAGGCCAGCTTCAACCATTCAGCGAGGTCCTAAGCAGCTCAGTGAGACCCTGTCTCCAAATAAAATACAAAACAGGGCTGGGGAGGTGGCTCGGTGGTCCAGTGCTCCTGAGTCTAATCCTGGTACCAAAGAAAGAATGAGAGCGGTACGTTTTGTGCTGAATGATTGAAGGCTGTCCGTGATTCTCTCCCTACGCTTCAATTCCTCCCGCTGTCTGGTCCTCTCTGCCTTGGAGTGCTGGAGGGCCATTCCTGAGTCTGTCACCCAGGTGCGCTTGGTACCCTCTGAACTGGAGTCCACAGATGCAAACCACCCTGGACAGCACCTCCATTCCCTTCCCAATGCTGCCGTGGACTAGAGTCCATTCATCCAAACTGGGGAACAACACTGGTGTGTGGTCGAGGGCCATCCACCCTGATCTCTGGCCTTCCTCCACCAGCATCTGTGAAGCCATGGTGGGTTGGTCTCCGGGTGGGTCTGATGCCGGGGGACACTTGCCTGGTAGTTGACGGTTCCATTCATGTCCTGTTAAGGCTCAGATGTGAGGTTCCCCCCAAGTTCTTATGAGTGAGACATGAAATGATTAGGCTGTGAAAACTCTCACCTACTGAGTGGATTAATCCACTTGAATGGATTAACTGGGTGGTGACTCTAGGCAGGTGAACAGTGGCTGGAGGAGCTGGGTCTCAGGGTGCCTTTGGGGACTATATCCTGTCCCCGGCTTCTGTTTCTCTCTCAGTTTCTCTCTGCCTCCTGCTTCCATGTCGTGAGCTGCTTTGTTCCTCGATGCCCTTCCGCCATGATGTTCTGCGTCTCCTGGGGTCTTTTGATCAGATCTGATAATTAGCATATTCCTCGCCTTAACCTTCTCTTTCTGTGGCGAGTGCATTCAAATTATTCCCTTCTACCTGTTCTGAAAAATTCATTGCATCCCCCTTAACTATATTCAGTCACGTGTGCAGTGGAACACCGGGAGTTACTCTTCCTGTTACATTGTACCCATCCATCAATCCTTCTGTCTCCTGTTCTTCGCAGGTTCTGCTCTTCCAGTCTCTGGTTTGATAAGATCAGACCTTTTATGTCCCACCTATGAGTGAGATCCTGCTGTATTTTTGTCTTTCTCTGACTAATCTTATTCACTTAACACATCTTCCAGGTACATCCATCTGGTCCCAAGTTAGTGTATTTTTTCCTGGCTGTATAGTATTCCATTTTTTTCACATTGGCATTTTCTTCATCTGTGCATCCATACATGGTCACTCAGGTGAATTTCATTTCCTTCCTACTATGAACAGGGCTGCAATGACCTCGGGAATGTGGGCATCTCTTCAACATAATCATATCCTTGGGATACATATCTGACTATGACGTTTCAGGAATGTGTGCCCGTTTGTGTTGGAAATTTTGCAAAACGTCCACATTCTTTTCCATCATGTCTGCAGAATGTCTTTCTTTTAAGTCTCTCTGGCTAACATTTACCCTCTGGTCCCGTTGATCCATCACTTTATAGGAAGGAATTACCCAGTTAGAATCCTCCCTGTCCTATGTAAGGACAGGAGAACCCTTGATTTCGAGGGCACTCTGATCACCCCCCAGCTATGCGGTACCATGGAGCAGACATTATTGAAGCCCCTCACTGCCCAGAGGACTTGGGTCAACTGGGTCCATCTATTTAGGAGCAGAACTGCCCTTGGGGGTTGGGCAAATGGATACTTCCACTTGGCTGGATTGGGACTTCCAAAGTGGAGGTGGAGAACAGACCTCGAGTGGAACTTCAAGTCCTCCCGGCACCAGGAGAGCCTCTCCTGCCCACTGAGGACTTGAGCAACTGGCCACCATGCTTCTGCCATATTGGAAGATTCTGACCTCAGAGAATCGAGTAGCTGGAGTCGTAGAAAATCCAGGAAGAAACCATTGGACAGATGCAGAAGATTTTGCTCCGAACGGTTTACTTAGCTCAATACGCACAAAATCTGCTCCATCACCGAACCTGGGAGCTTTCTCTCGGGAGCGGCCAGATTGGGATTGTGTTTGTGGGAAGCTGTTGGGAAACTGGGTGGTGTGTGCTTCAGGTTCTGTACCCCGATGATGCACGCGGGGAATCCCAGATTCCTAGGGCTCTGGGTGCAAAGGTACAGCCACATGCCCCCTGGTGCGGGGGACAGGGAGGTGACCTCTTTGGAAAATAACTTTCTGCATCCCGGTGGCCGGCTTCCCCCGTGCCTGGTGGAGATTCCTGCTCGGCCCTGGGACGCTCCAGCCAACACCCTCCTGGGCTCCGTTCTGCAGCCTGAGCCGCGAGTGGGACTCGGATCTTCCTCAGTTGCTCAGGAGCTGCGGGGGGACGACCTGCGCCCCCTTTGGATTCATGCGCTAAGTGGAGACGCGCCTTCCTCGCCGGGATATTGCACCGGTCCGTGCAGTTTGAGGACGCAGGTCGCGGTGGGTCTCCGCTGAAGCCTCCAATCTGAGTCCAGGTTTCTGGTTCTACACCCCCAAACGGCATCGTCCCCCTTGGCAAGAGACGCAGCTGCCGTCTCCTGGGGAGTCTCCCCTTTATCCATCTGCGTCGCTGATTCCCCAGGATCAGGTGCCTTGGCGTCCTTGAGGGAGGAGCTCCCTGCCTGGTCTGCACCAGGGCCTCCGCCCCCAGCTGCCCCCAGGGAGTGTGGGGCCGGCCAGCAGCAGTGGGGGGGCCTGCACGGCCTGTCACTCAGGGGAGCCTGCTTCACCTGGGGGGACCCAGGTCCGCACCTGGGGAGGGGCCTCTGTGGTGAGCAGCCGTCCTGCTCCTACTCCTCCTCCTGCTTCTCCTTCTCCTCCTCCTGCCCGTCCTCCTCCTCCTCCTCTTCCTCCTCCTCCTCCTCCTTCTCCTCCTCCTCCTCCTGATCTTCCTTCTCCTGCTCCTCCTCCTCCTATTGCTCCTCCTCCTGATCCTCCTCCTCCTCCTTCT
>JAJEJO010002440.1:0-10536 GCA_020662805.1 Glaucomys volans
ACTAAGTCTTTAATCCATTTTGAATAGATTTTTGTGTGCTGTGAGATAAGGGTCCAATTCCATTCTTCTGCATGTGGATATCCAGTTGTCCTAACATCATTTATTGAGGAGATTATCCTTTCCCCATTCTATGTTCTTGGTATCTTTGTTGAAGGTAAATTGAACATACATGTATGGTTCTATTCTGGGATTCTTAATTCTGTTTCAGTATTCTATACATCTGTTTTTATGCCAGTACTCTGCTATTTTGAGATCACCTGTGTTTCTGTCTGATTAGGGATTCCCACATCCCCTCCTTAGGTTTGATAATTTTCCAGAATGGCTCTCAGAACTCAGGAAGGTACTTTACTTACATTTATCAGTTTATTATAAAAGATACAAACGAACAGACAGATCAGAAGTATAGAGGATCAGGTCCAGAAGGATCCCAAGTACAAGAACTTCTGCCCCATGGAAAAAGAGTATGTCCTCTTCCTAGCATGTGGATATGTTTGCAAATTGGAAAGTTCTCTGGAGCCCATTGTTTATGTTTTTTTTTTAAAAGAAATTTCATTAAGTAGACATGATTGATTAAATCGCTGACCATTGGTAAATGAACTCAATTTCCAGTCCAATTCTCTTCTTCAGAGTTTGGGGAGTGGGGCTGAAAGTTCTAAGCTTCTAGTCAAGGCTTGGTCTATTCCATCTACCAGCCCCAATTCTGAAGCTACCTTGGGATCATCCTTCACCAGTCATTTAAACAGCATACAAAACATACTCTTACTCTTACAAGTCCAGCAATTCCAAGAGATGTAGGGGATGTGTGCCAGGAACCAAAAATAAATAAATGTCATTTGGGTATTTTGGGTTTTTGTTTGTTTTCTACCATAAGGGGTATCCATACAGAGAAAGAAGGTTGCTTTCTGTTATCTGGTGATGTAAGCATGAGGGAATCATCCTAAAGTCTGAAACAGCAAGTTTATATAAATAACTGACACAGTACTGGTTTAAATGCTTCAACTTTTGGTGCATAACCATGCAGATGTTACATATGCATATTCACAATACATTTGATGCCTCTACTGTGAATAAAGTGTTGTCTGGGGGGTTCTGCAGCTCTCAGTAGTTTGGTCTTCACTTATAGTTTGTATTTCCTCTCTCACTTTTTATATTACATGGACTTGTCTCATGATGGCACCATTGTGACATATGTATAGGCTAGTCATTCTGTTCAACTGTTGTTTGCTTAAAGCCTTCTCTCATGATGTACTGCACCCCAAGCTTACCCACCCCTTCTCCCCTAACTTTAGAATGGCAGGCAAATGACTAAACTTCTCCATAGGAAATTCTAACTTTAGTTATTGCCACCATTACTTACAGCCATTCCACTTCAGTTATAACTGACAACTCATACATACATACAGGATTTATGAGTAGCTTCGTATTGTTTAACTCTATGTTTTACAATCATCTTGGCTGCTGTTTCTAGATTATTGTTCTTATGGAAACTTCTACCACATTATTGCTAATGTACTTGGTACCTTGTTCTTATGTTTTCATTGTTTTTTTATTTTGGTTTATTTATTGCTTTATTCCTTCTACTCATAAAAATAGGTTAGTTTGGGGCTGGGTTGTAGCTCAGTGGTAGAGAGCTTGCCTTGAATGTGTGAGGCACCAGGTTCAATCCTTAGCAACACATAGAAACAAATAAATAAGGGTATTGTGTCTATCTGCAACCAAAATTATTTTTAAAAATAAAAAGTTTAGTTTTACATTTTAATGACAGTAAAACATGATTTTAGGTGACATTATTAAAATAAAAAAAAGAAAAGCTTGTTCTTGTGGGTCTGCATGAACTCAGTTTTCTTGAGGTATTATACTCACATAACATAAATAGACTAAACAAAAGCATTCCTGAGTTTAATAATATTTATTGAGAACCTTCTCTGGACCAGATGCATAACCTGTTCTTTGGACAGGATAAGATGTTGTGTGTCTCGAGCAACAACAGGCCCCATCACTCTTCTGTTTAAAATATTTGGAGAGCCGCAGGTCCAAATTGGCTCAACATATTCCTCTCCTAGGCAGACACATGACAAAAGGAGCCTGGAAAGGGGAAAAGCAGCCTTAGCATATTTGTGCCTCTGCCTTTCCATTTTGACCTCTTTGCTCTGTCTTAGAACTTTCAGTTCATATTGCATATTAATTATCCCTGGTTTTCCTTTCAGATTTGAATTAATCCTGGCTTTATCCCTGGGACCTTGCTTCCAGGTGTTCTTAGTTCCACTCCATGTACTTTATGGTGAAATAACCAGACTCATTTTCTAGAACTATAGTCCCAGCATAGCACCACTTATCTGGGAGAGGAATTTAAATATTTTCCACAGCTTTGAAATTTAGATTCCTGACTATAGCACACAAACCACTTTTAGATAAGACAATCTATTGTGTGAATCAGCTTTCTGTCAATATAACCAGCTTATAAGGAAAAAGGTTTATCTTAGCCCACAGTTTCAGAGTTTTCACTTCACAATCAACTGGCCCCTATTGCTCTTTTTTCCTGGATATAAGCAAAAAGTCTAATTAAAGTGCCAGTTGTGGAATCAAGATCTACCAAAAAGTTATCAATTCAAATACAGGATTCTTCAATGGACTAATAGTTGCTGAGCATTTATTTTGTGCATGCAAATCACTGCTTAATCTATAAGGATATTATGATTTATTGAGAGAGCATATACAAAAAATAACCCTGAAACAAGGCAGACTGTGAGAACCATATTAGAAATTTAAAAATGATTCTGGGGAATTCTGACAGAAAAAAAAAAAGATTACTCCTCATTAGAATTAATCAAGTTACCAATTTATGGGATGAGCACAGACTGGAAACTAAGGGCGCCAGGTAATTAATGTCAGAAAGAACAAATAATGAATTGAGTAATATCTATTATTTGTCAGCTGGTTATTTTGTCCTGCAATAGCCTTAAACTCTGAGTGATAAGGAAGTGAGAAAGTAGAAGGAAATGCACAGGACCCAGAGGGGAGGAATTTATGCTTGCTAAAGAAGAAAGAAAAGTGGAACTAGAGTGGGGAAAGATTGTTTTGATATAGGCATAGCATTTTCTTGAGTTTCTTCAGTTCTAAGAACAGGGAAAGGCAGAAAAAAAGAGAGCGTTTACCCTGGAACAAAAGCAAGATTTAGCATTAAAATAGGGAAAAAACAAAAAACAAAGAAACAGAAACAACTTGTTCACATAGGAATTATGCTATGGCACTGCTGTCTATAAAATATTGATACTGGAAACATTTTATTGATGATACCAAGCCAAACCAAAGCAAACAAAAAGGTGAAGGAAGAAGTCATGACTTACATAGAAATCTCAGGAGAAAAGTTTATTATGTTTATCATTAGAACTTTTCACAAATAGTACCACTCTCTCCATAAAGCACATGAGGAGACTAAATTTCCACCCTCTTTTCTTCATTTTTTCCTTTATTAGTGCATTAGAGTTATGCATAATAGTTGGGTTCATTTTGACAAAATTATACATGCATGGAATTTGATTTATTCCATTTCAGTTCCCAAGACTTCCTCCCTCTTCCCTCCTTCTTTCCTCCTTCTATTATCCCTCCTATTATACATAAAGGTAGAACTCACCATGGTATATTTATACATGCATATAGTATGATTTCATTAAATTCATTCCACATTTCCTCCCCTTTCACATTCCTCCTTCCTCCCTCTTGTTCTCCTTCTTCTACTCCACTGATCTTCCCTATATCTTCCATCTCTTTTGAAAATTGATGTATCTGTGTGACTTGCTTTAGCCAATAAAATGAGAATAAAGGGCTGGGCTAGCTCAGTGGTGGAGCACTTGCCTAATGTGAGTGAGGCCACAGCTCAATCTCCAGCAAAACACACACACACACACACACAGAAGCAAGTGAAAATGACAGATATATGGAGTGAAAAATACTTTTCAGCCACTGAGGTTTGAGGTATCAGTCTAAACTAACCAATACAATTACCTAGAATGAAAAAGATGGCTAAACAACATTTATGCAAGAGAGAAAAGGAAGAGAGAGGGAGAGAACTAGAGGAAGAGATTTGTGGGACAAATCAAAGGATTACTATAAGAGATTAATTTAATTTGGAAATAATAAAATGTAAAGTGGAAACAGAACAGCTGGGAATTATAAAAATATTTATGTATGAATGATTAAAAACTCTACATCTCTGATCCTAACAATAAAATTTACATTTCTCACTACCTACAAAAATATGTTCAATTTAAAGTACTCCCAGTAAAATTATTCAGACATGCTCATGAATGAATCTATGAAACTCCCCAGAAGACCAAACTTCTCCCCATCAAAAAAAGAAAAAAATACCCTTCCCATTTCTGTTAACAAAATCTCCATTCAAGCCTTGTTGGTCAACTTAGATCGCTTCCTTTTCATGTTCCTCTTTATTCAGTCTCTCCTTCAAAATACCTCCCAATTTTACCACCTTCTCTACTCACATCTCAGTTGCTCTAGTCCAAACTTACTTGATTCTTACCTGGACCACGGTTATGTCCTCCTCTCCTTCAATACATTCTTCCACCCATCCATCCTGCCCATGGTTTCTAGATGAATCTTCCTCTTTAAGGATCCACTAAGACCCTCAGCCTCATGTCCAATACCACCCTCCAAAAGGTGCCCATCCAGCCTCTTCTGCTGCTCCCCAGCTGTTTTGTACAGAGTGGGGTACTTGCTGCTGTAAACCACTCTGCTCCTTCCTTCCTCCATATCTTACCAATGGTTTTTGTGTTTTTTTTGTAATTTCTTTTTCTTTTTCTTTTTTATTTTTACGGACTTCATTTTGATTCATTGTACACATATGGGGTACAAATTTTCATTTCTATGGTTGTACATGGTGTACATTCATACCATTCTTGTTAATCATACATGTACATAGGGTAATGATGTCTGTCTCATTTCACCATTTTTCATACCCCTGCCCCCCTACCCATTTCCCTCTACGTAGTCTGTGGGAGAAAATCTTTACCACACACACTTCAGATAGAGCACTAATCTCCAAAATTTATAAAGAACTTACAAAACTGTACACCAAAAATACAAAGAACCCAATCAATTAATGGGCCAAGGATCTGGACACACACTTAACAGGAGGATGAACAGGTGATCAATGAAAAAGTGTTCAACATCTCTAGTTATTAGAGAACTGCAAATTAAAACAACTCTAAAATTTCATCTTACTCCGATTAGAATGGCTATTATCAAGAACACAAACAATAATAGATGTTGGCGTGGCTGTGAGGAAAATGGCACACTTTTACAATTGCTGTGGAGTTGCAAATTGGTACAGCCGCTGGGCGCAGTGGTGCACGCCTGTAATCACAGCACTTGGGAGGCCGATGCAAGAGGATCGCGAGTTCAAAGCCAGCCTCAGCAACTTAGTGAGGCCCTAAGCAACTCACTGAGACCCTGTCTCTAAATAAAATACAAAATAGGGCTGGGGGTGTGACTCAGTGGTGGAGTGCCCCTGGGTTCAATCCCCAGTACCAAAAAAAAAAAAAAAAATTGGTACAGTCACTCTGGAAAGCAGTGTGGAGATTCCTCAGAAAACTTGGAATGGAGCCACCTTTTGACCCAGTTATCCCACTCCTTACCAATGTTTTTACCTCTAACTGTGTAAGTGTTTACATGTTCATCTGCCCAGTCAAAAACCCCACGTTTTTCAGGCTCATCTTGTATTCCTTCCTTTTCCCCAGAAGACTTACTCAACAAATTCCACCAAAAGAGTCTCTCTTTCTTTACCCACATAGCACTTAGTTACAGAGTTTACTGTTCTCTTAGAAGTCACAAAGAACAATATTTTCATTTATAGCTGAGTTGAGAGACTAGGTTAATCCGGCAATCAGTCAGTAATGTTATACTTCCCAGAAAGATTCTCCAGTGCCACCAGGAGAAAGTCAGCCCCACCCTAATCCCCCCTCCCTATAGCCCAACCCTAAACCCTCCCTCGCCCTATAGCCATGCCCTAATCCTGTCCCGAGCCCTATAAAATTTGGCAATGACACAATTAACGCGCAATCCCCCGGCACCCCGATTTTAGGCATAAGGGAGGTCGTCTCGCTGGCCAGCTAAAATAAAGGTTTCTTTTGGCTTTACGTGATCGGCTTGGATGATTTTATTTTCTTTGGGTACAACAAGTAATAGCTGATCTGAGTCCAGATGTTTTGAATTTGGTTTCCTTTCAACTACATCTTACTGCCTTTTGTTTACTCACTATGACAAGAGTTTAATCCTGTTCAATCTTGCATTTGATTTGATGTTTATTAAATCACAAAGCCCTGATTAAATTATAAACAGCTTAGGAATAATGACAGTACAGAGTCTGTATTAGGTGACAAGCCCTTATTTTTGAGTATCCAAGTCTGAAGTTCACAGTAAAGAGTAAGATTAAATTCAGATCTCTATGGGGTCTGCTGAGTGAATGCTTTTATGAATATATCAATAGTCCCACATCTTCCTCAAATCTGTGTTCAGGGAGCAGACAGACTTGAGTTACTTCATGCTTTTTTAAGTCCTTAGGGATATGGATATAGCCTACTGGTAGAGCACTTGCCTAGAGTGCAGGTGGCCCTGTGTTTAATCCCTAACACTAAAAAAAAAAAAAAAAAAAAAAATTCTGAATATATGACTGGGAGGCTTTAGCTCTGTATCTAGTGTTAGCATGACTGTAACCTACAGGGAGAGGGAGGTCATCTGGACTCCATGCTAAGGCTGCAGATACCCTGGTGACTTCAAGGACTGCAGCACAAAGGGGAAAAGGAAGGGTGGAACTTCCCTTGTTACTGTCATACTACACAGATTTCTGAGAAGCCCGCAATAATGTAATTCTGAGGAAAAAGACAGTCACTATTGAAAAAACAAAATGGGACCATGACACAGAAAGAGATGACCTTCACCAGGAGGAAGTAGAAAGAAAAAAGAGGAAGTGGCTGGAGCAAAGGAAGACAAAAGGAAATTTAACACAACAGGGTAGGTTTTGTTAATGCTGCACTTTTGTTTAAATAGGAGGTAGACAAATGAAATATTTTTAGACTAGTACTGCAGGAAGATAAGAATAAAATGAATTCTTTGAAGAAACATTTGGAGAACAGAATTAGCATGTGTCCTCTTAAGAGTTATTTTCCTATTTGCTTCAATAAATATTAACCTGTGCTATGTCCAACCCTTGCTAGATGCTAGGGATATGGAAAAGAATGATGGAGTTTCCGATCTCAAAGAACAGTCAGTACAGGAGAAAAAACTTATAGGAAAGGCTGTTGTCTTTTATCGTGTTGGTTACTAGTAAAGGACAGAGTGGGAAGCTCTTAAATCAAGTTGTAGGGGTGGAAGAGGCAAGGAATATTTATAATACTAATTATAGATAATTTTTTGGTTATCACTTACCATCTGTCAGGCAGTCTGCTAAATGCTTTATATGGATTATGTCATTTGATTCTCATATTAATATAAGTATATTTCTATTATACTCATTTTTCAGATATGAAAACTGAATCTTAGAGAAGTGAAATAACTTATTCAAGATCACACCTAAGTGGTGGAATAAAGGTTTCCCAAGGAGAAAACCTGGGCCAAGTGTTAAAAAGCAAAAACAAGCCACCCCACATACCCCATAAAAAATAAAAAGAAAAGAAAAAGAAGATGGTGAAGAGAAGATATGCAGAAAAAACACTAGGAAAGAGACTAGTTGGCAAATAAGAGTGGATAGCAATGGAGAAACCATAGTAATATAATGCTTACTGGAGTGTTCAATGCATGTAGGGGAGCAAAAGAATTGAAGTTAGAATGATAGACATGGGTCAAATCACAATGGGCCTGCTATGTTGTCAGCTTTTCATTGCTGCAACCAAAAGACCTGACAAGAACAACTCAGAGGAGGAAAATTTTATTTTGGTTCACAGTTTCAGAGGTTCAGACCATTGTCAGTTGATTCCATAGCTCTGAGCTTGATGTGAGGCAGAACATTATGGTGGAAAGGTGTGGTAGAGAAAAGCTGCTCAGTTTATGACAACAATAAAACCAAGAGCAATCCTGAGTGCAAAGAACCAAGGACAAAATATAATTCCAAGGGCATACCCCTAGTGACCTACTTCCTTTAGCCATACCTGACTACAGTATCCACACATTAATCTATTCAAGTTATTAATCCACCAAATGGATTAACCCACTGATTAGGTTACAGCTTTCATAATCTAATCATTTAATCTCTGAGCATTCTTGCATTGTCTTACATATGAGCTTTTGGGGAATCTACATATCCAAATCACAACACATTTCCTATAAAAGAGTTTGGACTTTATCCAGACATTGCTGGAGGATGAAATGAATACTATGACCATACCACCCCGAATGCACCCAATCTCATCTGAGCTGGGAAGTTAAGCAGGGTTGAGCCTAGTTAGTACTCAAATAGGATAAATAAAGAGAACACAATAATAGTGATATTATTATTATTGTGGAAGTTTGAATAATATTATTGTGGAAATTTCAATCTATTCATTCAATATTTTTTTCTTTTTCTTCCTAAAGTGACAAAGTTGCAATCATTACAACCCTAACTCCCACAATTGTTGGGAGAAATAATGAAAACTTGAATCAATCTAGTGTCATAGGTTTGGGGATAAGATGTATATTTAGGAATCTGTGGGGAAGAAAGAATTTGGAATGACTTCCAGGCTTCTGGCTTGAGTGGACCAGCTTGATGTTGCTATCATCACAAAGATAGGGATTATGGGAAAAGCAGGGGTGGTTTGAGGGAAAAACACTGGACTTGAGGAGCCTGGAGGAATTCAAATGGGGTTGCATAGTAGAAAGTTAGATATGTGTTTCTGGAATTCATGAGAGAAGTCCAGGCTCTAGACAAGTATTGGGAGCTTCCAGCATTTGCATAGTCATCACTGTCATGGGAGTGAATGAAATCACCCAGAGTGTTTAAAAAAAAAGAATCCAAGAATGAAATCCTGGAGAATATGTCTGAGAGGCAGGTAAAGGAAATGAAATTCTCAAAGGAGATTAAGAAGGAAGGGCTAGAGAGGGAGGGGCAGAAGCAGGAAAAGTCTACATGAAGGGAAAGTTTGGAAGGGATGTGTCTAGATCAATTCAGCATTCTCTCTCTTTCTCTCTCTCTCTCTCTTATTCTCTCCACCTCTCTCCCTCCTTTTTTCCTCCCTCCCTCTCTCCTCTCTTGTGTGTGTGTGTGTGTGTGTGTGTGTGTGTGAGCACCTTGGGTTCAGTCCTTAATATTGTGTGTGTGTGTGCGCACACAATATTAAGGACTGAACCCAAGGTGCTCTACCACTGAACTACACTCCCAGCCTATGTTTCTGAGGCTGGCCTTGAACTTGAGATCCTCCTGCCTCAACCTCCCAAGTCCCTGGGATTATAGGCATGTATCACCACATCCAGCTTCAGTAAAGCATTCCTATAGGGCAGTCTCTTCAGCTATGGCTGAGGTGATGAACACCCTATTGAACATAACTGATCCTGTGTTCCCCAAACCCAGGGAAGTTCTTTAAGTTCCATTATCTACCCTTTGCTTTGATTCCAAGACTCTCCTGTACTGCCTGACCTCTTTGGGTCAACAACTTAATTAGACTGACTACCTGATGGCCATTAAAATATTGTGAGTTTACCAACAATGATAGAAATGTAAATCAAAACAACCTGAAGTTATATTATGCACCTGTATTATTAACACAAAGGAATAAAGCAGCAAAGTTTTACATTGGCATAGGCTGTGGGAAGGAAGGCAGCTACAAACTTTGCTGGTGGCATTTTCCAGTCAATTTGTTTGCAGAGTAACAAGAAAAGCAGCCTAAGAGTTGTATGTTCCCTTTGTTCCACTTGGAACACACCGCAGCAAAATAAGCTAGAAGAATGAAGTAGTAGTGGTACGATCCCAGTCCCACTGTTACAACAGCATGAAACTGGAAATAATATACAACCTCAACTTGAATGCTTAAACAATATCAAACTAGCTGATTTGTAACACTATGTACCCATTAAAAATGACTATCATGTGATCATGGAACTGCATCAATGAAATAATGTTAAGTGAAAAAAGCAAAGCACACCAAGAATTAGGGTATGGATAGCCTGGGATCTGCATGCATTTTTGGTGGAAATGTAAAATAGTGCAACCACTTTGGAAAACAGCCTGGCAGTTCCTCAGAAACTTAAATGTAGCTTTATCATTTGGCCCAGCAAGATCACTCCTAAACATACACTCAGGAAAAATTAAAACATATGTCCAACCAAAAATTAATACACAAATATTCATAATAGCATGACTCATAATAACAAAAAGGTGAACATAACCCAAATGTCCATTGACTGTTGAATGGACAAACAAAAGGTAGTAATATCCACACAATGGCATATTATTTGTACACACTAGTGCATCAACATGGAAGAAACTTGAAGACATGATGCTGAGTAAAAGAAGGAAGTCACAAAAAACAACACATTATATGATATTATTTA